>CATQJD010000134.1:422500-432500 GCA_958298945.1 Atherix ibis
GGAGCCGCCATTGGTACAGATCTTGGTGGTAGTAGCAAATAATCGAATGAGACCTTGGAGGACTGAAGTGGAGAAGGGTTTCGTGTGAACAGTGGTTGATCACGAGTTAGTCGGTCCTAAGTTTATGGTGAAAACCAATGTATATATATAAACTATTAGTTAATATATATATTTAAACGAAAGGGAATACGGTTCCAATTCCGTAACCTGTTAAGTATACGTTTGTTATTAAAAATGGGCTTTTTGCTCATCCTGGTAACAGAAATAACCATAAAGAAACCGTCGAGAGGTATCGGAAGAGTTTTCTTTTCTGTTTCATAGTCGTATCACCATGGAAGTCTTTCGAAGAGAGATATGGTGAATGGACTAGAAGAGCATGGCATTTACTGCTGTGTCGATATTTTCTCCTCGGGCCTTGAAAATTTATGGTAAGGAAACGCAAACTTCTTAACAGGCCGTACCTATATCCGCAGCTGGTCTCCAAGGTGAAGAGTCTCTAGTCGATAGAATAATGTAGGTAAGGGAAGTCGGCAAATTAGATCCGTAACTTCGGGATAAGGATTGGCTCTGAAGATTGAGATAGTCGGGCTTGATTGGAAAGTAATAAAATGGTTTTATGTACTCGTTCTGGGTAAAGAGATGATTTTTTAAATTGTTGATTTCCCGGATAGAAGTTTACGTAACCAAATTACGGAACTTTCTTGCTAATAATTTATAAAATTTACTTTTTATATATTTATAACGACTATCAATTAACAATCAATTCAGAACTGGCACGGACTTGGGAAATCCGACTGTCTAATTAAAACAAAGCATTGTGATGGCCCCAACGGGTGTTGACACAATGTGATTTCTGCCCAGTGCTCTGAATGTCAAAGTGAAGAAATTCAAGTAAGCGCGGGTAAACGGCGGGAGTAACTATGACTCTCTTAAGGTAGCCAAATGCCTCGTCATCTAATTAGTGACGCGCATGAATGGATTAACGAGATTTCTTCTGTCCCTATCTACTACACATAGTAACGGAAACGCCTCTTTGTTACCTGGGCGGTCACCAACTGACTATCGGGCGTGATAGGGGTAAGTTGGTGCATGTTTCTTAATTTATTACCTTTAATTTTATTTTTTATTTTTATTTTTATTACCTGCTTGACATTTCGGTTATTACATTTTCATTTATTCCACTTAAACTCATTTATTTTATTTCATTTAATTTTTTATTATTTTACTTATTGCATCTATTTTAATTATTTTGCTTATTTTACTTCATTTATTTCACTTAGTTGATTATTTAATTTACTTCATTAACTACTTCAGCATTTCGCTTATTTGATTATTTTACTTTATTATTTTACTATATTATATTACTACATTATATTATTCTACTATATTATTATATTTAATTATCATATTATTTCATTTAATTTATTCAATTCATTTTGGTCATTTCATCTATTTCGGTTATCTTACTTCATTTATTTGATTATTTTACTTCTTTCATTTTACTATACTTATAACATATTAAATCTGCGTCACTTATTCCGTTTATGTCACTCACCTCATTTATTTCATCTATCTCATTACTCAGTTTACTTTATTTATCTCAATCATCTCATTTACCTCAAAAATTTTCATTTATCTATCTCACTTATTCCACTACTTTGTTTAATTAGAGTAATTTAAAATTATTTTACCCACTTTGGTTATTTCACGTATTCCGGTTACTACATTTATTTAATTTATTTCAATTAAATATTTATTTCACCTATTTTGGTTCATTTCATTTATCTTATCTGCATTTATATTTCGTCTCAGCTGATACTAGTATAGTTTGTGGTGGAATTGTATGTTTGTGTGTATGTATGCGGTGTATGTTTAGACGTATGCACGTGTATATGTATATATATGTATAGTTGTATTATACATACTATAGTATTGGAATTTGACTCTTAATTTTGAGAGATTATGCCACCTAAGAAAAAGGTGAAACCGGTGTCGATGGGGATTGGCATCAGCGAAAGCGAGGATAGTTCTTCCTCTAGTGCGTTACTGAGGAAGATGCCTGCGCAGCGATTTGCTGCCCTGACAACCTCATCCGGTAGTGACACGGAAGATGAGGGTGTAGGGCAAATGACACTGTCAATGAAGGCGGCTATCATTGAGAGGGGGAAGAAGATATTGGCCGGTTGCGGTGGGGAACATTGTAAAAAGGTTAGGAACCCAACGGAAGGCGGTGTGAAGGGGAACACCACCGTCGGCGGTAATAGTCATAGGGAGGACGAGGATGTAGTGCAAATAACACTGCCAACAAAGGCTGTTGCCATGGAGAAGGGAAAGAAAATATTGGCCGGCTGCGTTGGGGAACCTTTTAAAAAGATGGAAAACCCAACGGAAGGCCGCTTGAAGGGAAAAAAAACTACTATTGGTGGAAATTGTGGTGAGGGGGGGGTGTCAAACAAGGAACTTAATGGGGTTAAGGCTGGTGTCGACAAGCCTGCAGGAAAGAGCTGTTCAGTACCTGCAGGTTTTTCGACAGCAAAGAAGGTGCTCAAGGAGTTGACGGCTGCAATTGTCGAGGCAATGGAGTCCGACAATATAAGCAAAAAGATGGCGATTGATATTCTCAAAAAACTCTCTGCTGTGAAGGACGAAGTTGCTGATATGCAAACTGAGTTGGCCTGGCTGAAGGGGACCCAGCGGTGTACCACATCTGTGGCCAGTACAGCAGGGTTAGTGGCACAAAATATGGGTCCACAAAGGAAGGTTGGCAGTAGCACTACCACTGTTAGCAGAATTCCGACTCCTCGCCCCAAAATGGAGCTACCAGCGCCGACGACGAAGCCATCGTATGCGGTGGTAGTCAGATCGGTGCCTGGAGCTGAGGTTCCAACTTCAAAGGTGAAGGAAATGGTGTTGGAAGCGGGGAAGGCCATTACGGACATTCGAGTAAGGAATGTACGTAAGTTGAAAGAGGGTGTTGCAATCGAAGTATGCAGCAGGTCTGATCTGCGAAAAATTACAGAGTGCGAAGGCCTAGCAAAGGCTGGTCTTATCACTTCTATACCTAAACGGATGGGACCAAGGGTGGTGGTACGCGGTGTGCCAAAAGATGTTAGTAATGCTGACTTGCTCCAACAGCTTGCGAGCAAGAATTTGCAGGGCTGTCCGAGAGAGGAAGTAGGAAGTATCCTGGTTTTGCGGAGATATGGTTCGCGTCAAGGCCAGGAGGATGTAATACTCCAGGTAGGGGAAAAAGTACATGAGTGGTTTATGCGGGAGAAGAGGGTTTTTGTTGGGTGGCTCTGCCTACCGGTGCGTGAGTACGAGCTGGTCAGAAGATGCCATGGATGTCTTGACTATGGGCATATGCTACGAAATTGCCCGACTGGGAGTAAACTCTGCGGTAGGTGCGGACTGGGTGATCACCTCGCTTCGAATTGCCGAAACGAGGAGGTTTGCCGCAACTGCCAATTGCGGGGCTTGCCTGGATCCCACTCGGTATATTCTGAGCAATGTCCAGTATATGTGCGTTTGAATGAGAGAGAGCGTGGAAGAATAATCGCCTAAAATGTTGGGTCTAAAATGCTTGCAAGTGAATGGAAATGGTTCGGCTGTTGTAATGAACGAGATATGCGAGGTCATGCATGCAAGTGATTTCTGTGTGGCTCTACTCCAGGAGCCGTATTCATTTGATGGATCGGTAACTGGATTGGGGCACGGAATCCGTATATATGCTAGTGATGCGGTGAATGGTAGGGTAGATGCAGCAATTGCAGTGAGCGACATGAATGTGGAGGTGCTTCTTATTTCGGAGTGCACGAATGAATGGGGTGTATGTGTTTGGTTAAAGAAGGGTGTGATTGAGATGTATGTTGTTTCGATGTACTGCAGGTTCAGTAGTGATATTGAGCCATACCTGCAGTACCTTGATGTCGTGGCAAGAATGTGTGATAAATCACCCTTAGTGATTGGAATGGATGCGAATGCAGTCTCCCCTCTCTGGTATAGCAAGGGAGGGGGCACTGACCGGACAATTCGGAGGGGTAGAGCCCTCGAGGAGTGGATTGTTAGTAGCTGTATGAATGTGATAAATGCACCAAGTGAATGGTACACGTTCAGTGGACCGAACGGGGAGAGTGACATTGACGTTACTCTCTGTAACCGTGCTGGCGACTGTTACGGGTATGAATGGCGAGTCAACGCTGACTGGGGTGTTAGTGATCACAACTTAATCGAGTTTGTGGTTTCTACTCCTATGAGGCTGACTGAGAAAGGGCAAGTACATGGCAGGAGGTGGCGTACCTCCGGTGTAGATTGGTGTGTGTATGAGGATGACGTGCGCACTGAGGTCTGTAGTTTTGGCAGATTTCAGTGTATGGCACTAAATGAGAAAGTGAATGAAATACATCGATGTATTGAGGTTACCAATGACCGATGTATGAAAAGGAATATGCCTGGTAAAAGAAATAGAGTTGCATGGTGGAATAATGAACTGGGAATTAAAAGAACAAATGTTGCTCGGCTGCGTAGGGTATTTCAGCGCTCTAGGCGCCGTGGCGTGAATGTGGAGGGTGCATGGGAAATATATAAAAATGCCAGAGCGGACTACAAGGCCAGCATCAAGTTGGCTAAGGAATCTCACTGGCAGAACTATGTCAGCGTGTGTGGAAATGAGAATGTGTGGGGTCCGGTATACCGTTTATGCATGGGCAGACGTGCTAGATACGATGTATCTAGTATAAAAGTGAATGATAAGTATACGAATAATTGGGAAGATAGTGTTAGGGCATTGATGGATGAGTTTTTCCCGGGAGTGAGTGCCTGGGAAAGAGTGAATGTAGGGCCTAGATACCCTGCGCCATTTGATTGGGAGGAGGTCGACAGGGCTGTCTATAAAACAAGAGTAAGGAAAGCTCCTGGCCTTGATGGTGTGAATGGAGAAATGTTTAGAAGTGTCTGGCGTGCAATGCCCGAGTATGTCTGTGAGTTGTTCAATGAATGTCTGACGAATGGTGTCTTTCCAAAAGAATGGAAGAGGGCGGATGTGGTCATCTTACTCAAGTCCAAGGATAAGATATTGACTGACCCATCCTCTTACAGACCTATATGTCTGTTGTCTGTAATTGGGAAGGTACTCGAACGAATGATGGTGTGCCGGCTGAATATAAGGCTTTCTGAAAGAGGCATATCCAGCTCCCAGTATGGATTTACTGAAGGTAGATCTACTGAGGATGCCTGGATGCGTGCAAGAATGTATGTTGAAGAGAGTAATTGCAAGTATGTGTTAGGGTTGTTTGTCGATTTTAAATCGGCATTCAACTGTTTGAAATGGGATCAAGTGATTGGGAAGCTCCTCGAAGTAGAGTGTAATGAAGTACATCTTTGGATGAGCTATTTCGAGGATAGATATGTAATTGTGAATGGTAAAAATGGGAGCGTCGTGAGACAAATGGTTCGAGGATGCCCACAGGGATCTGTGGCTGGTCCGGCCATTTGGAACATGATGATGAATGACCTGCTACTATTACTGGAGAGAACAGGTTGCAAGGTTGTTGCGTATGCAGATGACCTGCTTCTTTTGATTGAAGGAGATAGTCGTGTGAATCTCGAGACGAGGGGCTCAGAATGTATGAAGCATGTATATGAATGGGGCGAGCGAGTGGGTGTGGGTGTCTCTGAGCGTAAGAGCGAATGTATGCTATTAAAAGGCTCTTTGAGCCTGAGAAGGGTACCTAATGTGAGAATGAGGAATGCGGCGCTGCGGTATTCACCAATGGTTAAATATCTCGGTGTCCGGGTGAGTGAACGCCTGAATTTCAAACCCCATTTGGACTACCTCAGAAAGAAAGTGGTTAGCACCACTGGATGTCTGAGCAGGGTATTAAGGAAAGAATGGGGTATTCGAGGGAGGGCAATGCGAACACTATACAAGGGTTTGTTTGTTGCGTGTATGGCGTATGGTGCCTGTGTATGGGGGGATATAATGAGATTTAGGTATGCTAGAGACAGGATTAATAGTATTCAGCGGTTGGTTCTGTATGCATGCCTGAATGTTTGTAGGACAGTTTCCACCGATGCAATGCAGGTCCTACTGGGAGAAATCCCATGGGATCTGGAGGTGCTCCGTAGGAGTATTCTCTATCGTATGCGGCGGGGCATTGTATTACTGGATAGCTGTCCTGTCCTAAATGAGGAGATTCGGGAACTTGCAGAACGCCAAAGACGGGCTCTAGTCCTGGATAGAATGTATGGAATCTGGCAGCAGCGCTGGAATGAGAGTGAGAAAGGGAGATGGACTCACAAGTTTATCTCATGTGTTAGGTTTGCCTCGGCAAATAAATTTGAATGTGGTCTGTTCCTGGGCTATCTGATAACTGGGCATGGTAGTATTAATGAGTTCTTGTATAAACGAGGATTGAGTGAAAGAGAAGAATGTCTGTGTGGCGCCCCACAGGAAAGTGTATATCACCTCCTAGTGGATTGTGCTTTATATGAGGATCTCCGAGATCTGGATGTTTGTGGCATTAGAATGGATGAAGGTCGAGTGGATCTGAGTGGCGCACTCAGTACACCCGAGAGGAGAGCATGTCTGGCTGAATTTGCAAAAGCACTGTTTGAAAGAAGATTAGGATTAATGAATAGGTAGGGAATGTGCCAGCGAGTGAAACGCAAGGTGGTTACAACTGGATGAAAGACCAAGGTCAGTTCCAGTTGTGCCTTCGGGTCTTGGCAAACCCGCGTACCTGAGCTGGCTTAGCGGTGCCTAGGAATTTACAAGATTCCTTACCGTAGCTCAATGAGCGGAGTACAAACCAAAGTACTCTTAAAACAAAAATAGGTACTACGGGAATCGGGGTGCCCCATGGTGTTAAAACACACTGTGCCCGATAATGGTGAGGCGCCTTAGGCAGCAACGTAGTGGCTGTGGTTGAAACCCATATCGCGGGTACGATCTCCGGATCGCAGGTGGGAGGTAACTGGCAAATGTAGCAATGCATTGCAATTATCTCGGGCGTTGTCACTGCTTATGACAGCAGAGGTTTAGATAGTCCTCGCCACCAGCAGTTGGAGTAGTCAGCTTGTAACTGGCTACTGACTGCTAACTATCATATATGGTAGTGCGCTGATTGAGCGTATCTCAATCCCAATGGTCGTGGGCGACCGGTGTTATTTTGTTTTTTAAGATGCGGCATAGCACCATTAAATATATAGAGACTTCTGTCCCTATCTACTATCTAGCGAAACCACAGCCAAGGGAACGGGCTTGGAATAATTAGCGGGGAAAGAAGACCCTGTTGAGTTTGACTCTAATCTGGCAATGTAAGGAGACCTAAGAGGTGTAGCATAAGTGGGAGATATTAAATTTCGATTTAATATCAACAATGAAATACCACTACTCTTATTGTTTCCTTACTTACTTGATTAAATGGAACGTGTATTATATACATAGCCATTCTTAAAATGTATTTATATGTTTTTATGGTGTTTTGTTTTGATACAAGTTTCTTGTTTGAAATATTATGAGTTTGTTATACATACCAAACAAATTATAATGAAATTATAATTTTTGCTTTTGTGAATTTTAAAATATTAGTTTAATTCGGTATAACTCTTATACTTAGATATGATCCAATTCAAGGACATTTCCAGGTAGGGAGTTTGACTGGGGCGGTACATCTCTCAAATAATAACGGAGGTGTCCCAAGGCCAGCTCAGTGCGGACAGAAACCACACATAGAGCAAAAGGGCAAATGCTGACTTGATCTCGGTATTCAGTACATACAGAGACAGCAAAAGCTCGGCCTATCGATCCTTTTGGTTTAAAGAGTTTTTAACAAGAGGTGTCAGAAAAATTACCACAGGGATAACTGGCTTGTGGCGGCCAAGCGTTCATAGCGACGTCGCTTTTTGATCCTTCGATGTCGGCTCTTCCTATCATTGTGAAGCAAAATTCACCAAGCGTTGGATTGTTCACCCATACAAGGGAACGTGAGCTGGGTTTAGACCGTCGCGAGACAGGTTAGTTTTACCCTACTGATGACAAATATAGTTATTACAACAGCATTCCTGCGTAGTACGAGAGGAACCGCAGGTACGGACAATTGGTACAATACTTGTTCGAGAGAACAGTGGTATGATGCTACGTCCGCTGGATTATGCCTGAACGCCTCTAAGGTCGTATCCGTGCTGGATTGTAATAATAGTAATGGGGTTAATTATATTATATGGTAATATGACGTTGTAAGCTAGACTACATAAGTAATTTAGCGAAAATGTTTTTTACCGAAACCAATTAGTAATATAATATGGGTAATGTGTTTCTTATTATGCACGAGATTCATGTTAAGTGCCAATTATATAATACAAATTGTTTTCATATATAATGTAATACCTTGAATCAATTGTAAACGACTTTGGTATCGGGCAAGGTGTTGTTAATGGAAGAGCAGCTACCATACTGCGATCTACTGAAACTTAACCTATGCTCGATGATTCGAATATTTACTATGCAGATATATAAATATATATATATGTGTATTAAATATAAGGTAGCATGTATAATATTTATACTTGTTATGCATTAATAATTATTTATTAGTTGCGGAGGATGGGTGATGGATATATGATGTATTATATACTTATAAGAAAAAGTATTAATAAGTATTTACACTTATATTAATTATGGCTTTAAAAAATAATATAATATTATATATTTTTTTAAAAAGAACTTATCATAATAATAATAATTATATGATATAATATATAAAATCATTTTGATAAAAGTTTTTAACTTTAACATATTGATATTGTATTGTTGGTTGTTGTGTTGGAATAATAAGTATTTACTAATTTATATTTCTATTTTTGGTTTAATGTATAAATATACTTATAATTATGAGAACTTAATATGATATATATAAGATCTTATATATGATCATTTTGATGAATGGTTGAAATAAACATTAAAATATTATTATTGTCATTTATAATTGTTGGGTAAATATACTTATATAAATAAGAATTTAATATGAAATATAATAAAATCATTTTGATGGATAGAAGAAAGAAGGTGGCAATAAACTTTAACATTAAAGTATATTGATATTGTATTGGATCATTATATATCTCTATACATAAGATCAATTAGTTGGATGGATGGTGGGCAATAAGCATTAACTTATTTTTAGTTAATGTATAAATAATGAGAACTTAATATGAAATATAATATATAAAATCATTATTAGATGGACGTTAGCAAAAAATATTCACATTAACGTATATTGATATTGTATAAATATTCTTATAATATAGAACTTATCATAAAAATTTTAAAATATATATAATTTAATAAATTGTATATGATCATTTTATATGATATTAATATGTGGAATAAGCATTTTAGGTTTTTTGTTGAACAAATGGATGGTATAACTAATAATAAAATGGCTTATAAAAGTTGGTGGTTAGAAAAAAATTTTAGTAAACTGAAATGTATCTTTACAATGTTATTAGGGTTAATAATGAAAAATGTTTAAAAAAATATATTTTATTTTAGGTTGTTAAATACCCTTTTTCAGCTTCTAGATAGACCAAAAGTTTTCTTTTCGTATTGTTATAAATTATAATTTTAACAATATAAAGTTAACTGAAATGTATCTTTATAGTGTTATTAGGATCAAACTAATAGGTTAATAATGAAAAATGTTGAAAAAAATATATTTTATTTTAGGTTGTTAAATACCCTTTTTCAGCTTCTAGATAGACCAAAAGTTTTCTTTTCGTATTGTTATAAATTATAATTTTAACAATATAAAGTTAACTGAAATATATCTTTATAGTGTTATTAGGATCAAACTAATAGGTTAATAATGAAAAATGTTGAAAAAAATATATTTTATTTTAGGTTGTTAAATACCCTTTTTCAGCTTCTAGATAGACCAAAAGTTTTCTTTTCGTATTGTTATAAATTATAATTTTAACAATATAAAGTTAACTGAAATGT
>CATQJD010000134.1:440000-442500 GCA_958298945.1 Atherix ibis
AAAGAACTTATCATAATAATAATAATTATATGATATAATATATAAAATCATTTTGATAAAAGTTTTTAACTTTAACATATTGATATTGTATTGTTGGTTGTTGTGTTGGAATAATAAGTATTTACTAATTTATATTTCTATTTTTGGTTTAATGTATAAATATACTTATAATTATGAGAACTTAATATGATATATATAAGATCTTATATATGATCATTTTGATGAATGGTTGAAATAAACATTAAAATATTATTATTGTCATTTATAATTGTTGGGTAAATATACTTATATAAATAAGAATTTAATATGAAATATAATAAAATCATTTTGATGGATAGAAGAAAGAAGGTGGCAATAAACTTTAACATTAAAGTATATTGATATTGTATTGGATCATTATATATCTCTATACATAAGATCAATTAGTTGGATGGATGGTGGGCAATAAGCATTAACTTATTTTTAGTTAATGTATAAATAATGAGAACTTAATATGAAATATAATATATAAAATCATTATTAGATGGACGTTAGCAAAAAATATTCACATTAACGTATATTGATATTGTATAAATATTCTTATAATATAGAACTTATCATAAAAATTTTAAAATATATATAATTTAATAAATTGTATATGATCATTTTATATGATATTAATATGTGGAATAAGCATTTTAGGTTTTTTGTTGAACAAATGGATGGTATAACTAATAATAAAATGGCTTATAAAAGTTGGTGGTTAGAAAAAAATTTTAGTAAACTGAAATGTATCTTTACAATGTTATTAGGGTTAATAATGAAAAATGTTTAAAAAAATATATTTTATTTTAGGTTGTTAAATACCCTTTTTCAGCTTCTAGATAGACCAAAAGTTTTCTTTTCGTATTGTTATAAATTATAATTTTAACAATATAAAGTTAACTGAAATGTATCTTTATAGTGTTATTAGGATCAAACTAATAGGTTAATAATGAAAAATGTTGAAAAAAATATATTTTATTTTAGGTTGTTAAATACCCTTTTTCAGCTTCTAGATAGACCAAAAGTTTTCTTTTCGTATTGTTATAAATTATAATTTTAACAATATAAAGTTAACTGAAATATATCTTTATAGTGTTATTAGGATCAAACTAATAGGTTAATAATGAAAAATGTTGAAAAAAATATATTTTATTTTAGGTTGTTAAATACCCTTTTTCAGCTTCTAGATAGACCAAAAGTTTTCTTTTCGTATTGTTATAAATTATAATTTTAACAATATAAAGTTAACTGAAATGTATCTTTATAGTGTTATTAGGATCAAACTAATAGGGTTAATAATGAAAAATGTTGAAAAATATATATTTTATTTTAGGTTGTTAAATACCCTTTTTCAGCTTCTAGATAGACCTAAAATTTATATTAAAATAATATAAATTATATGTTAAAATTTACCAAATCGACTTAAATTTTTTTGATTTATTATTAATTTATATTTTTATACATAAATATTGAAAAATATTATGAAATTTGTTGTGTTTTGAAAAAAGTGCAAAAAAAGGACCAATCCTACTTTTTTTTAAAAACTGATATAAGTTTAGGTCTCGACTATCTCTTTTTTAAAAATGGTCTATTTTCATATGTTTTGAATATACAAAACATACTTGTGCTTTCAAAAAAAATAATTTTAAAAATTGACTATTTTATAGTATCAATTTGATATGTTGTTAATATGAATGTGAACCAAAAATAAATTGGTACAAAATACCATATAAAAACAAGGTTATACACAATATAGTAAATGTATATACATAATGTTATACATAAATTAAAATGCTTTTATAAAATAATATAATTATATAATATTCTGGTTGATCCTGCCAGTAGTTATATGCTTGTCTCAAAGATTAAGCCATGCATGTCTAAGTACATACATAAATAAAGTGAAACCGCAAAAGGCTCATTATATCAGTTATGGTTTATTAGATCATAAACAGTTACTTGGATAACTGTGGCAATTCTAGAGCTAATACATGCAATGATAACACGGACCTTTTGGAACGTGTGCTTTTATTAGGCCAAAAACCAAGCGATTATTTATAATCGTATAATATGGTTGAACTCTAGATAATTTGCCGATCGTACGGTCTTAGTACCGACGACAGATCTTTCAAATGTCTGCCCTATCAACTATTGATGGTAGTATCTTGGACTACCATGGTTGCAACGGGTAACGGGGAATCAGGGTTCGATTCCGGAGAGGGAGCCTGAGAAACGGCTACCACATCTAAGGAAGGCAGCAGGCGCGTAAATTACCCACTCCCAGTACGGGGAGGTAGTGACGAAAAATAACAATACAGGACTCATATCCGAGGCCCTGTAATTGGAATGAGTACACTTTAAATCCTTTAACAAGGACCTATTGGAGGGCAAGTCTGGTGCCAGCAGCCGCGGTAATTCCAGCTCCAATAGCGTATATTAAAGTTGTTGCGGTTAAAACGTTCGTAGTTGAATTTGT
>CATQJD010000134.1:445000-455000 GCA_958298945.1 Atherix ibis
AAGTTGAAAAGAACTCTGAATAGAGAGTTAAAAAGTACGTGAAACTGTTTAGAGGTTAAGCCTGATGAATCTAAATATCAATTGCGGAAAAGTCATCAATAAGCATATAGTTTTAATATAAAATATATAATTATTGTGCATTTTTTCCGTAAAAGACATTGTAATCTGTTATAAACAAAATTTATCATAAGGTATTAAAGTAAAAAAGTTTATATATGTATTAGCTGTTATGGCTTATATTTTATAAAATTGCAAATATAATACTGGATAAATATATAACAGCACATAAATATATAATGCTAACATCAATGAAGATGTTGTAAATATATATGTATATATTTTATAAATATATATATTATAAGCATTTATATTATTGACAATGCTTTAGATTTAGAATACCTTCGGGACCCGTCTTGAAACACGGACCAAGAAGTCTAACATATGTGCAAGTCATTAGGTATTATTTAAAACCTAAAGGCGTAATTAACTTAAATGTTAATATTGGATTATTTTATATTTAATATTTACTATTATTATAAAGTTCATCCAGGGACGTTTTATATAGTTATGTATTTTAATATCTGATATTATTTATACCTCTAACTAAAGCGTACCTTGAGCATATATGTTGTGACCCGAAAGATGGTGAACTATACCTGATCAGGTTGAAGTCAGGGGAAACCCTGATGGAAGACCGAAACAGTTCTGACGTGCAAATCGATTGTCAGAATTGGGTATAGGGGCGAAAGACCAATCGAACCATCTAGTAGCTGGTTCCCTCCGAAGTTTCCCTCAGGATAGCTGGTGCAAATAAATATTATATAATATAATCTTATCTGGTAAAGCGAATGATTAGAGGCATTAGGGCCGAAACGACCTTAACCTATTCTCAAACTTTAAATGGGTAAGAACCTTATCTTTCTTGATATGAAGATTAGGTTATGATATATTGTGCCTAGTGGGCCACTTTTGGTAAGCAGAACTGGCGCTGTGGGATGAACCAAACGTAATGTTACGGCGCCAAAATTGACAACTCATACTGATACCATGAAAGGCGTTGCTTGCTTAAAACAGCAGGACGGTGGACATGGAAGTCGTAAACCGCTAAGGAGTGTGTAACAACTCACCTGCCGAAGCAACTAGCCCTTAAAATGGATGGCGCTCAAGTTGTATGCCTATACATTACCGCTAAAGCAAATGATTTATAAATTAATAAATCTTAAAGCTTTAGTGAGTAGGAGGGTACGATGGTGTGCGTTGAAGTGTTTGGCGTAAGCCTGCATGGAGCCGCCATTGGTACAGATCTTGGTGGTAGTAGCAAATAATCGAATGAGACCTTGGAGGACTGAAGTGGAGAAGGGTTTCGTGTGAACAGTGGTTGATCACGAGTTAGTCGGTCCTAAGTTTATGGTGAAAACCAATGTATATATATAAACTATTAGTTAATATATATATTTAAACGAAAGGGAATACGGTTCCAATTCCGTAACCTGTTAAGTATACGTTTGTTATTAAAAATGGGCTTTTTGCTCATCCTGGTAACAGAAATAACCATAAAGAAACCGTCGAGAGGTATCGGAAGAGTTTTCTTTTCTGTTTCATAGTCGTATCACCATGGAAGTCTTTCGAAGAGAGATATGGTGAATGGACTAGAAGAGCATGGCATTTACTGCTGTGTCGATATTTTCTCCTCGGGCCTTGAAAATTTATGGTAAGGAAACGCAAACTTCTTAACAGGCCGTACCTATATCCGCAGCTGGTCTCCAAGGTGAAGAGTCTCTAGTCGATAGAATAATGTAGGTAAGGGAAGTCGGCAAATTAGATCCGTAACTTCGGGATAAGGATTGGCTCTGAAGATTGAGATAGTCGGGCTTGATTGGAAAGTAATAAAATGGTTTTATGTACTCGTTCTGGGTAAAGAGATGATTTTTTAAATTGTTGATTTCCCGGATAGAAGTTTACGTAACCAAATTACGGAACTTTCTTGCTAATAATTTATAAAATTTACTTTTTATATATTTATAACGACTATCAATTAACAATCAATTCAGAACTGGCACGGACTTGGGAAATCCGACTGTCTAATTAAAACAAAGCATTGTGATGGCCCCAACGGGTGTTGACACAATGTGATTTCTGCCCAGTGCTCTGAATGTCAAAGTGAAGAAATTCAAGTAAGCGCGGGTAAACGGCGGGAGTAACTATGACTCTCTTAAGGTAGCCAAATGCCTCGTCATCTAATTAGTGACGCGCATGAATGGATTAACGAGATTTCTTCTGTCCCTATCTACTCAGTCGTGTTTGAGATTTCGAACAGTGCGGTCGTGTTGGCATTTTTCTCCGGAATTTCGAGTTGTTATAATAAAGTATTGAGAATAAATTGAAGTGAAAATAAATATTCATAAATATATTGCATTGTGCAGTTATATTCAGTAGACGAGGAATAAAATCGAATTGAAATTGAAATAGACAATAAACTGAAAGACCATAAACTGTCTATAAATAGACTGGCAAATTCGAGTAAACAAGGTCGTAAATTCGGTACGAGTTAATTTCCCATAAGCAGAGGCTGCATAGCGGTACTCTGCTTGTGCGAAATTTTCGTGTGTAATAAAAGTGCTGAAGACATAATAAACTGAATACGGACATTTACGTGCAAATTGTGTGAACAATAAAGTGAAAAAGAAGGCCAGACGGTCATAAAAAGACTGATTAGATTTTGTAAACAAGGCCATAAATTTGGCCTGTGCTAATTTCCCATAAGCAGAGGCTGCATAGCGGTACTCTGCTTGTGCGAAATTTATTGCCAACATCTGGTGTGCACATCTGGCGAACAGCTGATCGGTACATTTGGCGCGTGTGAAACAGCTGATTGTGAGACGATTTCAGAGAGTCCACTTGGTACCGAACCAAGTGGAGGTTTGTAGACGGGTCCACTCGAGACCAAAAAATCGCCGGCGAGCGACCGAACGAATTTTTATCGGACGACGAATTTCGTCGACGGCCGCCATTTTTTTTTTTTTTTTTTTTTTTTTTTTTTTTTTTTTTTTTTTTTTTTTTTTTTTTTCGCTTTTCGCGTTTTTTGCGAATTCCGTGTCTTCCGCGTTTTTGACGCGTCGTGAAGAGTTTCGTCGCGACCATTATCGCGATGGTGAAGCGGAGAGCGTCCGTGAAGAAGAGGCGTCTAACGCTGGACCTGGCGGAGGCGGAGTGCTTCCCCAGTGATGAGGTACCGCTGGCGACCTTGCGGGAGGTTGCGAAGGAGGCTGCTGCGGAGGTAAAGGAGGCGGCTGCTGAGGTGGCGGAGGTGCTGTCGACGGATGAGGTGCAGAAGTCGGAGAAGTTACGGCGGAAGGCAGCCAGTGCACCCTCATTGATGGACGCACTGAAGAGTGTAGGGCAAGGTGTTCACGACCTGGCGACGAACAGGGCACCTGGAGCCATAAGTGCGGTCTTGATGCTTGTGGCCGAAGCTGCTGCTGCTGCCACCATGTTGGAGAAGAGGCTCTCCTATCTGCAGGGTAGGCTGGAGAGTACGGCGACGGTCTCTCCGTCACAGCGTGTTCCTGCTGCTGCGGCTGCCACGCGCGGCACTCACCCGATCCGCGGGGGGGTGGTGGTCCCCGCCACTGCGCCAGTCGCCGTTGCGGCAAATCCATGGATTGTGCCACGGCCTGTTCCAAGGCCGAGGAAGCTGGTGCCTTTGCCGCCTCCACCGGCACAAACCTTCGCGCTGGTAGTGAAGGCTGCTGCAGCGGGTGTGCCAACTGAGGAGGTGAGAAAGAGAGTGTTGGAGGCGGGAAAGTCGCTGGCGGACGTACGCGTCCGTGCTGTACGGCGGCTGAAGGAGGGTGTTGCAGTGGAGGTCTGCAGCAGCGGCGAATTGAAGCGTGTCGCCGAATCAGCTGACTTTGTGAAAGCTGGTTTGGTGACGAGCGAGCCGAAGAGGGCGAGACCGAAGCTCGTCATCCACGCCGTACCGGCAGAGGTGGACAACACCGAACTAGTGCAGCAGCTGCAAGAAAAAAATATGCGCGGCATAATGGTGGAGGCAGAAAAAGAAGTATCGGTGATCAGAAGGACAACCGGTAAGGATGGCAAACATATGGTTGTCATAGAGGTAAGTGGTAGAGCTAAGGAGAGAATGCTTAGTGAAAGACGTGTGTTTGTGGGATGGTTGTGCCTACCAATTCGTGAATACGAATTGGTACGTAGGTGCCACGGCTGCCTGGATTTCGGGCATCTCCGTGATGGCTGTAGGCGGGCTGGAAGGCTTTGCAGTCGGTGCGGTAGTGGTGACCATCTTGCTCGGGAATGCCCGAACATGGAGTGTTGCCGCAACTGCCATCTGCGTGGCCTTCCGGGTACGCACTCCGTCATGTCGGAGGATTGCCCGGTGTATATAAGGTTGTGCGAAAGAGAGAGAATGAGGATTGTTGCCTAAAATGATTAGGCACATCCAACTGAATGCGAATGCGTCTGCTGCGGTTATGAATGAGTTGAGTGTATATATGTGTGAGAATGGGGTGGATGTAGCACTGATCCAGGAACCATATTCTTATGGTGGGTCGGTGTGCGGATTGGGAAGATCCGCCAGGACGTTCACCAGTGCCAGGGTCGGGGGCAAAATTGACTCGGCCGTCTCTGTTGTTGGCGTGGGAATGGATGTTGTTCGTGTGGATGAATGTTCTAATGAATTCGGTGTGTGCGTGTATATCAAGAAGGGGGGAATAGAGCTGTACGCTGTGTCGGTGTATTGCAGGTTTGGCTCTGAAATAGAGCCGTACCTGCGGTATCTTGACACGGTGTTGGCTAAGTGTGGGCGTTCGCCTGTGTTGATCGGTATGGATGCGAATGCTGTTTCTCCTCTCTGGTTTAGCAAGAGGGGAGACACTGACCAACCGAGTTGTGTGAGGGGCAGGCAACTCGAAGAGTGGATTATGGCCAGTGGTATGAATGTACTGAATGTTCCGAGTGAATGGTATACTTTCAGCGGACCGAATGGGCAGAGTGACATTGATGTCACACTGTGCAATCGTGCTGCTGACTGTTATGAGTATGAGTGGAGAATATTGCCTGAGTGGGGGGTGAGCGATCACAACCTCATTGAACTGGTGGTGACTGCGCCAGTGGATGACCATTGCGAGGTTTCTGCCCGTGGTAGACGGTGGCATACCGGTGGGGTGGACTGGATAGTCTACGGGGAGGAAGTCGCGGCTGAGATCTGTGAGTTTACTAGATTTCAGTCGATGCGATTGGAGGAAAAGGTGGTTGAGCTGAGCAGATGCGTGAATGTTGTGAATGATAGGTGCATGAATAAAAGAGTAGAGGGGCGTAGGAGAGCGACTCCATGGTGGAACCGGGAGCTCGGCTTGGAAAAGAGAAAAGTTGGTAGGTTGCGTAGGATCTACCAGCGATGTAGACGCCGTGGTGTAGATGCGCACACTGAAGGTGTGACCTTCAGGGCGGCCAGAGCTGAGTATGTGACAAGTATTAGACTTGCCAAGGAAAAGCACTGGCAGAAGTATGTGAATGAAATTGGAAATGCGGATGTATGGGGTCCGGTGTATCGTTTATGCATGCGCAAAGGTGCTCGAAATGATATATCGAGCATCAGAGTGAATAATGGGTATACGAGTAATTGGGAGGACAGTGTGAATGCATTGATGAGTGACTTCTTTCCTGGGATTGAAAGGCAAGAAGAAGTGACTGTTAGCAGGAAATACCCCCTGCCGTTTGAATGGGAAGAAATTGATGGATCGGTGTGGAGCACGAAAGTGCGAAGTGCCCCAGGATTAGATGGTGTGACTGGTCAGATGATGAGGAGTGTTTGGCGGACTATTCCCGCACATGTGAGTAGCCTTTACGGTGAATGCCTGGAGAGTGGTGTGTTTCCGCGTGAATGGAAAGTAGGAGACGTGGTCATCCTTCCCAAGTCTCCGGACGGGATTAGGACTGAACCGTCCTCCTACAGGCCGATATGTTTACTGACAGTATTCGGCAAGGTCCTCGAGCGTATGATGGTACACCGATTGAATGTGAAGTTGGCAGACTTCAATGTGTCCGGCTCTCAGTATGGATTTACGAAAGGTAAATCGACTGAGGATGCCTGGATGCGTGTTAGACAGTATGTGGATGAAAGTGCAAGTAAATATGTATGTGGTGTGTTTGTGGACTTCAAGAGTGCGTTCAACTGCCTGCGATGGGATCGCATCATGGAGCGACTGGAGGAGGTTTCATGTGAGGAGGCTTCGCTGTGGCGAAGTTACTTCCATGAAAGGTACGCGGTGGTATGTGGGAATAGTGGTCGGATTGTTCGCCAGATGGTGCGTGGCTGTCCACAGGGATCTGTGGCCGGCCCAGCCATCTGGAACATGATGATGAATGGTCTCTTGGTAAGGTTGGAGGAGACCGGTTGTGTTGTGGTTGCGTATGCGGATGATCTTCTGCTCTTGATTGAGGGCGGGAGTAGGTCTGCAGTAGAGGTTGCGGGAACCCGCTATATGCAGTTTGTTTCAGAATGGGGTGAAAGAATGGGTGTTAAAGTTTCCGAAAGGAAAACGGTGTGTATGCTGTTAAAGGGGTTTTTGGCGGCCAGTAGGCCGCCCAATATTCGCTTAGAGACGGTTGGGGTCCGATACGTGCAACAAGTGAGGTACCTTGGATTAATGGTTGGAGAGAGGCTGAACTTTCGGCCTCACTTGCAACATCTAAGGGGGCGCGTAGCCGGTTTGGTTGGCATGCTGGTGCGAGTACTTCGCAAGGAATGGGGCCTTAAGTCCAGAGCGGTGAGGGTCCTGTATAAAAGTGTGTTTCTTCCGTGTGCGATGTATGCGTCTTGCGTGTGGGCTGATACTATGCGCCACCAATATGCGAGGGTGGCCATAAACTCAGTGCAGCGTATGGTATTGTATGCATGCTTGAATGTCTGTAGGACTGTGTCGACCGAAGCGATGCAGGTTCTCATGGGAGAAATCCCATGGGACCTGGAGGTGCTGCGTGGAAGTATCCACTACCGTCTGAGGCGGGGCATCCCACTGCAAGGTTGTCCGGTTGAGAATGATGAGGTTCGGAATCTCAGTCCGCGCCATCAGCGCATACTGGTTCTGAACAAGATGCATGAGATATGGCAGCAACGATGGGATGAGAGTGTGAATGGCAGATGGACGCACATGTTCATTCCGAATGTGTGCTTTGCGTCTGCGTGTGGTTTTGAGTTTGGTCTGCCCCTTGGGTATTTGCTTACGGGGCACGGCAGTATGAATGGGTTCCTGTATAGGCGTGGTCTGGCTACGGATGCTAGATGTCCGTGTGGAGCGGAGGAGGAGAGTGTTAAGCACCTTCTTGTAGAGTGTAGCCTATATGGGGACTTGCGTGACTTAGGTGCATGTGGAATCGTGGCGAATGGTGATAGTGTGGATGTGAGTGGTGTGTTGAGTGTGAAAGAGAGATATGAATGCTTGAATGCTTTTGCCGTGGCACTGTTTGAAAGAAGAATGAGAATGATGCGTGAATGAGTGCGTGAATGACACGCAGGGTGGCCACAACCGGGTGAAAGACCAAGGTCGATTCCGGTTGTACCTTCGGGTTTTGGCGAACCCGCGTACCTGAGCTGGCCTAGCGGTGCCTAGGAATTTACAAGATTCCTTACCGTAGCTTTAACGAGCGGAGTACAAACCAAAGTACTCTTAAAACAAAAATGGGTACCACGGGGATCGGGAGCCCCACAGTAGAATATACTGTGCCCGATCGAGGTGAGGCGCCATTTGGCAGCAACGTGGTGGTTGTGGTTAATACCCATGTCGCGGGTACGGTCTTCGGATCGCAGGTGTGAGGTAACTGGCAAATGTAGCAATGCATTGCACTTATCTCGGGCACTGTCACTGCTTATGACAGTAGAGGTTTAGATAGTCCTCGCCACCAGCAGGTGGAGAGTCAGCTTGTAACTGACTCTATCTGTTAACTGCCAGTAATGGTGGTGCGTTGATCGAGCGTATCTCGATTCCTATAGTCGTGGGCGACTCGTGGTCTTGGGGTTTGGACAACTAGGTCACGTTAAATAACAATTTCTCACTGTCCCTATCTACTATCTAGCGAAACCACAGCCAAGGGAACGGGCTTGGAATAATTAGCGGGGAAAGAAGACCCTGTTGAGTTTGACTCTAATCTGGCAATGTAAGGAGACCTAAGAGGTGTAGCATAAGTGGGAGATATTAAATTTCGATTTAATATCAACAATGAAATACCACTACTCTTATTGTTTCCTTACTTACTTGATTAAATGGAACGTGTATTATATACATAGCCATTCTTAAAATGTATTTATATGTTTTTATGGTGTTTTGTTTTGATACAAGTTTCTTGTTTGAAATATTATGAGTTTGTTATACATACCAAACAAATTATAATGAAATTATAATTTTTGCTTTTGTGAATTTTAAAATATTAGTTTAATTCGGTATAACTCTTATACTTAGATATGATCCAATTCAAGGACATTTCCAGGTAGGGAGTTTGACTGGGGCGGTACATCTCTCAAATAATAACGGAGGTGTCCCAAGGCCAGCTCAGTGCGGACAGAAACCACACATAGAGCAAAAGGGCAAATGCTGACTTGATCTCGGTATTCAGTACATACAGAGACAGCAAAAGCTCGGCCTATCGATCCTTTTGGTTTAAAGAGTTTTTAACAAGAGGTGTCAGAAAAATTACCACAGGGATAACTGGCTTGTGGCGGCCAAGCGTTCATAGCGACGTCGCTTTTTGATCCTTCGATGTCGGCTCTTCCTATCATTGTGAAGCAAAATTCACCAAGCGTTGGATTGTTCACCCATACAAGGGAACGTGAGCTGGGTTTAGACCGTCGCGAGACAGGTTAGTTTTACCCTACTGATGACAAATATAGTTATTACAACAGCATTCCTGCGTAGTACGAGAGGAACCGCAGGTACGGACAATTGGTACAATACTTGTTCGAGAGAACAGTGGTATGATGCTACGTCCGCTGGATTATGCCTGAACGCCTCTAAGGTCGTATCCGTGCTGGATTGTAATAATAGTAATGGGGTTAATTATATTATATGGTAATATGACGTTGTAAGCTAGACTACATAAGTAATTTAGCGAAAATGTTTTTTACCGAAACCAATTAGTAATATAATATGGGTAATGTGTTTCTTATTATGCACGAGATTCATGTTAAGTGCCAATTATATAATACAAATTGTTTTCATATATAATGTAATACCTTGAATCAATTGTAAACGACTTTGGTATCGGGCAAGGTGTTGTTAATGGAAGAGCAGCTACCATACTGCGATCCACTGAAACTTAACCTATGCTCGATGATTCGAATATTTACTATGCAGATATATAAATATATATATATGTGTATTAAATATAAGGTAGCATGTATAATATTTATACTTGTTATGCATTAATAATTATTTATTAGTTGCGGAGGATGGGTGATGGATATATGATGTATTATATACTTATAAGAAAAAGTATTAATAAGTATTTACACTTATATTAATTATGGCTTTAAAAAATAATATAATATTATATATTTTTTTAAAAAGAACTTATCATAATAATAATAATTATATGATATAATATATAAAATCATTTTGATAAAAGTTTTTAACTTTAACATATTGATATTGTATTGTTGGTTGTTGTGTTGGAATAATAAGTATTTACTAATTTATATTTCTATTTTTGGTTTAATGTATAAATATACTTATAATTATGAGAACTTAATATGATATATATAAGATCTTATATATGATCATTTTGATGAATGGTTGAAATAAACATTAAAATATTATTATTGTCATTTATAATTGTTGGGTAAATATACTTATATAAATAAGAATTTAATATGAAATATAATAAAATCATTTTGATGGATAGAAGAAAGAAGGTGGCAATAAACTTTAACATTAAAGTATATTGATATTGTATTGGATCATTATATATCTCTATACATAAGATCAAT
>CATQJD010000134.1:460000-470000 GCA_958298945.1 Atherix ibis
GACCAAGAAGTCTAACATATGTGCAAGTCATTAGGTATTATTTAAAACCTAAAGGCGTAATTAACTTAAATGTTAATATTGGATTATTTTATATTTAATATTTACTATTATTATAAAGTTCATCCAGGGACGTTTTATATAGTTATGTATTTTAATATCTGATATTATTTATACCTCTAACTAAAGCGTACCTTGAGCATATATGTTGTGACCCGAAAGATGGTGAACTATACCTGATCAGGTTGAAGTCAGGGGAAACCCTGATGGAAGACCGAAACAGTTCTGACGTGCAAATCGATTGTCAGAATTGGGTATAGGGGCGAAAGACCAATCGAACCATCTAGTAGCTGGTTCCCTCCGAAGTTTCCCTCAGGATAGCTGGTGCAAATAAATATTATATAATATAATCTTATCTGGTAAAGCGAATGATTAGAGGCATTAGGGCCGAAACGACCTTAACCTATTCTCAAACTTTAAATGGGTAAGAACCTTATCTTTCTTGATATGAAGATTAGGTTATGATATATTGTGCCTAGTGGGCCACTTTTGGTAAGCAGAACTGGCGCTGTGGGATGAACCAAACGTAATGTTACGGCGCCAAAATTGACAACTCATACTGATACCATGAAAGGCGTTGCTTGCTTAAAACAGCAGGACGGTGGACATGGAAGTCGTAAACCGCTAAGGAGTGTGTAACAACTCACCTGCCGAAGCAACTAGCCCTTAAAATGGATGGCGCTCAAGTTGTATGCCTATACATTACCGCTAAAGCAAATGATTTATAAATTAATAAATCTTAAAGCTTTAGTGAGTAGGAGGGTACGATGGTGTGCGTTGAAGTGTTTGGCGTAAGCCTGCATGGAGCCGCCATTGGTACAGATCTTGGTGGTAGTAGCAAATAATCGAATGAGACCTTGGAGGACTGAAGTGGAGAAGGGTTTCGTGTGAACAGTGGTTGATCACGAGTTAGTCGGTCCTAAGTTTATGGTGAAAACCAATGTATATATATAAACTATTAGTTAATATATATATTTAAACGAAAGGGAATACGGTTCCAATTCCGTAACCTGTTAAGTATACGTTTGTTATTAAAAATGGGCTTTTTGCTCATCCTGGTAACAGAAATAACCATAAAGAAACCGTCGAGAGGTATCGGAAGAGTTTTCTTTTCTGTTTCATAGTCGTATCACCATGGAAGTCTTTCGAAGAGAGATATGGTGAATGGACTAGAAGAGCATGGCATTTACTGCTGTGTCGATATTTTCTCCTCGGGCCTTGAAAATTTATGGTAAGGAAACGCAAACTTCTTAACAGGCCGTACCTATATCCGCAGCTGGTCTCCAAGGTGAAGAGTCTCTAGTCGATAGAATAATGTAGGTAAGGGAAGTCGGCAAATTAGATCCGTAACTTCGGGATAAGGATTGGCTCTGAAGATTGAGATAGTCGGGCTTGATTGGAAAGTAATAAAATGGTTTTATGTACTCGTTCTGGGTAAAGAGATGATTTTTTAAATTGTTGATTTCCCGGATAGAAGTTTACGTAACCAAATTACGGAACTTTCTTGCTAATAATTTATAAAATTTACTTTTTATATATTTATAACGACTATCAATTAACAATCAATTCAGAACTGGCACGGACTTGGGAAATCCGACTGTCTAATTAAAACAAAGCATTGTGATGGCCCCAACGGGTGTTGACACAATGTGATTTCTGCCCAGTGCTCTGAATGTCAAAGTGAAGAAATTCAAGTAAGCGCGGGTAAACGGCGGGAGTAACTATGACTCTCTTAAGGTAGCCAAATGCCTCGTCATCTAATTAGTGACGCGCATGAATGGATTAACGAGATTTCTTCTGTCCCTATCTACTTCCTCCTGCGGCAAGAACGTATGCGTTGGTTGTGAAGGCCGTCGCTGCGGGTGTGCCTACGGATGAGGTGAAGAAAAGGGTCTTGGAGGCAGGAAAGGCGCTGGCGGATGTTCGCGTCCGTGCTGTACGGCGACTGCAGGAAGGCGTTGCGGTGGAGGTGTGCAGCAGCAGTGAGTTGCAGCGAGTTGCGCAGTCAGCTGAACTAGCTAAGGCTGGCCTAGTGACGAGTGAGCCGAAGAGGGCTAGGCCAAAGCTCGTTATTCACGCTGTGCCGACTGAGGTAACCAACGTGGAGCTCGTGCAGCAGCTGAAGGAGAAAAATATGCGCGGCATATCGGAGGAGACGGACAAGGAGATATCTGTACTGAGAAGGACGACAGGAAAGGATGGTAAGAATATGGTAGTGATTGAAGTAAGTAGCAGGGTGAAGGAGAAAATGTTGAGTGAGAGGCGTGTTTTCGTGGGTTGGTTGTGCTTGCCGATTCGTGAGTACGAATTGGTACGCAGGTGCCACGGTTGCCTGGATTTCGGGCACCTTCGGGATGGCTGTAGGCGGGCTGGAAGGCTCTGCAGCAGGTGCGGTAGTGGTGACCATCTCGCTCGGGAATGCCCGAACGTAGAGTGTTGCCGAAACTGCCATCTGCGGGGACTTCCGGGCGCGCACTCCGTCATGTCGGAGGACTGCCCGGTGTATGTTAGGTTGTGCGAAAGAGAACGAATGAGGATTGTCGCCTAAAATGATTAGGTGCATCCAAATAAATGGGAATGCGTCTGCTGCGGTTATGAATGAGTTGAGTGTATATATGTGCGAGAATGAGGTAGATATAGCACTGATCCAGGAGCCATACTCCCATGATGGATCGGTGTGCGGATTGGGAAGATCCGCCAGGACTTTCACCAGTGCCAGGGTCGGGGGCAAAATTGACTCGGCCGTCTCTGTTGTTGGCGTGGGAATGGATGTTGTTCGTGTGGATGAATGTTCTAATGAATTCGGTGTGTGCGTGTATATCAAGAAGGGGGGAATAGAGCTGTACGCTGTATCGGTGTACTGTAGGTTCGGATCTGAAATAGAGCCGTACCTGCGGTATCTTGATGCAGTGTTGGCTAAGTGTGGACGTTCGCCTGTACTGATTGGTATGGATGCGAATGCTGTTTCTCCTCTCTGGTATAGTAAGAGGGGGGATACTGGCCAACCGAGTTGTGTGAGGGGCAGGCAGCTCGAGGAGTGGATTCTGGCCGGTAGTATGAATGTACTGAATGTTCCGAGTGAATGGTATACTTTCAGCGGACCGAGTGGGCAGAGTGACATCGATGTCACACTGTGCAATCGTGCTGCTGACTGTTACGAGTATGAGTGGAGAATATTGCCTGAGTGGGGGGTGAGCGATCATAACCTCATTGAGCTGGTGGTGACTGCACCAGTTGATGACCATTGCGGGGTTTCTGCCCGTGGTAGACGGTGGCATACCGGTGGGGTGGACTGGATGGTCTACGGGGAAGAGGTCGCGGCTGAGATCTGTGAGTTGGTGAGGTTTCAGTCGATGCGGTTGGAGGAAAAGGTGGTTGAGCTGAGTAGGTGTGTGAATGCGGTGAATGACAGATGCATGAGTAAAAGAGTAGAGGGGCGTAGGAAAGTGGCTCCGTGGTGGAACCGGGAGCTAGGGGTGGAAAGAAGAAAAGTTGGTAGGTTGCGTAGAATCTACCAACGTTGTAGACGCCGTGGTGTAGATGCGCACACTGAAGGTGTGACCTTCAGGGCGGCCAGAGCTGAGTATGTGGCAAATATAAGATTTGCCAAGGAAAAGCACTGGCAGAAGTATGTGGATGAAATTGGAAATGCGGATGTATGGGGTCCGGTGTATCGTTTATGTATGCGTAAAGGTGCTCGGAATGATATTTCGAGTATCAGAGTAAATGACGGGTACACAAGCAATTGGGAGGACAGTGTGAATGCACTGATGAATGATTTCTTTCCTGGGATGGAACGGCAGGAAGAGGTGAATGTAGGCAGGCGGTACCCCCTGCCATTTGAATGGGAAGAGATCGATCAATCTGTGTGGAGCACGAAGGTGCGAAGTGCCCCAGGATTGGATGGCGTGACTGGTAAGATGATGAGAAGTGTCTGGCGGACTATTCCCGCACATGTGAGTAGCCTTTACGGTGAATGCCTGGAGAGTGGTGTGTTTCCGCGTGAATGGAAAGTAGGAGACGTGGTCATCCTTCCTAAGTCTCCGGACGGGATTCGGACTGACCCGTCCTCCTACAGGCCGATATGTTTACTGCCAGTATTCGGCAAGGTCCTCGAGCGAATGATGGTACACCGGTTGAATGTGAAGTTGGCAGACTTCAATGTGTCCGGCTCTCAGTATGGATTTACGAAAGGTAAATCGACTGAGGATGCCTGGATGCGTGTACGACAGTATGTGGATGGAAGTGTGAGTAAGTATGTATGCGGTGTGTTTGTGGATTTCAAGTCTGCGTTCAACTGCTTACGATGGGACCGCATCTTTGAGCGACTGGAAGAGGTTTCGTGTGAGGAGGCTCCGCTATGGCGAAGCTACTTCCACGAAAGGTATGCAGTGGTGTGTGGGAGCAATGGGAGAATTGTTCGCCAGATGGTGCGTGGCTGTCCGCAGGGATCTGTGGCCGGCCCTGCCATCTGGAATATGATGATGAATGGTCTCCTGGTTCAGTTGGAGGAGGCCGGTTGTGTTGTGGTCGCATATGCGGATGATCTTCTACTCTTGATTGAGGGGGGGAGTAGGTCCGCGGTGGAGGTGGCGGGAAGCCGCTACATGCGTATGGTTTGTGAATGGGGAGAAAGGATGGGTGTGAAAGTTTCCGAAAGGAAAACTGAATGTATGCTTCTGAAGGGATCCTTGGCGGCCAGTAGGCCGCCCAATATTCGTATGGAGGCGGTTGGGGTCCGATACGCGCGTGAAGTGAAGTACCTTGGACTTAAGGTTGGAGAGAGGCTGAGCTTTCGGCCTCACTTGCAACGTCTAAGGGGGCGCGTAGCCGGTTTGGTTGGTATGCTGGTGCGGGTGCTCCGCAAGGAATGGGGGCTCCAAGCCAGAGTGGTGAGAGTCCTGTATAGGAGTGTGTTTGTTCCGTGTGCTATGTATGCATCGTGTGTGTGGGCTGATACTATGCGCCACCAGTACGCGAGGGTGGGCATAAATTCGGTCCAGCGTTTGGTTCTGTATGCGTGTTTAAATGTGTGTAGAACCGTTTCAACTGAGGCGATGCAGGTTCTCATGGGAGAAATTCCATGGGACTTGGAGGTGCTTCGTGGAAGCATCCACTACCGTCTACGGCGGGGCATCCCGCTTGAAGGTTGTGCGGTTATGAATGATGATGTTCGGAATCTCAGTCCGCGCCATCAGCGTGTACTGGTTCTGAACAAGATGCGTGAGATATGGCAGCAACGATGGGATGAGAGTGTGAATGGCAGATGGACGCATATGTTCATTCCGAATGTGTGCTTTGCATCTGCGTATGGATTTGAGTTTGGTCTGTCCCTTGGGTATTTGCTCACGGGGCATGGCAGTATGAATGGGTTCCTGTGCAGGCGTGGACTGGCCACGGAGGCTAGATGCCCATGCGGGGCGGCGGAGGAGAGTGCTAAGCACCTTCTCGTAGAGTGTAGCCTGTATGGGGATTTGCGTGACTTAGGTGCTTGTGGGATCGTAGTGAATGGTGATAGTGTGGATGTGAGTGGTGTATTGAGCGTGAGAGAAAGGTATGAATGCTTGAATGCGTTTGCCGTGGCACTTTTTGAGAGAAGAATGAGAATGGTGCGTGAATGAGTGCATGAATGACACGCAGGGTGGCTACAACCGGGTGAAAGACCAAGGTCGATTCCGGTTGTACCTTCGGGTTTTGGCGAACCCGCGTACCTGAGCTGGCCTAGCGGTGCCTAGGGATTTACAAGATTCCTTACCGTAGCTTTAACGAGCGGAGTACAAACCAAAGTACTCTTAAAACAAAAATGGGTACCACGGGGATCGGGAGCCCCACAGTAGAATATACTGTGCCCGATCGAGGTGAGGCGCCATTTGGCAGCAACGTGGTGGTTGTGGTTAATACCCATGTCGCGGGTACGGTCTTCGGATCGCAGGTGTGAGGTAACTGGCAAATGTAGCAATGCATTGCACTTATCTCGGGCACTGTCACTGCTTATGACAGTAGAGGTTTAGATAGTCCTCGCCACCAGCAGGTGGAGAGTCAGCTTGTAACTGATTCTATCTGCTAACTGCCAGTAATGGTGGTGCGTTGATTGAGCGTATCTCGATCCCTATAGTCGTAGGCGACTCGTGGTCTAAAGCATTGGCAACAAAATCACGTTAAATAATAACCTTTCACTGTCCCTATCTACTATCTAGCGAAACCACAGCCAAGGGAACGGGCTTGGAATAATTAGCGGGGAAAGAAGACCCTGTTGAGTTTGACTCTAATCTGGCAATGTAAGGAGACCTAAGAGGTGTAGCATAAGTGGGAGATATTAAATTTCGATTTAATATCAACAATGAAATACCACTACTCTTATTGTTTCCTTACTTACTTGATTAAATGGAACGTGTATTATATACATAGCCATTCTTAAAATGTATTTATATGTTTTTATGGTGTTTTGTTTTGATACAAGTTTCTTGTTTGAAATATTATGAGTTTGTTATACATACCAAACAAATTATAATGAAATTATAATTTTTGCTTTTGTGAATTTTAAAATATTAGTTTAATTCGGTATAACTCTTATACTTAGATATGATCCAATTCAAGGACATTTCCAGGTAGGGAGTTTGACTGGGGCGGTACATCTCTCAAATAATAACGGAGGTGTCCCAAGGCCAGCTCAGTGCGGACAGAAACCACACATAGAGCAAAAGGGCAAATGCTGACTTGATCTCGGTATTCAGTACATACAGAGACAGCAAAAGCTCGGCCTATCGATCCTTTTGGTTTAAAGAGTTTTTAACAAGAGGTGTCAGAAAAATTACCACAGGGATAACTGGCTTGTGGCGGCCAAGCGTTCATAGCGACGTCGCTTTTTGATCCTTCGATGTCGGCTCTTCCTATCATTGTGAAGCAAAATTCACCAAGCGTTGGATTGTTCACCCATACAAGGGAACGTGAGCTGGGTTTAGACCGTCGCGAGACAGGTTAGTTTTACCCTACTGATGACAAATATAGTTATTACAACAGCATTCCTGCGTAGTACGAGAGGAACCGCAGGTACGGACAATTGGTACAATACTTGTTCGAGAGAACAGTGGTATGATGCTACGTCCGCTGGATTATGCCTGAACGCCTCTAAGGTCGTATCCGTGCTGGATTGTAATAATAGTAATGGGGTTAATTATATTATATGGTAATATGACGTTGTAAGCTAGACTACATAAGTAATTTAGCGAAAATGTTTTTTACCGAAACCAATTAGTAATATAATATGGGTAATGTGTTTCTTATTATGCACGAGATTCATGTTAAGTGCCAATTATATAATACAAATTGTTTTCATATATAATGTAATACCTTGAATCAATTGTAAACGACTTTGGTATCGGGCAAGGTGTTGTTAATGGAAGAGCAGCTACCATACTGCGATCCACTGAAACTTAACCTATGCTCGATGATTCGAATATTTACTATGCAGATATATAAATATATATATATGTGTATTAAATATAAGGTAGCATGTATAATATTTATACTTGTTATGCATTAATAATTATTTATTAGTTGCGGAGGATGGGTGATGGATATATGATGTATTATATACTTATAAGAAAAAGTATTAATAAGTATTTACACTTATATTAATTATGGCTTTAAAAAATAATATAATATTATATATTTTTTTAAAAAGAACTTATCATAATAATAATAATTATATGATATAATATATAAAATCATTTTGATAAAAGTTTTTAACTTTAACATATTGATATTGTATTGTTGGTTGTTGTGTTGGAATAATAAGTATTTACTAATTTATATTTCTATTTTTGGTTTAATGTATAAATATACTTATAATTATGAGAACTTAATATGATATATATAAGATCTTATATATGATCATTTTGATGAATGGTTGAAATAAACATTAAAATATTATTATTGTCATTTATAATTGTTGGGTAAATATACTTATATAAATAAGAATTTAATATGAAATATAATAAAATCATTTTGATGGATAGAAGAAAGAAGGTGGCAATAAACTTTAACATTAAAGTATATTGATATTGTATTGGATCATTATATATCTCTATACATAAGATCAATTAGTTGGATGGATGGTGGGCAATAAGCATTAACTTATTTTTAGTTAATGTATAAATAATGAGAACTTAATATGAAATATAATATATAAAATCATTATTAGATGGACGTTAGCAAAAAATATTCACATTAACGTATATTGATATTGTATAAATATTCTTATAATATAGAACTTATCATAAAAATTTTAAAATATATATAATTTAATAAATTGTATATGATCATTTTATATGATATTAATATGTGGAATAAGCATTTTAGGTTTTTTGTTGAACAAATGGATGGTATAACTAATAATAAAATGGCTTATAAAAGTTGGTGGTTAGAAAAAAATTTTAGTAAACTGAAATGTATCTTTACAATGTTATTAGGGTTAATAATGAAAAATGTTTAAAAAAATATATTTTATTTTAGGTTGTTAAATACCCTTTTTCAGCTTCTAGATAGACCAAAAGTTTTCTTTTCGTATTGTTATAAATTATAATTTTAACAATATAAAGTTAACTGAAATGTATCTTTATAGTGTTATTAGGATCAAACTAATAGGTTAATAATGAAAAATGTTGAAAAAAATATATTTTATTTTAGGTTGTTAAATACCCTTTTTCAGCTTCTAGATAGACCAAAAGTTTTCTTTTCGTATTGTTATAAATTATAATTTTAACAATATAAAGTTAACTGAAATATATCTTTATAGTGTTATTAGGATCAAACTAATAGGTTAATAATGAAAAATGTTGAAAAAAATATATTTTATTTTAGGTTGTTAAATACCCTTTTTCAGCTTCTAGATAGACCAAAAGTTTTCTTTTCGTATTGTTATAAATTATAATTTTAACAATATAAAGTTAACTGAAATGTATCTTTATAGTGTTATTAGGATCAAACTAATAGGGTTAATAATGAAAAATGTTGAAAAATATATATTTTATTTTAGGTTGTTAAATACCCTTTTTCAGCTTCTAGATAGACCTAAAATTTATATTAAAATAATATAAATTATATGTTAAAATTTACCAAATCGACTTAAATTTTTTTGATTTATTATTAATTTATATTTTTATACATAAATATTGAAAAATATTATGAAATTTGTTGTGTTTTGAAAAAAGTGCAAAAAAAGGACCAATCCTACTTTTTTTTAAAAACTGATATAAGTTTAGGTCTCGACTATCTCTTTTTTAAAAATGGTCTATTTTCATATGTTTTGAATATACAAAACATACTTGTGCTTTCAAAAAAAATAATTTTAAAAATTGACTATTTTATAGTATCAATTTGATATGTTGTTAATATGAATGTGAACCAAAAATAAATTGGTACAAAATACCATATAAAAACAAGGTTATACACAATATAGTAAATGTATATACATAATGTTATACATAAATTAAAATGCTTTTATAAAATAATATAATTATATAATATTCTGGTTGATCCTGCCAGTAGTTATATGCTTGTCTCAAAGATTAAGCCATGCATGTCTAAGTACATACATAAATAAAGTGAAACCGCAAAAGGCTCATTATATCAGTTATGGTTTATTAGATCATAAACAGTTACTTGGATAACTGTGGCAATTCTAGAGCTAATACATGCAATGATAACACGGACCTTTTGGAACGTGTGCTTTTATTAGGCCAAAAACCAAGCGATTATTTATAATCGTATAATATGGTTGAACTCTAGATAATTTGCCGATCGTACGGTCTTAGTACCGACGACAGATCTTTCAAATGTCTGCCCTATCAACTATTGATGGTAGTATCTTGGACTACCATGGTTGCAACGGGTAACGGGGAATCAGGGTTCGATTCCGGAGAGGGAGCCTGAGAAACGGCTA
>CATQJD010000134.1:475000-500000 GCA_958298945.1 Atherix ibis
TAACGAGATTTCTTCTGTCCCTATCTACTCAGTTGTGTTTGAGAATTCAAGTAGAGCGGTCGTGCCCTCCTGCAGTGAAAGCAGGTAGAAATCGATTCGAGTTTATTTTTGAGGATTTCGTATGAAAAATCTCTGATTATTTGACGGTTTTTTTTAAAATAAAGAAGTAAACGATTATTCGGAAATACGAACTTTCGTGGGTGCGTATTATATTTGATTATACATCAAATATAAATACAAAACCGATTGGCAGTATTGGACTTTTTATTAAGACAGAGAAAATTATTAAAATAAAAATTGTTTATTTTAATAAAATATATATTGATTGCAAAAACATTAAAATTTTGTTTTAAAGTGAAAATCTATTGTTAAACTAAGTTGAGAAATTTGAACATTGGCAGTATTAGACTTTTTATTAAGACAGTGAAAATTATTAAAATAAAAATTGTTTATTTTAATAAAATATATATTGATTGCAAAAACATTAAAATTTTGTTTTGTTTTAAATTGAAAATCAATTGTGAAACTAAGTTGAGAAATTTGAACATTGGCAGTATTGGACTTTTTATTAAGACAGTGAAAATTATTAAAATAAAAATTGTTTATTTTAATAAAATATATATTGATTGCAAAAACATTAAAATTTTGTTTTAAATTGAAAATCTACTGTGAAACTAAGTTGAGAAATTTGAACATTGGCAGTATTGGACTTTTTATTAAGACAGTGGAAAATATTAAAATAAAAATTGTTTATTTTAATCAAATATATATTGATTACAAAAACATTAAAATTTTGTTTTAAATTAAAATCTATTGTGAAACTAAGTTGAGAAATTTGAACATCTGTTGGAAATTACGGATAAACGCAAAAAGAGAAAAGTTGGGAACGGCACGTACACATAGTAACGGAAACGCCTCTTTGTTACCTGGGCGGTCACCAACTGGCTATCGGGCGTGATAGGGAGTAATTTAAAAATTTTATTTTTAAATTGGAAATCTCTTGTGGAATTAAACATCTGCTGAGAAATTTTTCACATCGGCTGGGAAATTTTGAACATCTGTTGGAAATTACGGATAAATGCAAGTTGGGAACGGCACGTACACATAGTAACGGAAACGCCTCTTTGTTACCTGGGCGGTCACCAACTGACTATCGGGCGTGATAGGGGTAAGTTGGTGCATGTTTCTTAATTTATTACCTTTAATTTTATTTTTTATTTTTATTTTTATTACCTGCTTGACATTTCGGTTATTACATTTTCATTTATTCCACTTAAACTCATTTATTTTATTTCATTTAATTTTTTATTATTTTACTTATTGCATCTATTTTAATTATTTTGCTTATTTTACTTCATTTATTTCACTTAGTTGATTATTTAATTTACTTCATTAACTACTTCAGCATTTCGCTTATTTGATTATTTTACTTTATTATTTTACTATATTATATTACTACATTATATTATTCTACTATATTATTATATTTAATTATCATATTATTTCATTTAATTTATTCAATTCATTTTGGTCATTTCATCTATTTCGGTTATCTTACTTCATTTATTTGATTATTTTACTTCTTTCATTTTACTATACTTATAACATATTAAATCTGCGTCACTTATTCCGTTTATGTCACTCACCTCATTTATTTCATCTATCTCATTACTCAGTTTACTTTATTTATCTCAATCATCTCATTTACCTCAAAAATTTTCATTTATCTATCTCACTTATTCCACTACTTTGTTTAATTAGAGTAATTTAAAATTATTTTACCCACTTTGGTTATTTCACGTATTCCGGTTACTACATTTATTTAATTTATTTCAATTAAATATTTATTTCACCTATTTTGGTTCATTTCATTTATCTTATCTGCATTTATATTTCGTCTCAGCTGATACTAGTATAGTTTGTGGTGGAATTGTATGTTTGTGTGTATGTATGCGGTGTATGTTTAGACGTATGCACGTGTATATGTATATATATGTATAGTTGTATTATACATACTATAGTATTGGAATTTGACTCTTAATTTTGAGAGATTATGCCACCTAAGAAAAAGGTGAAACCGGTGTCGATGGGGATTGGCATCAGCGAAAGCGAGGATAGTTCTTCCTCTAGTGCGTTACTGAGGAAGATGCCTGCGCAGCGATTTGCTGCCCTGACAACCTCATCCGGTAGTGACACGGAAGATGAGGGTGTAGGGCAAATGACACTGTCAATGAAGGCGGCTATCATTGAGAGGGGGAAGAAGATATTGGCCGGTTGCGGTGGGGAACATTGTAAAAAGGTTAGGAACCCAACGGAAGGCGGTGTGAAGGGGAACACCACCGTCGGCGGTAATAGTCATAGGGAGGACGAGGATGTAGTGCAAATAACACTGCCAACAAAGGCTGTTGCCATGGAGAAGGGAAAGAAAATATTGGCCGGCTGCGTTGGGGAACCTTTTAAAAAGATGGAAAACCCAACGGAAGGCCGCTTGAAGGGAAAAAAAACTACTATTGGTGGAAATTGTGGTGAGGGGGGGGTGTCAAACAAGGAACTTAATGGGGTTAAGGCTGGTGTCGACAAGCCTGCAGGAAAGAGCTGTTCAGTACCTGCAGGTTTTTCGACAGCAAAGAAGGTGCTCAAGGAGTTGACGGCTGCAATTGTCGAGGCAATGGAGTCCGACAATATAAGCAAAAAGATGGCGATTGATATTCTCAAAAAACTCTCTGCTGTGAAGGACGAAGTTGCTGATATGCAAACTGAGTTGGCCTGGCTGAAGGGGACCCAGCGGTGTACCACATCTGTGGCCAGTACAGCAGGGTTAGTGGCACAAAATATGGGTCCACAAAGGAAGGTTGGCAGTAGCACTACCACTGTTAGCAGAATTCCGACTCCTCGCCCCAAAATGGAGCTACCAGCGCCGACGACGAAGCCATCGTATGCGGTGGTAGTCAGATCGGTGCCTGGAGCTGAGGTTCCAACTTCAAAGGTGAAGGAAATGGTGTTGGAAGCGGGGAAGGCCATTACGGACATTCGAGTAAGGAATGTACGTAAGTTGAAAGAGGGTGTTGCAATCGAAGTATGCAGCAGGTCTGATCTGCGAAAAATTACAGAGTGCGAAGGCCTAGCAAAGGCTGGTCTTATCACTTCTATACCTAAACGGATGGGACCAAGGGTGGTGGTACGCGGTGTGCCAAAAGATGTTAGTAATGCTGACTTGCTCCAACAGCTTGCGAGCAAGAATTTGCAGGGCTGTCCGAGAGAGGAAGTAGGAAGTATCCTGGTTTTGCGGAGATATGGTTCGCGTCAAGGCCAGGAGGATGTAATACTCCAGGTAGGGGAAAAAGTACATGAGTGGTTTATGCGGGAGAAGAGGGTTTTTGTTGGGTGGCTCTGCCTACCGGTGCGTGAGTACGAGCTGGTCAGAAGATGCCATGGATGTCTTGACTATGGGCATATGCTACGAAATTGCCCGACTGGGAGTAAACTCTGCGGTAGGTGCGGACTGGGTGATCACCTCGCTTCGAATTGCCGAAACGAGGAGGTTTGCCGCAACTGCCAATTGCGGGGCTTGCCTGGATCCCACTCGGTATATTCTGAGCAATGTCCAGTATATGTGCGTTTGAATGAGAGAGAGCGTGGAAGAATAATCGCCTAAAATGTTGGGTCTAAAATGCTTGCAAGTGAATGGAAATGGTTCGGCTGTTGTAATGAACGAGATATGCGAGGTCATGCATGCAAGTGATTTCTGTGTGGCTCTACTCCAGGAGCCGTATTCATTTGATGGATCGGTAACTGGATTGGGGCACGGAATCCGTATATATGCTAGTGATGCGGTGAATGGTAGGGTAGATGCAGCAATTGCAGTGAGCGACATGAATGTGGAGGTGCTTCTTATTTCGGAGTGCACGAATGAATGGGGTGTATGTGTTTGGTTAAAGAAGGGTGTGATTGAGATGTATGTTGTTTCGATGTACTGCAGGTTCAGTAGTGATATTGAGCCATACCTGCAGTACCTTGATGTCGTGGCAAGAATGTGTGATAAATCACCCTTAGTGATTGGAATGGATGCGAATGCAGTCTCCCCTCTCTGGTATAGCAAGGGAGGGGGCACTGACCGGACAATTCGGAGGGGTAGAGCCCTCGAGGAGTGGATTGTTAGTAGCTGTATGAATGTGATAAATGCACCAAGTGAATGGTACACGTTCAGTGGACCGAACGGGGAGAGTGACATTGACGTTACTCTCTGTAACCGTGCTGGCGACTGTTACGGGTATGAATGGCGAGTCAACGCTGACTGGGGTGTTAGTGATCACAACTTAATCGAGTTTGTGGTTTCTACTCCTATGAGGCTGACTGAGAAAGGGCAAGTACATGGCAGGAGGTGGCGTACCTCCGGTGTAGATTGGTGTGTGTATGAGGATGACGTGCGCACTGAGGTCTGTAGTTTTGGCAGATTTCAGTGTATGGCACTAAATGAGAAAGTGAATGAAATACATCGATGTATTGAGGTTACCAATGACCGATGTATGAAAAGGAATATGCCTGGTAAAAGAAATAGAGTTGCATGGTGGAATAATGAACTGGGAATTAAAAGAACAAATGTTGCTCGGCTGCGTAGGGTATTTCAGCGCTCTAGGCGCCGTGGCGTGAATGTGGAGGGTGCATGGGAAATATATAAAAATGCCAGAGCGGACTACAAGGCCAGCATCAAGTTGGCTAAGGAATCTCACTGGCAGAACTATGTCAGCGTGTGTGGAAATGAGAATGTGTGGGGTCCGGTATACCGTTTATGCATGGGCAGACGTGCTAGATACGATGTATCTAGTATAAAAGTGAATGATAAGTATACGAATAATTGGGAAGATAGTGTTAGGGCATTGATGGATGAGTTTTTCCCGGGAGTGAGTGCCTGGGAAAGAGTGAATGTAGGGCCTAGATACCCTGCGCCATTTGATTGGGAGGAGGTCGACAGGGCTGTCTATAAAACAAGAGTAAGGAAAGCTCCTGGCCTTGATGGTGTGAATGGAGAAATGTTTAGAAGTGTCTGGCGTGCAATGCCCGAGTATGTCTGTGAGTTGTTCAATGAATGTCTGACGAATGGTGTCTTTCCAAAAGAATGGAAGAGGGCGGATGTGGTCATCTTACTCAAGTCCAAGGATAAGATATTGACTGACCCATCCTCTTACAGACCTATATGTCTGTTGTCTGTAATTGGGAAGGTACTCGAACGAATGATGGTGTGCCGGCTGAATATAAGGCTTTCTGAAAGAGGCATATCCAGCTCCCAGTATGGATTTACTGAAGGTAGATCTACTGAGGATGCCTGGATGCGTGCAAGAATGTATGTTGAAGAGAGTAATTGCAAGTATGTGTTAGGGTTGTTTGTCGATTTTAAATCGGCATTCAACTGTTTGAAATGGGATCAAGTGATTGGGAAGCTCCTCGAAGTAGAGTGTAATGAAGTACATCTTTGGATGAGCTATTTCGAGGATAGATATGTAATTGTGAATGGTAAAAATGGGAGCGTCGTGAGACAAATGGTTCGAGGATGCCCACAGGGATCTGTGGCTGGTCCGGCCATTTGGAACATGATGATGAATGACCTGCTACTATTACTGGAGAGAACAGGTTGCAAGGTTGTTGCGTATGCAGATGACCTGCTTCTTTTGATTGAAGGAGATAGTCGTGTGAATCTCGAGACGAGGGGCTCAGAATGTATGAAGCATGTATATGAATGGGGCGAGCGAGTGGGTGTGGGTGTCTCTGAGCGTAAGAGCGAATGTATGCTATTAAAAGGCTCTTTGAGCCTGAGAAGGGTACCTAATGTGAGAATGAGGAATGCGGCGCTGCGGTATTCACCAATGGTTAAATATCTCGGTGTCCGGGTGAGTGAACGCCTGAATTTCAAACCCCATTTGGACTACCTCAGAAAGAAAGTGGTTAGCACCACTGGATGTCTGAGCAGGGTATTAAGGAAAGAATGGGGTATTCGAGGGAGGGCAATGCGAACACTATACAAGGGTTTGTTTGTTGCGTGTATGGCGTATGGTGCCTGTGTATGGGGGGATATAATGAGATTTAGGTATGCTAGAGACAGGATTAATAGTATTCAGCGGTTGGTTCTGTATGCATGCCTGAATGTTTGTAGGACAGTTTCCACCGATGCAATGCAGGTCCTACTGGGAGAAATCCCATGGGATCTGGAGGTGCTCCGTAGGAGTATTCTCTATCGTATGCGGCGGGGCATTGTATTACTGGATAGCTGTCCTGTCCTAAATGAGGAGATTCGGGAACTTGCAGAACGCCAAAGACGGGCTCTAGTCCTGGATAGAATGTATGGAATCTGGCAGCAGCGCTGGAATGAGAGTGAGAAAGGGAGATGGACTCACAAGTTTATCTCATGTGTTAGGTTTGCCTCGGCAAATAAATTTGAATGTGGTCTGTTCCTGGGCTATCTGATAACTGGGCATGGTAGTATTAATGAGTTCTTGTATAAACGAGGATTGAGTGAAAGAGAAGAATGTCTGTGTGGCGCCCCACAGGAAAGTGTATATCACCTCCTAGTGGATTGTGCTTTATATGAGGATCTCCGAGATCTGGATGTTTGTGGCATTAGAATGGATGAAGGTCGAGTGGATCTGAGTGGCGCACTCAGTACACCCGAGAGGAGAGCATGTCTGGCTGAATTTGCAAAAGCACTGTTTGAAAGAAGATTAGGATTAATGAATAGGTAGGGAATGTGCCAGCGAGTGAAACGCAAGGTGGTTACAACTGGATGAAAGACCAAGGTCAGTTCCAGTTGTGCCTTCGGGTCTTGGCAAACCCGCGTACCTGAGCTGGCTTAGCGGTGCCTAGGAATTTACAAGATTCCTTACCGTAGCTCAATGAGCGGAGTACAAACCAAAGTACTCTTAAAACAAAAATAGGTACTACGGGAATCGGGGTGCCCCATGGTGTTAAAACACACTGTGCCCGATAATGGTGAGGCGCCTTAGGCAGCAACGTAGTGGCTGTGGTTGAAACCCATATCGCGGGTACGATCTCCGGATCGCAGGTGGGAGGTAACTGGCAAATGTAGCAATGCATTGCAATTATCTCGGGCGTTGTCACTGCTTATGACAGCAGAGGTTTAGATAGTCCTCGCCACCAGCAGTTGGAGTAGTCAGCTTGTAACTGGCTACTGACTGCTAACTATCATATATGGTAGTGCGCTGATTGAGCGTATCTCAATCCCAATGGTCGTGGGCGACCGGTGTTATTTTGTTTTTTAAGATGCGGCATAGCACCATTAAATATATAGAGACTTCTGTCCCTATCTACTATCTAGCGAAACCACAGCCAAGGGAACGGGCTTGGAATAATTAGCGGGGAAAGAAGACCCTGTTGAGTTTGACTCTAATCTGGCAATGTAAGGAGACCTAAGAGGTGTAGCATAAGTGGGAGATATTAAATTTCGATTTAATATCAACAATGAAATACCACTACTCTTATTGTTTCCTTACTTACTTGATTAAATGGAACGTGTATTATATACATAGCCATTCTTAAAATGTATTTATATGTTTTTATGGTGTTTTGTTTTGATACAAGTTTCTTGTTTGAAATATTATGAGTTTGTTATACATACCAAACAAATTATAATGAAATTATAATTTTTGCTTTTGTGAATTTTAAAATATTAGTTTAATTCGGTATAACTCTTATACTTAGATATGATCCAATTCAAGGACATTTCCAGGTAGGGAGTTTGACTGGGGCGGTACATCTCTCAAATAATAACGGAGGTGTCCCAAGGCCAGCTCAGTGCGGACAGAAACCACACATAGAGCAAAAGGGCAAATGCTGACTTGATCTCGGTATTCAGTACATACAGAGACAGCAAAAGCTCGGCCTATCGATCCTTTTGGTTTAAAGAGTTTTTAACAAGAGGTGTCAGAAAAATTACCACAGGGATAACTGGCTTGTGGCGGCCAAGCGTTCATAGCGACGTCGCTTTTTGATCCTTCGATGTCGGCTCTTCCTATCATTGTGAAGCAAAATTCACCAAGCGTTGGATTGTTCACCCATACAAGGGAACGTGAGCTGGGTTTAGACCGTCGCGAGACAGGTTAGTTTTACCCTACTGATGACAAATATAGTTATTACAACAGCATTCCTGCGTAGTACGAGAGGAACCGCAGGTACGGACAATTGGTACAATACTTGTTCGAGAGAACAGTGGTATGATGCTACGTCCGCTGGATTATGCCTGAACGCCTCTAAGGTCGTATCCGTGCTGGATTGTAATAATAGTAATGGGGTTAATTATATTATATGGTAATATGACGTTGTAAGCTAGACTACATAAGTAATTTAGCGAAAATGTTTTTTACCGAAACCAATTAGTAATATAATATGGGTAATGTGTTTCTTATTATGCACGAGATTCATGTTAAGTGCCAATTATATAATACAAATTGTTTTCATATATAATGTAATACCTTGAATCAATTGTAAACGACTTTGGTATCGGGCAAGGTGTTGTTAATGGAAGAGCAGCTACCATACTGCGATCCACTGAAACTTAACCTATGCTCGATGATTCGAATATTTACTATGCAGATATATAAATATATATATATGTGTATTAAATATAAGGTAGCATGTATAATATTTATACTTGTTATGCATTAATAATTATTTATTAGTTGCGGAGGATGGGTGATGGATATATGATGTATTATATACTTATAAGAAAAAGTATTAATAAGTATTTACACTTATATTAATTATGGCTTTAAAAAATAATATAATATTATATATTTTTTTAAAAAGAACTTATCATAATAATAATAATTATATGATATAATATATAAAATCATTTTGATAAAAGTTTTTAACTTTAACATATTGATATTGTATTGTTGGTTGTTGTGTTGGAATAATAAGTATTTACTAATTTATATTTCTATTTTTGGTTTAATGTATAAATATACTTATAATTATGAGAACTTAATATGATATATATAAGATCTTATATATGATCATTTTGATGAATGGTTGAAATAAACATTAAAATATTATTATTGTCATTTATAATTGTTGGGTAAATATACTTATATAAATAAGAATTTAATATGAAATATAATAAAATCATTTTGATGGATAGAAGAAAGAAGGTGGCAATAAACTTTAACATTAAAGTATATTGATATTGTATTGGATCATTATATATCTCTATACATAAGATCAATTAGTTGGATGGATGGTGGGCAATAAGCATTAACTTATTTTTAGTTAATGTATAAATAATGAGAACTTAATATGAAATATAATATATAAAATCATTATTAGATGGACGTTAGCAAAAAATATTCACATTAACGTATATTGATATTGTATAAATATTCTTATAATATAGAACTTATCATAAAAATTTTAAAATATATATAATTTAATAAATTGTATATGATCATTTTATATGATATTAATATGTGGAATAAGCATTTTAGGTTTTTTGTTGAACAAATGGATGGTATAACTAATAATAAAATGGCTTATAAAAGTTGGTGGTTAGAAAAAAATTTTAGTAAACTGAAATGTATCTTTACAATGTTATTAGGGTTAATAATGAAAAATGTTTAAAAAAATATATTTTATTTTAGGTTGTTAAATACCCTTTTTCAGCTTCTAGATAGACCAAAAGTTTTCTTTTCGTATTGTTATAAATTATAATTTTAACAATATAAAGTTAACTGAAATGTATCTTTATAGTGTTATTAGGATCAAACTAATAGGTTAATAATGAAAAATGTTGAAAAAAATATATTTTATTTTAGGTTGTTAAATACCCTTTTTCAGCTTCTAGATAGACCAAAAGTTTTCTTTTCGTATTGTTATAAATTATAATTTTAACAATATAAAGTTAACTGAAATATATCTTTATAGTGTTATTAGGATCAAACTAATAGGTTAATAATGAAAAATGTTGAAAAAAATATATTTTATTTTAGGTTGTTAAATACCCTTTTTCAGCTTCTAGATAGACCAAAAGTTTTCTTTTCGTATTGTTATAAATTATAATTTTAACAATATAAAGTTAACTGAAATGTATCTTTATAGTGTTATTAGGATCAAACTAATAGGGTTAATAATGAAAAATGTTGAAAAATATATATTTTATTTTAGGTTGTTAAATACCCTTTTTCAGCTTCTAGATAGACCTAAAATTTATATTAAAATAATATAAATTATATGTTAAAATTTACCAAATCGACTTAAATTTTTTTGATTTATTATTAATTTATATTTTTATACATAAATATTGAAAAATATTATGAAATTTGTTGTGTTTTGAAAAAAGTGCAAAAAAAGGACCAATCCTACTTTTTTTTAAAAACTGATATAAGTTTAGGTCTCGACTATCTCTTTTTTAAAAATGGTCTATTTTCATATGTTTTGAATATACAAAACATACTTGTGCTTTCAAAAAAAATAATTTTAAAAATTGACTATTTTATAGTATCAATTTGATATGTTGTTAATATGAATGTGAACCAAAAATAAATTGGTACAAAATACCATATAAAAACAAGGTTATACACAATATAGTAAATGTATATACATAATGTTATACATAAATTAAAATGCTTTTATAAAATAATATAATTATATAATATTCTGGTTGATCCTGCCAGTAGTTATATGCTTGTCTCAAAGATTAAGCCATGCATGTCTAAGTACATACATAAATAAAGTGAAACCGCAAAAGGCTCATTATATCAGTTATGGTTTATTAGATCATAAACAGTTACTTGGATAACTGTGGCAATTCTAGAGCTAATACATGCAATGATAACACGGACCTTTTGGAACGTGTGCTTTTATTAGGCCAAAAACCAAGCGATTATTTATAATCGTATAATATGGTTGAACTCTAGATAATTTGCCGATCGTACGGTCTTAGTACCGACGACAGATCTTTCAAATGTCTGCCCTATCAACTATTGATGGTAGTATCTTGGACTACCATGGTTGCAACGGGTAACGGGGAATCAGGGTTCGATTCCGGAGAGGGAGCCTGAGAAACGGCTACCACATCTAAGGAAGGCAGCAGGCGCGTAAATTACCCACTCCCAGTACGGGGAGGTAGTGACGAAAAATAACAATACAGGACTCATATCCGAGGCCCTGTAATTGGAATGAGTACACTTTAAATCCTTTAACAAGGACCTATTGGAGGGCAAGTCTGGTGCCAGCAGCCGCGGTAATTCCAGCTCCAATAGCGTATATTAAAGTTGTTGCGGTTAAAACGTTCGTAGTTGAATTTGTGCTTCACACGGGTAGTACACCTAAAATATAGGTTAGTACATTACCTTGTGTGCTAGCGTATTACTGGAGGGCTATTGCTTATATATTTATATGTTTGTAATAGCCCTATATAAAGCTGCTATAATGCTCTTTATTGAGTGTTATTGTGGACAGTACAATTACTTTGAACAAATTAAAGTGCTTAAAGCAGGCTTTAAATGCCTGAATATTTTGTGCATGGAATAATGGAATAAGACCTCTGTTCTACTTTCATTGGTTTTTAGATCAAGAGGTAATGATTAATAGAAGCAGTTGGGGGCATTAGTATTACGACGCGAGAGGTGAAATTCTTGGACCGTCGTAAGACTAACTTAAGCGAAAGCATTTGCCAAAGATGTTTTCATTAATCAAGAACGAAAGTTAGAGGTTCGAAGGCGATCAGATACCGCCCTAGTTCTAACCATAAACGATGCCAGCTAGCAATTGGGTATAGCTACTACTATGGCTTTCTCAGTCGCTTCCCGGGAAACCAAAGCTTTTGGGCTCCGGGGGAAGTATGGTTGCAAAGCTGAAACTTAAAGGAATTGACGGAAGGGCACCACCAGGAGTGGAGCCTGCGGCTTAATTTGACTCAACACGGGAAAACTTACCAGGTCCGAACATAAATGAGTAAGACAGATTGATAGCTCTTTCTCGAATCTATGGGTGGTGGTGCATGGCCGTTCTTAGTTCGTGGAGTGATTTGTCTGGTTAATTCCGATAACGAACGAGACTCAAATATATTAAATAGATGCTTTCAGGATTATGGCGTTGAAGCTTTGCATAGCTTTCATTCATAATACTTTTATAGTATTTGATTGTATATGCTAATGTGAGTGGAGTCGTACCTGTTTGTTTGTTCTATAAAAAAAGAACGATTGCTTCTTAAATGGACAAGTTGCGTTTAGCAATAATGAGATTGAGCAATAACAGGTCTGTGATGCCCTTAGATGTCCTGGGCTGCACGCGCGCTACAATGAAAGTATCAACGTGTATTTCCTAGACCGAGAGGTCCGGGTAAACCGCTGAATCACTTTCATGCTTGGGATTGTGAACTGAAACTGTTCACATGAACTTGGAATTCCCAGTAAGTGCGAGTCATTAACTCGTATTGATCAAGTCCCTGCCCTTTGTACACACCGCCCGTCGCTACTACCGATTGAATTATTTAGTGAGGTCTCCGGACGTGATTGCTGTGACGCTATATGTGTTACGGTTATATCGCAAAAGTTGACCAAACTTGATTATTTAGAGGAAGTAAAAGTCGTAACAAGGTTTCCGTAGGTGAACCTGCGGAAGGATCATTAATGATACCTTATATAAAATAAAATACTATATATTTAAAGTATATAGAAAAAAAGAGTATTAAAAATGAAATTATATAAAAAATATATATTTATTTATATTATAAATAAATTGTAAAAGAGACCAACCAATTCTGTACTTAAAATTTTAAGTAATAGTTCAATGATGAACTAGACGTTCGCAGAAGAAGGTTGTTTTTCTTTTTAATATTCTTATAAAAATATTGATTTGATATAAAAATGCTCATTTATATAATGTGTATTTAAAATTTATAAACTCTAAGCGGTGGATCACTTGGCTCATGGGTCGATGAAGAACGCAGCAAACTGTGCGTCATCGTGTGAACTGCAGGACACATGAACATCGACAATTTGAACGCATATTACAGTCTATGCTATATGTATATCTTTAGATATATTGCATAGACTACATATGGTTGAGGGTTGTATGATTACGCTAACTTGACTCGATTTTATGATGAAAATTATAAAATTGGCATTTTGTGTTATAAAATTTTAACATTGCTTAGAATTTTTAACATTAACAATTATTATATTCATTAAAATATTATTATTATATAAAATATAATTTCAAAATAAAAAAACTATTTTATACAAGTAAAAAATTTGAAATATTTATTATTTACAAATTAATAAAAAAAAAATGTATAAAAATATAAAAAAAATATGAAATATTATTACAATATAATAAAATATTAAAAAAATGATATAATATTAGCATTATTATATAGCAGAAAAAATTACTGACTATAATAATAAAAAATTTAAAAATTTATTTATAACCTCAACTCATATGAGACTACTCCCTGAATTTAAGCATATTAATGAGGGAAGGAAAAGAAACTAACAAGGATTTTCTTAGTAGCGGCGAGCGAAAAGAAAATAGTTCAGCACTAAGTTATTTTGTATATTATTTACAAATATAAGATGCAGTGTATAGAATGTCTATAATTTAGTATTAAATATTAATAGTTTAAGTCCTTCTTAAAGGGGGCCAATTACCCAAAGAGGGTGCCAGGCCCGTAAAACATTAATATATACTAAAAGACATTTCTTAAGAGTCGTGTTGCTTGATAGTGCAGCACTAATTGGGTGGTAAACTCCATCTAAAACTAAATATGACCATGAGACCGATAGCAAACAAGTACCGTGAGGGAAAGTTGAAAAGAACTCTGAATAGAGAGTTAAAAAGTACGTGAAACTGTTTAGAGGTTAAGCCTGATGAATCTAAATATCAATTGCGGAAAAGTCATCAATAAGCATATAGTTTTAATATAAAATATATAATTATTGTGCATTTTTTCCGTAAAAGACATTGTAATCTGTTATAAACAAAATTTATCATAAGGTATTAAAGTAAAAAAGTTTATATATGTATTAGCTGTTATGGCTTATATTTTATAAAATTGCAAATATAATACTGGATAAATATATAACAGCACATAAATATATAATGCTAACATCAATGAAGATGTTGTAAATATATATGTATATATTTTATAAATATATATATTATAAGCATTTATATTATTGACAATGCTTTAGATTTAGAATACCTTCGGGACCCGTCTTGAAACACGGACCAAGAAGTCTAACATATGTGCAAGTCATTAGGTATTATTTAAAACCTAAAGGCGTAATTAACTTAAATGTTAATATTGGATTATTTTATATTTAATATTTACTATTATTATAAAGTTCATCCAGGGACGTTTTATATAGTTATGTATTTTAATATCTGATATTATTTATACCTCTAACTAAAGCGTACCTTGAGCATATATGTTGTGACCCGAAAGATGGTGAACTATACCTGATCAGGTTGAAGTCAGGGGAAACCCTGATGGAAGACCGAAACAGTTCTGACGTGCAAATCGATTGTCAGAATTGGGTATAGGGGCGAAAGACCAATCGAACCATCTAGTAGCTGGTTCCCTCCGAAGTTTCCCTCAGGATAGCTGGTGCAAATAAATATTATATAATATAATCTTATCTGGTAAAGCGAATGATTAGAGGCATTAGGGCCGAAACGACCTTAACCTATTCTCAAACTTTAAATGGGTAAGAACCTTATCTTTCTTGATATGAAGATTAGGTTATGATATATTGTGCCTAGTGGGCCACTTTTGGTAAGCAGAACTGGCGCTGTGGGATGAACCAAACGTAATGTTACGGCGCCAAAATTGACAACTCATACTGATACCATGAAAGGCGTTGCTTGCTTAAAACAGCAGGACGGTGGACATGGAAGTCGTAAACCGCTAAGGAGTGTGTAACAACTCACCTGCCGAAGCAACTAGCCCTTAAAATGGATGGCGCTCAAGTTGTATGCCTATACATTACCGCTAAAGCAAATGATTTATAAATTAATAAATCTTAAAGCTTTAGTGAGTAGGAGGGTACGATGGTGTGCGTTGAAGTGTTTGGCGTAAGCCTGCATGGAGCCGCCATTGGTACAGATCTTGGTGGTAGTAGCAAATAATCGAATGAGACCTTGGAGGACTGAAGTGGAGAAGGGTTTCGTGTGAACAGTGGTTGATCACGAGTTAGTCGGTCCTAAGTTTATGGTGAAAACCAATGTATATATATAAACTATTAGTTAATATATATATTTAAACGAAAGGGAATACGGTTCCAATTCCGTAACCTGTTAAGTATACGTTTGTTATTAAAAATGGGCTTTTTGCTCATCCTGGTAACAGAAATAACCATAAAGAAACCGTCGAGAGGTATCGGAAGAGTTTTCTTTTCTGTTTCATAGTCGTATCACCATGGAAGTCTTTCGAAGAGAGATATGGTGAATGGACTAGAAGAGCATGGCATTTACTGCTGTGTCGATATTTTCTCCTCGGGCCTTGAAAATTTATGGTAAGGAAACGCAAACTTCTTAACAGGCCGTACCTATATCCGCAGCTGGTCTCCAAGGTGAAGAGTCTCTAGTCGATAGAATAATGTAGGTAAGGGAAGTCGGCAAATTAGATCCGTAACTTCGGGATAAGGATTGGCTCTGAAGATTGAGATAGTCGGGCTTGATTGGAAAGTAATAAAATGGTTTTATGTACTCGTTCTGGGTAAAGAGATGATTTTTTAAATTGTTGATTTCCCGGATAGAAGTTTACGTAACCAAATTACGGAACTTTCTTGCTAATAATTTATAAAATTTACTTTTTATATATTTATAACGACTATCAATTAACAATCAATTCAGAACTGGCACGGACTTGGGAAATCCGACTGTCTAATTAAAACAAAGCATTGTGATGGCCCCAACGGGTGTTGACACAATGTGATTTCTGCCCAGTGCTCTGAATGTCAAAGTGAAGAAATTCAAGTAAGCGCGGGTAAACGGCGGGAGTAACTATGACTCTCTTAAGGTAGCCAAATGCCTCGTCATCTAATTAGTGACGCGCATGAATGGATTAACGAGATTTCTTCTGTCCCTATCTACACAGTCGTGTTTGAGAATTCGAACGGAGTAGTCGTGTTTTTGATTTCGAGCGAAAACAGAGTTTTTATTGCGAATTACAGTTCATTAGTGATTTACGGTTTTTAAAGCGATTTTAGTGAAAAGACATTGAAACGGACTATATTTTGAAAGGATTTTTTGAGAATAAGCAAGTGCTAGTGTCTGGCAAGGTGCAGCCGAAAATTCGGACTGATCGGACTTATAGAAGTGCGGAAAAAGAGCAAAGAACATTGTTACACGTACGTAATTTTACGTACATACGTGGAATTTGTTCTATCGTTTGGTGTAAAATTTGCTCTATCGTTTCGGGTATTTGTGCGGACAGACAGTGAAAAGGGACCGCGAAAAATTCCCTAGTTAAATTTTCCATAAGCAGAGGCTGCATAGCGGTACTCTGCTTGTGCGAAAATTTTGTTTGAACATCTGGCGGGAGCAGCTGTTGTGGTTCAAGGCCACAGCTGATATTGAGAGGCTGTAGGAGTGACCACTTGGTACCAACCAAGTGGGAGGTTTGTAGACGAGTCCAGTTGGGACCGAAAAATCGCCGGCGAGCGACCGAATAATTTTTTATTCACCGACGCATTTCGTCGACGGCCGCCATTTTTTTTTTTTTTTTTTTTTTTTTTTTTTTTTTTTTTTTTTTTTTTTTTTTTTTTTTTTTTTTTTTTTGAAAAAAAAACAAAAAAAAATTTTTTGCGTACTTTTGAACAAAAATTAAAGAAAAAATAAAATTTCATTATTTCGACATTTTTTAGATTTTCGGTTTTGCGATTTTGATTGTAGTTTTCACGTATTTCGTGATTTTGATTCCGATTTTGTATTTTGTGGCGCCCCGCAAATGAAGACGGAGAAAAAGAAGCGCCCATCGGAGAAGAAGAGGCGTCTTCTTCTGGATGAGGTAGAGGCGGATCTGGTGTCCGCATCTATTTTTGAAGCTGCTGTTGTGGACGATTGTGCGATTGAGGTTGGTGTGCCGGAGGTTCCGATGACGGATCCCAAGCAATTTGACGTACCGGAAGCTGCTGTCCGTGAAGAGTTGTCGCCTGATAGTGCCACTAGACGGCGTAAAAAGCCAGCCAGCGTGTCTTCAGTGCGAGACGCGCTGAAATGTGCTGTGCAGGGTATTGCTGGCCTGGCGACGGGTCATGCAATTACAGCCGCCCAGCTGGGTGCGGTGCTGCTTGCCGTAGGAGATATCGGCGATGCCGTCTCCGCGTTGGAGATGGAAAATGCCTGCAACAAAGGCAAGGTTGAGATCTTGGCAGCTGAGAATGCCTACCTCAAGGGCAGGCTGGAGAGCTTGGCGAAAGTCACTCCGCCCTCGGGTCTTGCTGCAGCTGCAGTGCCCAACCGTAGCGCTCGCCCGATCCGTGATGGGAAGGTGGTTGGGGCCACCACAGTGGCTGGGGCCACAGCGGTGGCAGCCGTTACGGCGGGACCATGGATTACGCCGCGACCGACTCCAAGGCCGAGAAAGCTGGTCGCTTTGCCTCCTCCTGCGGCAAGAACGTATGCGTTGGTTGTGAAGGCCGTCGCTGCGGGTGTGCCTACGGATGAGGTGAAGAAAAGGGTCTTGGAGGCAGGAAAGGCGCTGGCGGATGTTCGCGTCCGTGCTGTACGGCGACTGCAGGAAGGCGTTGCGGTGGAGGTGTGCAGCAGCAGTGAGTTGCAGCGAGTTGCGCAGTCAGCTGAACTAGCTAAGGCTGGCCTAGTGACGAGTGAGCCGAAGAGGGCTAGGCCAAAGCTCGTTATTCACGCTGTGCCGACTGAGGTAACCAACGTGGAGCTCGTGCAGCAGCTGAAGGAGAAAAATATGCGCGGCATATCGGAGGAGACGGACAAGGAGATATCTGTACTGAGAAGGACGACAGGAAAGGATGGTAAGAATATGGTAGTGATTGAAGTAAGTAGCAGGGTGAAGGAGAAAATGTTGAGTGAGAGGCGTGTTTTCGTGGGTTGGTTGTGCTTGCCGATTCGTGAGTACGAATTGGTACGCAGGTGCCACGGTTGCCTGGATTTCGGGCACCTTCGGGATGGCTGTAGGCGGGCTGGAAGGCTCTGCAGCAGGTGCGGTAGTGGTGACCATCTCGCTCGGGAATGCCCGAACGTAGAGTGTTGCCGAAACTGCCATCTGCGGGGACTTCCGGGCGCGCACTCCGTCATGTCGGAGGACTGCCCGGTGTATGTTAGGTTGTGCGAAAGAGAACGAATGAGGATTGTCGCCTAAAATGATTAGGTGCATCCAAATAAATGGGAATGCGTCTGCTGCGGTTATGAATGAGTTGAGTGTATATATGTGCGAGAATGAGGTAGATATAGCACTGATCCAGGAGCCATACTCCCATGATGGATCGGTGTGCGGATTGGGAAGATCCGCCAGGACTTTCACCAGTGCCAGGGTCGGGGGCAAAATTGACTCGGCCGTCTCTGTTGTTGGCGTGGGAATGGATGTTGTTCGTGTGGATGAATGTTCTAATGAATTCGGTGTGTGCGTGTATATCAAGAAGGGGGGAATAGAGCTGTACGCTGTATCGGTGTACTGTAGGTTCGGATCTGAAATAGAGCCGTACCTGCGGTATCTTGATGCAGTGTTGGCTAAGTGTGGACGTTCGCCTGTACTGATTGGTATGGATGCGAATGCTGTTTCTCCTCTCTGGTATAGTAAGAGGGGGGATACTGGCCAACCGAGTTGTGTGAGGGGCAGGCAGCTCGAGGAGTGGATTCTGGCCGGTAGTATGAATGTACTGAATGTTCCGAGTGAATGGTATACTTTCAGCGGACCGAGTGGGCAGAGTGACATCGATGTCACACTGTGCAATCGTGCTGCTGACTGTTACGAGTATGAGTGGAGAATATTGCCTGAGTGGGGGGTGAGCGATCATAACCTCATTGAGCTGGTGGTGACTGCACCAGTTGATGACCATTGCGGGGTTTCTGCCCGTGGTAGACGGTGGCATACCGGTGGGGTGGACTGGATGGTCTACGGGGAAGAGGTCGCGGCTGAGATCTGTGAGTTGGTGAGGTTTCAGTCGATGCGGTTGGAGGAAAAGGTGGTTGAGCTGAGTAGGTGTGTGAATGCGGTGAATGACAGATGCATGAGTAAAAGAGTAGAGGGGCGTAGGAAAGTGGCTCCGTGGTGGAACCGGGAGCTAGGGGTGGAAAGAAGAAAAGTTGGTAGGTTGCGTAGAATCTACCAACGTTGTAGACGCCGTGGTGTAGATGCGCACACTGAAGGTGTGACCTTCAGGGCGGCCAGAGCTGAGTATGTGGCAAATATAAGATTTGCCAAGGAAAAGCACTGGCAGAAGTATGTGGATGAAATTGGAAATGCGGATGTATGGGGTCCGGTGTATCGTTTATGTATGCGTAAAGGTGCTCGGAATGATATTTCGAGTATCAGAGTAAATGACGGGTACACAAGCAATTGGGAGGACAGTGTGAATGCACTGATGAATGATTTCTTTCCTGGGATGGAACGGCAGGAAGAGGTGAATGTAGGCAGGCGGTACCCCCTGCCATTTGAATGGGAAGAGATCGATCAATCTGTGTGGAGCACGAAGGTGCGAAGTGCCCCAGGATTGGATGGCGTGACTGGTAAGATGATGAGAAGTGTCTGGCGGACTATTCCCGCACATGTGAGTAGCCTTTACGGTGAATGCCTGGAGAGTGGTGTGTTTCCGCGTGAATGGAAAGTAGGAGACGTGGTCATCCTTCCTAAGTCTCCGGACGGGATTCGGACTGACCCGTCCTCCTACAGGCCGATATGTTTACTGCCAGTATTCGGCAAGGTCCTCGAGCGAATGATGGTACACCGGTTGAATGTGAAGTTGGCAGACTTCAATGTGTCCGGCTCTCAGTATGGATTTACGAAAGGTAAATCGACTGAGGATGCCTGGATGCGTGTACGACAGTATGTGGATGGAAGTGTGAGTAAGTATGTATGCGGTGTGTTTGTGGATTTCAAGTCTGCGTTCAACTGCTTACGATGGGACCGCATCTTTGAGCGACTGGAAGAGGTTTCGTGTGAGGAGGCTCCGCTATGGCGAAGCTACTTCCACGAAAGGTATGCAGTGGTGTGTGGGAGCAATGGGAGAATTGTTCGCCAGATGGTGCGTGGCTGTCCGCAGGGATCTGTGGCCGGCCCTGCCATCTGGAATATGATGATGAATGGTCTCCTGGTTCAGTTGGAGGAGGCCGGTTGTGTTGTGGTCGCATATGCGGATGATCTTCTACTCTTGATTGAGGGGGGGAGTAGGTCCGCGGTGGAGGTGGCGGGAAGCCGCTACATGCGTATGGTTTGTGAATGGGGAGAAAGGATGGGTGTGAAAGTTTCCGAAAGGAAAACTGAATGTATGCTTCTGAAGGGATCCTTGGCGGCCAGTAGGCCGCCCAATATTCGTATGGAGGCGGTTGGGGTCCGATACGCGCGTGAAGTGAAGTACCTTGGACTTAAGGTTGGAGAGAGGCTGAGCTTTCGGCCTCACTTGCAACGTCTAAGGGGGCGCGTAGCCGGTTTGGTTGGTATGCTGGTGCGGGTGCTCCGCAAGGAATGGGGGCTCCAAGCCAGAGTGGTGAGAGTCCTGTATAGGAGTGTGTTTGTTCCGTGTGCTATGTATGCATCGTGTGTGTGGGCTGATACTATGCGCCACCAGTACGCGAGGGTGGGCATAAATTCGGTCCAGCGTTTGGTTCTGTATGCGTGTTTAAATGTGTGTAGAACCGTTTCAACTGAGGCGATGCAGGTTCTCATGGGAGAAATTCCATGGGACTTGGAGGTGCTTCGTGGAAGCATCCACTACCGTCTACGGCGGGGCATCCCGCTTGAAGGTTGTGCGGTTATGAATGATGATGTTCGGAATCTCAGTCCGCGCCATCAGCGTGTACTGGTTCTGAACAAGATGCGTGAGATATGGCAGCAACGATGGGATGAGAGTGTGAATGGCAGATGGACGCATATGTTCATTCCGAATGTGTGCTTTGCATCTGCGTATGGATTTGAGTTTGGTCTGTCCCTTGGGTATTTGCTCACGGGGCATGGCAGTATGAATGGGTTCCTGTGCAGGCGTGGACTGGCCACGGAGGCTAGATGCCCATGCGGGGCGGCGGAGGAGAGTGCTAAGCACCTTCTCGTAGAGTGTAGCCTGTATGGGGATTTGCGTGACTTAGGTGCTTGTGGGATCGTAGTGAATGGTGATAGTGTGGATGTGAGTGGTGTATTGAGCGTGAGAGAAAGGTATGAATGCTTGAATGCGTTTGCCGTGGCACTTTTTGAGAGAAGAATGAGAATGGTGCGTGAATGAGTGCGTGAATGACACGCAGGGTGGCTACAACCGGGTGAAAGACCAAGGTCGATTCCGGTTGTACCTTCGGGTTTTGGCGAACCCGCGTACCTGAGCTGGCCTAGCGGTGCCTAGGAATTTACAAGATTCCTTACCGTAGCTTTAACGAGCGGAGTACAAACCAAAGTACTCTTAAAACAAAAATGGGTACCACGGGGATCGGGAGCCCCACAGTAGAATATACTGTGCCCGATCGAGGTGAGGCGCCATTTGGCAGCAACGTGGTGGTTGTGGTTAATACCCATGTCGCGGGTACGGTCTTCGGATCGCAGGTGTGAGGTAACTGGCAAATGTAGCAATGCATTGCACTTATCTCGGGCACTGTCACTGCTTATGACAGTAGAGGTTTAGATAGTCCTCGCCACCAGCAGGTGGAGAGTCAGCTTGTAACTGATTCTATCTGCTAACTGCCAGTAATGGTGGTGCGTTGATTGAGCGTATCTCGATCCCTATAGTCGTAGGCGACTCGTGGTCTAAAGCATTGGCAACAAAATCACGTTAAATAATAACCTTTCACTGTCCCTATCTACTATCTAGCGAAACCACAGCCAAGGGAACGGGCTTGGAATAATTAGCGGGGAAAGAAGACCCTGTTGAGTTTGACTCTAATCTGGCAATGTAAGGAGACCTAAGAGGTGTAGCATAAGTGGGAGATATTAAATTTCGATTTAATATCAACAATGAAATACCACTACTCTTATTGTTTCCTTACTTACTTGATTAAATGGAACGTGTATTATATACATAGCCATTCTTAAAATGTATTTATATGTTTTTATGGTGTTTTGTTTTGATACAAGTTTCTTGTTTGAAATATTATGAGTTTGTTATACATACCAAACAAATTATAATGAAATTATAATTTTTGCTTTTGTGAATTTTAAAATATTAGTTTAATTCGGTATAACTCTTATACTTAGATATGATCCAATTCAAGGACATTTCCAGGTAGGGAGTTTGACTGGGGCGGTACATCTCTCAAATAATAACGGAGGTGTCCCAAGGCCAGCTCAGTGCGGACAGAAACCACACATAGAGCAAAAGGGCAAATGCTGACTTGATCTCGGTATTCAGTACATACAGAGACAGCAAAAGCTCGGCCTATCGATCCTTTTGGTTTAAAGAGTTTTTAACAAGAGGTGTCAGAAAAATTACCACAGGGATAACTGGCTTGTGGCGGCCAAGCGTTCATAGCGACGTCGCTTTTTGATCCTTCGATGTCGGCTCTTCCTATCATTGTGAAGCAAAATTCACCAAGCGTTGGATTGTTCACCCATACAAGGGAACGTGAGCTGGGTTTAGACCGTCGCGAGACAGGTTAGTTTTACCCTACTGATGACAAATATAGTTATTACAACAGCATTCCTGCGTAGTACGAGAGGAACCGCAGGTACGGACAATTGGTACAATACTTGTTCGAGAGAACAGTGGTATGATGCTACGTCCGCTGGATTATGCCTGAACGCCTCTAAGGTCGTATCCGTGCTGGATTGTAATAATAGTAATGGGGTTAATTATATTATATGGTAATATGACGTTGTAAGCTAGACTACATAAGTAATTTAGCGAAAATGTTTTTTACCGAAACCAATTAGTAATATAATATGGGTAATGTGTTTCTTATTATGCACGAGATTCATGTTAAGTGCCAATTATATAATACAAATTGTTTTCATATATAATGTAATACCTTGAATCAATTGTAAACGACTTTGGTATCGGGCAAGGTGTTGTTAATGGAAGAGCAGCTACCATACTGCGATCCACTGAAACTTAACCTATGCTCGATGATTCGAATATTTACTATGCAGATATATAAATATATATATATGTGTATTAAATATAAGGTAGCATGTATAATATTTATACTTGTTATGCATTAATAATTATTTATTAGTTGCGGAGGATGGGTGATGGATATATGATGTATTATATACTTATAAGAAAAAGTATTAATAAGTATTTACACTTATATTAATTATGGCTTTAAAAAATAATATAATATTATATATTTTTTTAAAAAGAACTTATCATAATAATAATAATTATATGATATAATATATAAAATCATTTTGATAAAAGTTTTTAACTTTAACATATTGATATTGTATTGTTGGTTGTTGTGTTGGAATAATAAGTATTTACTAATTTATATTTCTATTTTTGGTTTAATGTATAAATATACTTATAATTATGAGAACTTAATATGATATATATAAGATCTTATATATGATCATTTTGATGAATGGTTGAAATAAACATTAAAATATTATTATTGTCATTTATAATTGTTGGGTAAATATACTTATATAAATAAGAATTTAATATGAAATATAATAAAATCATTTTGATGGATAGAAGAAAGAAGGTGGCAATAAACTTTAACATTAAAGTATATTGATATTGTATTGGATCATTATATATCTCTATACATAAGATCAATTAGTTGGATGGATGGTGGGCAATAAGCATTAACTTATTTTTAGTTAATGTATAAATAATGAGAACTTAATATGAAATATAATATATAAAATCATTATTAGATGGACGTTAGCAAAAAATATTCACATTAACGTATATTGATATTGTATAAATATTCTTATAATATAGAACTTATCATAAAAATTTTAAAATATATATAATTTAATAAATTGTATATGATCATTTTATATGATATTAATATGTGGAATAAGCATTTTAGGTTTTTTGTTGAACAAATGGATGGTATAACTAATAATAAAATGGCTTATAAAAGTTGGTGGTTAGAAAAAAATTTTAGTAAACTGAAATGTATCTTTACAATGTTATTAGGGTTAATAATGAAAAATGTTTAAAAAAATATATTTTATTTTAGGTTGTTAAATACCCTTTTTCAGCTTCTAGATAGACCAAAAGTTTTCTTTTCGTATTGTTATAAATTATAATTTTAACAATATAAAGTTAACTGAAATGTATCTTTATAGTGTTATTAGGATCAAACTAATAGGTTAATAATGAAAAATGTTGAAAAAAATATATTTTATTTTAGGTTGTTAAATACCCTTTTTCAGCTTCTAGATAGACCAAAAGTTTTCTTTTCGTATTGTTATAAATTATAATTTTAACAATATAAAGTTAACTGAAATATATCTTTATAGTGTTATTAGGATCAAACTAATAGGTTAATAATGAAAAATGTTGAAAAAAATATATTTTATTTTAGGTTGTTAAATACCCTTTTTCAGCTTCTAGATAGACCAAAAGTTTTCTTTTCGTATTGTTATAAATTATAATTTTAACAATATAAAGTTAACTGAAATGTATCTTTATAGTGTTATTAGGATCAAACTAATAGGGTTAATAATGAAAAATGTTGAAAAATATATATTTTATTTTAGGTTGTTAAATACCCTTTTTCAGCTTCTAGATAGACCTAAAATTTATATTAAAATAATATAAATTATATGTTAAAATTTACCAAATCGACTTAAATTTTTTTGATTTATTATTAATTTATATTTTTATACATAAATATTGAAAAATATTATGAAATTTGTTGTGTT
>CATQJD010000135.1:0-457500 GCA_958298945.1 Atherix ibis
GAAAATTTCTTATAGAAAATTTCTTATATGGAAAATTTCCAATAGAAAATTTCTTATATGGAAAATTTCTTATAGAAAATTTCTTATTTGGAAAATTTCTTGAATGGATAAATTCTTACAAAAAATAACTTATATGGTAAATTTTAATATGGAGAATTTCTTATTGAATATTCCTAATATGGAAAATTTATTATAGAATATTTCTTATATGGAAAATGTTTATGTGGAGGAAAATTTCTTATAGGAAAATTTCTTATATGGAAAATTTCTTATAGAAAATTTCTTATTTTGGAAAATTTCTTATAGAAAATTTCTTATTTGGAAAATTCTTATAGAAAATTTCTTATATGGAAAATTCTTATAGAAAATTTCTTATATGGAAAATTTATTATAGAAAATTCCTTATATGGAAAATTTCATATAGAAAATTTCTTATATGGAAAATTTCTTATAGAAAATTTCTTATATGGAAAATTTCTTATAGAAAATTTCTTATATGGAAAATTTCTTATGGAAAATTTCTTATAGAAAATTTCTTATATGGAAAATTTCTTATAGAAAATTTCTTATATGGAAAATTTCTATAGAAAATTTCTTATATGGAAAATTTCTTATAGAAAATTTCTTATATGGAAAATTTCTTATAGACAATTTCTTATATGGAAAATTTCTTATACAAAATTTCTTATATGGAAAATTTCTTATAGAAAATTTCTTTTATGGAAAATTTCTTATATGGAATATTTCTTATAGAAAATTTCTTATATGGAAAATTTCTTATAGAAAATTTCTAATATGGAAAATTTCTTATAGAAAATTTCTGATATGGAAAATTTCTTATAGAAAATTTCTTATATGGTAAATTTCTTATAGAAAATTTCTTATTTGGAAAATTTCTTGAATGGATAAATTCATACAAAAAATAATTTATATGGTAAATTTTAATATGGTGAATTTCTTATTGAATATTCCTAATATGGAAAATTTATTATAGAATATTTCTTATATGGAAAATGTTTATGTGGAGAATTTCTCATAGAATTTTTCTATATGGAAAATTTCTTATAGAAAATTTTTGATATGGACAATTTCTTATAGAAAATTTTTTATATGAAAAATTTCTTATATTATATGGAAAATTAATTATAGAAAATTTCTTATATGGCAATTTGGATAAATTCATACAGAAAATAACTTATATGGTAAATTTTAATATGGAGAATTTTCTTATTGAATATTCCTATTATGGAAAATTGATTATAGAATATTTCTTATATGGAAAATGTTTATGTGTTAGAATTTCTCATAGAATTTTTCTTGTATGGAAAATTTCTTATAGGAAAAATTTTTGATATGCAAAATTTCTTATAGAAAATTTTTTATATGGAAAATTTCTTATAGAATATTTTTTATATGGAAAATTTCTAATAGGAACATTTTTTATATTGGAAAATTTCTAATAGAAAATTTCTAATATGGAAAATTTCTTATAGAAAATTTCTTATATGGTAAATTTCTTATAGAAAATTTTTTATATGGAAAATTTCTTATAGACAATTTCTTATCTGGAAAATTCTTATAGAAAAATTTCTTATCTGGAAAATTTCTAATAGAAAATTTCTTATCTGGAAAATTTCTTATATGGAAAATTTCTTATAGAAAATTTCTTATATGGAAGAATTTCTTATAGAAAATTTCTTATATGGAAAAATTTCTTACAGAAAATTTCTTATATGCAAAATTTCTTATAGAAAATTTCTTATATGCAAAATTTCTTATAGAAATTTTCTTATATGCAAAATTTCTTATAGAAAATTCTCTTATATGCAAAATTTCTTATAGAAAATTTCTTATATGGAAAATTTCTTATAGAAAATTTCTTATATGGAAAATTTCCAAATAGAAAATTTCTTATATGGAAAATTTCTTATAGAAAATTTCTTATTTGGAAATTTCTTGAATGGATAAATTCTTACAAAAAATAACTTATATGGTAAATTTTAATATGGAGAATTTTCTTATTGAATATTCCTAATATAGAAAATTTATTATAGAATATCTTCTTCTATGGAAAATGTTTATGTGGAGAATTTCTCATAGAATTTTTCTTATATGGAAAATTTCTTTATAGAAAATTTTTGATATGGACAATTTCTTATAGAAAATTTTTTATATGGAAAATTTCTTATATTATATGGAAAATTTATTATAGAAAATTTCTTATATGGCAATTTGGATAAATTCATACAGAAAATAACTTATATGGTAACTTTTAATATGGAGAATTTCTTATTGAATATTCCCTAATATTGAAAATTGATTATAGAATATTTCTTATATGGAAAATGTTATGTGTAGAATTTCTCATAGAATTTTTCTTGTATGGAAAAATTTCTTATAGAAAATTTTTGATATGCAAAATTTCTTAATAGAAAATTTTTTATATGGAAAATTTGTTATAGAACATTTTTTATATGGAAAATTTCTAATAGAACATTTTTTATATGGAAAATTTCTAATAGAACATTTTTTATATGGAAAAATTTCTAATAGAACATTTTTTATATGGAAAATTTCTTATAGAACATATTTTATAAGCAAAATTTCTTCACGAAATTATGTGGGAAAATTTCTTATATGGAGAATTTCTTTTAGAAATGCCCTTATATGGAAAATTTCTTATAAAAAATTTCTTATATGGAAAATTTCTTATAGAAAATTTCTTATATGGAAAATTTCTATAGAAAATTTCTTCTATGGAAAATTTCTTATAGAAAATTTCTGATATGGAAAATTTCCTATAGAAAATTTCTTATATGGAAATTTTATTATAGAAAATTCCCTTATATGGAAAATTTCCTTATAGAAAATTTCTTATATGGGAAAATTTCTTATAGAAAATTCCTTATATGGAAAATTTTCTTATAGAAAATTTCTTATATGGAAAATTTCCTTATAGAAAATTTTTTATATGGAAAATTTCTTATAGAACATATTTTTATAGGAAAATTTCTTCACGAAATTATGTGGAAAATTTTCGTATATGGAGAATTTCTTTTAGAAATGCCCTCTTATATGGAAATTTCTTATAAAAAATTTCTTGATATGGAAAATTTTTTATAGAAAATTTCTTATATGGAAAATTTCTTATAGAAAATTTCTGATATGAAAAATTTCCTATAGAAAATTTCTTATATGGAAAATTTATTATAGAAAATTCCTTATATGGAAAATTTCTTATAGAAAATTTCTTATATGGAAAATTTCTTATAGAAAATTTCTTATATGGAAAATTTCTTATAGAAAATTTCTTATATGGAAAATTTCTTATAGAAAATTCCTTATATGGAAAATTTCTTATAGAAAATTTCTTATATGGAAAATTTCTTATAGAAAATTTCTTATATGGAAAATTTCTTTATAGAAAATTTCTTATATGGAAAATTTCTTATAGAAAATTTCTTATATGGAAAATTTCTTATAGAAAATTTCTTATATGGAAAATTTCTTATAGGAAATTTCTTATATGGAAAATTTCTTATGGAAAATTTCTTATACAAAATTTCTTATATGGAAAATTTCTTATAGAAAATTTCTTTTATGGAAAATTTCTTATATGGAAAATTTCTTATAGAAAATTTCTTATATGGACAATTTCTTATAGAAAATTTCTAATATGGAAAATTTCTTATAGAAAATTTCTGATATGGAAAATTTCTTATAGAAAATTTCTTATATGGTAAATTTCTTATAGAAAATTTCTTATTTGGAAAATTTCTTCAATGGATAAATTCATACAAAAAATAATTTATATGGTAAATTTTAATATGGAGAATTTCTTATTGAATATTCCTAATATGGAAAATTTATTATAGAATATTTCTTATATGGAAAATGTTTATGTGGAGAATTTCTCATAGAATTTTTCTTATATGGAAAATTTCTTATAGAAAATTTTTGATATGGACAATTTCTTATAAAAAATTTTTTATATGAAAAATTTCTTATATTATATGGAAAATTTATTATAGAAAATTTCTTATATGGCAATTTGGATAAATTCATACAGAAAATAACTTATATGGTAAATTTTAATATGGAGAATTTCTTATTGAATATTCCTAATATGGAAAATTGATTATAGAATATTTCTTATATGGAAAATGTTTATGTGTAGAATTTCTCATAGAATTTTTCTTGTATGGAAAATTTCTTATAGAAAATTTTTGATATGCAAAATTTCTTATAGAAAATTTTTTATATGGAAAATTTCTTATAGAATATTTTTTATATGGAAAATTTCTAATAGAACATTTTTTATATGGAAAATTTCTAATAGAAAATTTCTAATATGGAAAATTTCTTATAGAAAATTTCTTATATGGTAAATTTCTTATAGAAAATTTCTTATATGGAAAATTTCTTATAGACAATTTCTTATCTGGAAAATTTCTTATAGAAAATTTCTTATCTGGAAAATTTCTAATAGAAAATTTCTTATCTGGAAAATTTCTTATATGGAAAATTTCTTATAGAAAATTTCTTATATGGAAAATTTCTTATAGAAAATTTCTTATATGCAAAATTTCTTATAGAAAATTTCTTATATGCAAAATTTCTTATAGAAAATTTCTTATATGCAAAATTTCTTATAGAAAATTTCTTATATGCAAAATTTCTTATAGAAAATTTCTTATATGGAAAATTTCTTATAGAAAATTTCTTATATGGAAAATTTCCAATAGAAAATTTCTTATATGGAAAATTTCTTATAGAAAATTTCTTATTTGGAAAATTTCTTGAATGGATAAATTCTTACAAAAAATAACTTATATGGTAAATTTTAATATGGAGAATTTCTTATTGAATATTCCTAATATGGAAAATTTATTATAGAATATTTCTTATATGGAAAATGTTTATGTGGAGAATTTCTCATAGAATTTTTCTTATATGGAAAATTTCTTATAGAAAATTTTTGATATGGACAATTTCTTATAGAAAATTTTTTATATGGAAAATTTCTTATATTATATGGAAAATTTATTATAGAAAATTTCTTATATGGCAATTTGGATAAATTCATACAGAAAATAACTTATATGGTAACTTTTGATATGGAGAATTTCTTATTGAATATTCCTAATATGGAAAATTGATTATAGAATATTTCTTATATGGAAAATGTTTATGTGTAGAATGTCTCATAGAATTTTTCTTGTATGGAAAATTTCTTATAGAAAATTTTTGATATGCAAAATTTCTTATAGAAAATTTTTTATATGGAAAATTTCTTATAGAACATTTTTTATATGGAAAATTTCTAATAGAACATTTTTTATATGGAAAATTTCTAATAGAACATTTTTTATATGGAAAATTTCTTATAGAACATTTTTTATATGGAAAATTTCTTATAGAACTTATTTTATAAGGAAAATTTCTTCACGAAATTATGTGGAAAATTTCTTATATGGAGAATTTCTTTTAGAAATGCCCTTATATGGAAAATTTCTTATAAATTTCTTATAATTTCTTATATGGAAAATTTCCTATAGAAAATTTCTTATATGGAAAATTTATTATAGAAAATTCCTTATATGGAAAATTTATTATAGAAAATTCCTTATATGGAAAATTTCTTATAGAAAATTTCTTATATGGAAAATTTCTTATAGAAAATTTCTTTTATGGAAAATTTCTTATAGAAAATTTCTTATATGGAAAATTTCTTATAGAAAATTTCTTATATGGAAAATTTCTTATAGGAAATTTCTTATATGGAAAATTTCTTATGGAAAATTTCTTATAGAAAATTTCTTATATGGAAAATTTCTTATAGAAAATTTCTTATATGGAAAATTTCTTATACAAAATTTCTTATATGGAAAATTTCTTATAGAAAATTTCTTATATGGAAAATTTCTTATACAAAATTTCTTATATGGAAAATTTCTTATAGAAAATTTCTTTTATGGAAAATTTCTTATATGGAAAATTTCTTATAGAAAATTTCTTATATGGACAATTTCTTATAGAAAATTTCTAATATGGAAAATTTCTTATAGAAAATTTCTGATATGGAAAATTTCTTATAGAAAATTTCTTATATGGTAAATTTCTTATATAAAATTTCTTATTTGGAAAATTTCTTGAATGGATAACTTCATACAAAAAATAATTTATATGGTAAATTTTAATATGGAGAATTTCTTATTGAATATTCCTAATATGGAAAATTTATTATAGAATATTTCTTATATGGAAAATGTTTGTGTGGAGAATATCTCATAGAATTTTTCTTATATGGAAAATTTCTTATAGAAAATTTTTGATATGGACAATTTCTTATAGAAAATTTTTTATATGAAAAATTTCTTATATTATATGGAAAATTTATTATAGAAAATTTCTTATATGGCAATTTGGATAAATTCATACAGAAAATAACTTATATGGTAAATTTTAATATGGAGAATTTCTTATTGAATATTCCTAATATGGAAAATTGATTATAGAATATTTCTTATATGGAAAATGTTTATGTGTAGAATTTCTCATAGAATTTTTCTTGTATGGAAAATTTCTTATAGAAAATTTTTGATATGCAAAATTTCTTATAGAAAATTTTTTATATGGAAAATTTCTTATAGAATATTTTTTATATGGAAAATTTCTAATAGAACATTTTTTATATGGAAAATTTCTAATAGAAAATTTCCAATATGGAAAATTTCTTATAGAAAATTTTTTATATGGTAAATTTCTTATAGAAAATTTCTTATATGGAAAATTTCTTATAGACAATTTCTTATCTGGAAAATTTCTTATAGAAAATTTCTTATCTGGAAAATTTCTAATAGAAAATTTCTTATCTGGAAAATTTCTTATATGGAAAATTTCTTATAGAAAATTTCTTATATGGAAAATTTCTTATAGAAAATTTCTTATATGCAAAATTTCTTATAGAAAATTTCTTATATGCAAAATTTCTTATAGAAAATTTCTTATATGGAAAATTTCTTATAGAAAATTTCTTATATGGAAAATTTCCAATAGAAAATTTCTTATATGGTAAATTTCTTATAGAAAATTTCTTATTTGGAAAATTTCTTGAATGGATAAATTCTTACAAAAAATAACTTATATGGTAAATTTTAATATGGAGAATTTCTTATTGAATATTCCTAATATGGAAAATTGATTATAGAATATTTCTTATATGGAAAATGTTTATGTGTAGAATTTCTCATAGAATTTTTCTTGTATGGAAAATTTCTTATAGAATATTTTTGATATGCAAAATTTCTTATAGAAAATTTTTTATATGGAAAATTTCTTATAGAAAATTTTTTATATGGAAAATTTCTAATAGAACATTTTTTATATGGAAAATTTCTAATAGAACATTTTTTATATGGAAAATTTCTTATAGAACATTTCTTTTATGGAAAATTTCTTATAGAAAATTCCTTATATGGAAAATTTCTTATAGAAAATTTCTTATATGGAAAATTTCTTATAGAAAACTTTTTATATGGAAAATTTCTTATAGAAAATTTTTTATATGGAAAATTTCTTATAGAAAATTTCTTATATGAAAAATTTCTTATAGAAAATTTCTTATATGGAAAATTTATTATAGAAAATTTCTTATCTGGAAAATTTCTTTTAGAAAATTTCTTATCTGGAAAATTTCTTTTAGAAAATTTCTTATCTGGAAAATTTCTTTTAGAAAATTTCTTATCTGGAAAATTTCTTATAGAAAATTTCTTATATTGAAAATTTCTTATAGAAAATTTCTTATATGGAAAATTTCCTATAGAAAATTTCTTATATGGAAAATTTCCTATAGAAAATTTCTTATATGGTAAATTTCTTGAACGGATAAATTCATACAAAAAATAACTTATATGGTAAATTTTAATATGGAGAATTTCTTATTGAATATTCCTAATATGGAAAATTTATTACAGAATATTTCTTATATGGAAAATGTTTATGTGGAGAATTTCTCATAGAATTTTTCTTATATGGAAAATTTCTTATAGAAAATTTTTGATATGGACAATTTCTTATAGAAAATTTTTTATATGGAAAATTTCTTATATTATATGGAAAATTTATTATAGAAAATTTCTTATATTGCAATTTGGATAAATTCATACAGAAAATAACTTATATGGTAACTTTTAATATGGAGAATTTCTTATTGAATATTCCTAATATGGAAAATTTATTATAGAATATTTCTTATACGGAAAATGTTTATGTGTAGAATTTCTCATAGAATTTTTCTTGTATGGAAAATTTCTTATAGAAAATTTTTGATATGCAAAATTTCTTATAGAAAATTTTTTATATGGAAAATTTCTTATAGAACATTTTTTATATGGAAAATTTCTAATAGAAAATTTCTTATATGGTAAATTTCTTATAGAAAATTTCTTATTTGGAAAATTTCTTGAATGGATAAATTCTTACAAAAAATAACTTATATGGTAAATTTTAATATGGAGAATTTCTTATTGAATATTCCTAATATGGAAAATTTATTACAGAATATTTCTTATATGGAAAATGTTTATATGGAAAATTTCTAATAGAACATTTTTTATATGGAAAATTTCTTATAGAACATTTTTTATATGGAAAATTTCTTATAGAACTTATTTTATATGGAAAATTTCTTCACGAAATTATGTGGAAAATTTCTTATATGGAGAATTTCTTTTAGAAATGCCCTTATATGGAAAATTTCTTATAAAAAATTTCTTATATGGAAAATTTCTTATAGAAAATTTCTTATATGGAAAATTTCTTATAGAAAATTTCTTATATGGAAAATTTCTTATAGAAAATTTCTTATATGGAAAATTTATTATAGAAAATTCCTTATATGGAAAATTTCTTATAGAAAATTTCTTATATGGAAAATTTCTTATAGAAAATTTCTTATATGGAAAATTTCTTATAGAAAATTTCTTATATGGAAAATTTCTTATAGAAAATTTCTTATATGGAAAATTTCTTATAGAAAATTTCTTATATGGAAAATTTCTTATAGAAAATTTCTTATATGGAAAATTTCTTATAGAAAATTTCTTATATGGAAAATTTCTTATACAAAATTTCTTATATGGAAAATTTCTTATACAAAATTTGTTATATGGAAAATTTCTTATAGAAAATTTCTTTTATGGAAAATTTCTTATATGGAAAATTTCTTTTAGAAAATTTCTTATATGGAAAATTTCTTATAGAAAATTTCTTATATGGAAAATTTCTTATAGAAAATTTCTAATATGGAAAATTTCTTATAGAAAATTTCTTATATGGAAAATTTCTTATAGAAAATTTCTTATATGGTAAATTTCTTATAGAAAATTTCTTATTTGGAAAATTTCTTGAATGGATAAATTCATACAAAAAATAATTTATATGGTAAATTTTAATATGGAGAATTTATTATTGAATATTCCTTATATGGAAAATTTATTATAGAATATTTCTTATATGGAAAATGTTTATGTGGAGAATTTCTCATAGAATTTTTCTTATATGGAAAATTTCTTATAGAAAATTTTTGATATGGACAATTTCTTATAGAAAATTTTTTATATGAAAAATTTCTTATATTATATGGAAAATTTATTATAGAAAATTTCTTATATGGCAATTTGGATAAATTCATACAGAAAATAACTTATATGGTAAATTTTAATATGGAGAATTTCTTATTGAATATTCCTAATATGGAAAATTGATTATAGAATATTTCTTATATGGAAAATGTTTATGTGGAGAATTTCTCATAGAATTTTTCTTATATGGAAAATTTCTTATAGAAAATTTTTGATATGGAAAATTTCTTATAGAAAATTTTTTATATGAAAAATTTCTTATATTATATGGAAAATTTATTATAGAAAATTTCTTATATAGCAATTTGGATAAATTCATACAGAAAATAACTTATATGGTAAATTTTAATATGGAGAATTTCTTATTGAATATTCCTAATATGGAAAATTGATTATAGAATATTTCTTATATGGAAAATGTTTATGTGTAGAATTTCTCATAGAATTTTTCTTGTATGGAAAATTTCTTATAGAAAATTTTTGATATGCAAAATTTCTTATAGAAAATTTTTTATATGGAAAATTTCTTATAGAATATTTTTTATATGGAAAATTTCTAATAGAACATTTTTTATATGGAAAATTTCTAATAGAACATTTTTTATATGGAAAATTTCTTATAGAACATTTTTTATATGGAAAATTTCTTATAGAACATATTTTATATGTGTTCTAAATTGCTTAAAGAAAATTTTTATATGGAAAATTTCTTATACAAAATTTCTTATATAGGAAAATTTCTTATAGGAAATTTTTTATATAAGATAAATTTTTTTTTTCTTATAGAAAATTTTTTATATGGAAAATTTCTTATAGAAAATTTTTTATATGGAAAATTTCTTATAGAAAATTTCTAATATGGAAAATTTCTTATAGAAAATTTCTAACATGGAAAATTTCTTATAGAAAATTTCTTATATGGTAAATTTCTTATAGAAAATTTCTAATATGGAAAATTTCTTATAGAAAATTTCTTATATGGTAAATTTCTTATAGAAAATTTCTTATATGGAAAATTTCTTATAGACAATTTCTTATCTGGAAAATTTCTTATAGAAAATTTCTTATCTGGAAAATTTCTTATAGAAAATTTCTTATCTGGAAAATTTCTTATAGAAAATTTCTTACATGGAAAATTTCTTATAGAAAATTTCTTATATGGAAAATTTCTTATAGAAAATTTCTTATATGCAAAATTTCTTATAGAAAATTTCTTATATGCAAAATTTCTTATAGAAAATTTCTTATATGCAAAATTTCTTATAGAAAATTTCTTATATGGAAAATTTCTTATAGAAAATTTCTTATATGGAAAATTTCCAATAGAAAATTTCTTATATGGAAAATTTCTTATAGAAAATTTTTGATATGGACAATTTCTTATAGAAAATTTTTTATATGAAAAATTTCTTATATTATATGGAAAATTTATTATAGAAAATTTCTTATATGGCAATTTGGATAAATTCATACAGAAAATAACTTATATGGTAAATTTTAATATGGAGAATTTCTTATTGAATATTCCTAATATGGAAAATTGATTATAGAATATTTCTTATATGGAAAATGTTTATGTGTAGAATTTCTCATAGAATTTTTCTTGTATGGAAAATTTCTTATAGAAAATTTTTTATATGGAAAATTTCTAATAGAACATTTTTTATATGGAAAACTTCTAATAGAACATTTTTTATATGGAAAATTTCTTATAGAATATTTTTTATATGGAAAATTTCTAATAGAACATTTTTTATATGGAAAACTTCTAATAGAACATTTTTTATATGGAAAATTTCTTATAGAACATATTTTATATGTGTTCTAAATTTCTTATAGAAAATTTCTTATTTGGAAAATTTCTTATACAAAATTTCTTATATAGGAAAATTTCTTATAGGAAATTTTTTATATAAGATAAATTTTTTTTTTCTTATAGAAAATTTTTTATATGGAAAATTTCTTATAGAAAATTTCTTATATGGAAAATTTCTTATAGAAAATTTCTAATATGGAAAATTTCTTATAGAAAATTTCTTATATGGTAAATTTCTTATAGAAAATTTCTTATATGGAAAATTTCTTATAGACAATTTCTTATCAGGAAAATTTCTTATAGAAAATTTCTTATCTGGAAAATTTCTAATAGAAACATTCTTATCTGCAAAATTTCTTATAGAAAATTTCTTATATGGAAAATTTCTTATAGAAAATTTCTTATATGGAAAATTTCCAATAGAAAATTTCTTATATGGTAAATTTCTTATATGGAAAATTTCCAATAGAAAATTTCTTATATGGTAAATTTCTTATAGAAAATTTCTTATTTGGAAAATTTCTTGAATGGATAAATTCTTACAAAAAATAACTTATATGGTAAATTTTAATATGGAGAATTTCTTATTGAATATTCCTAATATGGAAAATTTATTACAGAATATTTCTTATATGGAAAATGTTTATGTGGAGAATTTCTCATAGAATTTTTCTTATATGGAAAATTTCTTATAGAAAATTTTTGATATGGACAATTTCTTATAGAAAATTTTTTATATGAAAAATTTCTTATATTATATGGAAAATTTATTATAGAAAATTTCTTATATGGCAATTTGGATAAATTCATACAGAAAATAACTTATATGGTAAATTTTAATATGGAGAATTTCTTATTGAATATTCCTAATATGGAAAATTTATTATAGAATATTTCTTATATGGAAAATGTTTATGTGTAGAATTTCTCATAGAATTTTTCTTGTATGGAAAATTTCTTATAGAAAATTTTTGATATGCAAAATTTCTTATAGAAAATTTTTTATATGGAAAATTTCTTATAGAATATTTTTTATATGGAAAATTTCTAATAGAACATTTTTTATATGGAAAATTTCTAATAGAACATTTTTTATATGGAACATTTCTTATAGAACATTTTTTATATGGAAAATTTCTTATAGAACATATTTTATATGTGTTCTAAATTTCTTAAAGAAAATTTTTTATATGGAAAATTTCTTATACAAAATTTCTTATATAGGAAAATTTCTTATAGGAAATTTTTTATATAAGATAAATTTTTTTTTTCTTATAGAAAATTTTTTATATGGAAAATTTTTTATAGAAAATTTTTTATATGGAAAATTTTTTATAGAAAATTTTTTATATGGAAAATTTCTTATAGAAAATTTCTAATATGGAAAATTTCTTATAGAAAATTTCTAATATGGAAAATTTCTTATAGAAAATTTCTTATATGGTAAATTTCTTATAGAAAATTTCTAATATGGAAAATTTCTTATAGAAAATTTCTTATATGGTAAATTTCTTATAGAAAATTTCTTATATGGAAAATTTCTTATAGACAATTTCTTATCTGGAAAATTTCTTATAGAAAATTTCTTATCTGGAAAATTTCTTATAGAAAATTTCTTATCTGGAAAATTTCTTATAGAAAATTTCTTACATGGAAAATTTCTTATAGAAAATTTCTTATATGGAAAATTTCTTATAGAAAATTTCTTATATGCAAAATTTCTTATAGAAAATTTCTTATATGCAAAATTTCTTATAGAAAATTTCTTATATGCAAAATTTCTTATAGAAAATTTCTTATATGCAAAATTTCTTATAGAAAATTTCTTATATGGAAAATTTCTTATAGAAAATTTCTTATATGGAAAATTTCCAATAGAAAATTTCTTATATGGTAAATTTCTTATAGAAAATTTGTTATTTGGAAAATTTCTTGAATGGATAAATTCAAACAAAAAATAACTTATATGGTAAATTTTAATATAGAGAATTTCTTATTGAATATTCCTAATATAGAAAATTTCTTATAGAACATTTTTTATATGGAAAATTTCTTATAGAACATATTTTATATGTGTTCTAAATTTCTTAAAGAAAATTTCTTATATGGAAAATTTCTTATACAAAATTTCTTATATAGGAAAATTTCTTATAGGAAATTTTTTATATAAGATAAATTTTTTTTTCTTATAGAAAATTTTTTATATGGAAAATTTCTTATAGAAAATTTTTTATATGGAAAATTTCTTATAGAAAATTTCTAATATGGAAAATTTCTTATAGAAAATTTCTAATATGGAAAATTTCTTATAGAAAATTTCTTATATGGTAAATTTCTTATAGAAAATTTCTAATGTGGAAAATTTCTTATAGAAAATTTCTTATATGGTAAATTTCTTATAGAAAATTTCTTATATGGAAAATTTCTTTTAGACAATTTCTTATCTGGAAAATTTCTAATAGAAAATTTCTTATCTGGAAAATTTCTTATAGAAAATTTCTTATCTGGAAAATTTCTTATAGAAAATTTCTTACATGGAAAATTTCTTATAGAAAATTTCTTATATGGAAAATTTCTTATAGAAAATTTCTTATATGCAAAATTTCTTATAGAAAATTTCTTATATGCAAAATTTCTTATAGAAAATTTCTTATATGCAAAATTTCTTATAGAAAATTTCTTATATGGAAAATTTCTTATAGAAAATTTCTTATATGGAAAATTTCCAATAGAAAATTTCTTATATGGTAAATTTCTTATAGAAAATTTCTTATTTGGAAAATTTCTTGAATGGATAAATTCAAACAAAAAAAATGTTTATGTGGAGAATTTCTCATAGAATTTTTCTTATATAGAAAATTTCTTATAGAAAATTTTTGATATGGACAATTTCTTATAGAAAATTTTTTATATGGAAAATTTCTTATATTATATGGAAAATTTATTATAGAAAATTTCTTATATGGAAAATTTCTTATACAAAATTTCTGATATGGCAATTTGGATTAATTCATACAAAAAATAACTTATATGCTAAATTTTAATATGGAGAATTTCTTATTGAACATTCCTAATATGGAAAATTTATTATAGAATATTTCTTATATGGAAAATATTTATCTGGAGAATTTCTCATAGAATTTTTCTTATCTGGAAAATTTCTTATAGAAAATTTTTGATATGGACAATTTCTTATAGAAAATTTTTTATATGGAAAATTTCTTATATTATATGGAAAATTTATTATAGAAAATTTCTTATATGGAAAATTTCGTATACAAAATTTCTTACATGGCAATTTGGATAAATTCATACAGAAAATAACTTATATCGTAAATTTTAATATGGAGAATTTCTTATTGAATATTCCTAATATAGAAAATTTATTATAGAATATTTCTTATATGGAAAATGTTTATGTGTAGAATTTCTCATAGAATTTTTCTTGTATGGAAAATTTCTTATACAAAATTTCTTATATGGAAAATTTCTTATAGAAAATTTCTTATATGGAAAATTTATTATATTATTTGGAAAATTTATTATAGAAAATTTCTTATATGGAAAATTTCTTATACAAAATTTCTTATATGGCAATTTATTATAGAAAATTTCTTATATGGAAAATTTCTTATAGAACATTTTTTATATGGAAAATTTCTTATAGAACATATTTTATATGGAAAATTTCTTCTCGAATTATGTGGAAAATGTCTTATATGGAGAATTACTTTTAGAAATGCCCTTATATGGAAAATTTCTTATAAAAAATTTCTTATATGGAAAATTTCTTATAGAAAATTTCTTATATGGAAAATTTCTTATATGGAAAATTTATTATAGAAAATCCCTTATATGGAAAATTTCTTATAGAAAATTTTTTATATGGTAAATTTTAATATGGAGAATTTCTTATTGAATATTCCCAATATGGAAAATTTATTATAGAAAATTTTTGATATGGACAATTTCTTATAGAAAATTTTTTATATGGAAAATTTCTTATATTATATGGAAAATTTATTATAGAAAATTTCTTATATGGAAAATTTCGTATACAAAATTTCTTATATGGCAATTTGGATAAATTCATACAGAAAATAACTTATATAGTAAATTTTAATATGGAAAATTTCTTATTGAATATTCCTAATATAGAAAATGTATTATAGAATATTTCTTATATGGAAAATGTTTATGTGTAGAATTTCTCATAGAATTTGCTTGTATGGAAAATTTCTTATACAAAATTTCTTATATGGAAAATTTCTTATAGAAAATTTCTTATATGGAAAATTTCTTATATTATTTGGAAAATTTATTATAGAAAATTTCTTATATGAAAAATTTCTTATACAAAATTTCTTATATGGCAATTTATTATAGAAAATTTCTTATATGGAAAATTTCTTATATGGAAAATTTCTTACAGAAAATTTCTTATATGGGAAATTTCTTATAGAAAATTTCTTATATGGAAAATTTCTTATAGAAAATTTCTAATAAGGAAAATTTCTTAAAGAAAATTTCTAATATGGAAAATTTCTTATCGAAAATTTCCTATATGGAACAATTCTTATAGAAAATGTCTTATATGGAAAATTTCTTATAGAATATTTCTTATATGGAAAATGTTTGTGTGGAGAATTTCTCATAGAATTTTTCTTATATGGAAAATTTCTTACAGAAAATTTTTGATATGGACAATTTCTTATAGAAAATTTTTTATATGAAAAATTTCTTATATTATATGGAAAATTTATTATAGAAAATTTCTTATATGGCAATTTGGATAAATTCATACAGAAAATAACTTATATGGTAAATTTTAATATGGAGAATTTCTTATTGAATATTCCTAATATGGAAAATTGATTATAGAATATTTCTTATATGGAAAATGTTTATGTGTAGAATTTCTCATAGAATTTTTCTTGTATGGAAAATTTCTTATAGAAAATTTTTGAAATGCAAAATTTCTTATAGAAAATTTTTTATATAGAAAATTTCTTATAGAATATTTTTTATAAGGAAAATTTCTAATAGAACATTTTTTATATGGAAAATTTCTAATAGAAAATTTCTAATATGGAAAATTTCTTATAGAAAATTTTTTATATGGTAAATTTCTTATAGAAAATTTCTTATATGGAAAATTTCTTATAGACAATTTCTTATCTGGAAAATTTCTTATATAAAATTTCTTATCTGGAAAATTTCTAATAGAAAATTTCTTATCTGGAAAATTTCTTACATGGAAAATTTCTTATAGAAAATTTCTTATATGGAAAATTTCTTATAGAAAATTTCTTATATGCAAAATTTCTTATAGAAAATTTCTTATATGGAAAATTTCCAATAGAAAATTTCTTATATGGTAAATTTCTTATAGAAAATTTCTTATTTGGAAAATTTCTTGAATGGATAAATTCTTACAAAAAATAACTTATATGGTAAATTTTAATATGGAGAATTTCTTATTGAATATTCCTAATATGGAAAATTGATTATAGAATATTTCTTATATGGAAAATGTTTATGTGTAGAATTTCTTATAGAATTTTTCTTGTATGGAAAATTTCTAATAGAAAATTTTTGATATGCAAAATTTCTTATAGAAAATTTTTTATATGGAAAATTTCTTATAGAACATTTTTTATATGGAAAATTTCTAATAGAATATTTTTTATATGGAAAATTTCTAATAGAACATTTTTTATATGGAAAATTTCTTATAGAACATTTCTTTTATGGAAAATTTTTTATAGAAAATTCCTTATATGGAAAATTTCTTAAAGAAAATTTCTTTTATGGAAAATTTCTTATTGAAAATTTCTTATATAGAAAATTTCTTATAGAAAATTTCTTATATGGAAAATTTCTTATAGAAAATTTCTTATATGTAAAATTTCTTATAGAAAATTTCTTATATGGAAAATTTCTTATAGAAAACTTTTTATATGGAAAATTTCTTATAGAAAATTTTTTATATGGAAAATTTCTTATAGAAAATTTCTTATATGAAAAATTTCTTATAGAAAATTTCTTATATGGAAAATTTATTATAGAAAATTTCTTATAGAAAATTTCTTATCTGGAAAATTTCTTTTAGAAAATTTCTTATCTGGAAAATTTCTTTTAGAAAATTTCTTATCTGGAAAATTTCTTATAGAAAATTTTTTATATTGAAAATTTCTTATAGAAAATTTCTTATATGGAAAATTTCCTATAGAAAATTTCTTATATGGAAAATTTCCTATAGAAAATTTCTTATATGGTAAATTTCTTGAACGGATAAATTCATACAAAAAATAACTTATATGGTAAATTTTAATATGGAGAATTTCTTATTGAATATTCCTAATATGGAAAATTTATTACAGAATATTTCTTATATGGAAAATGTTTATGTGGAGAATTTCTCATAGAATTTTTCTTATATGGAAAATTTCTTATAGAAAATTTTTGATATGGACAATTTCTTATAGAAAATTTTTTATATGGAAAATTTCTTATATTATATGGAAAATTTATTATAGAAAATTTCTTATATAGCAATTTGGATAAATTCATACAGAAAATAACTTATATGGTAACTGCTAATATGGAGAATTTCTTATTGAATATTCCTAATATGGAAAATTGATTATAGAATATTTCTTATACGGAAAATGTTTATGTGTAGAATTTCTCATAGAATTTTTCTTGTATGGAAAATTTCTTATAGAAAATTTTTGATATGCAAAATTTCTTATAGAAAATTTTTTATATGGAAAATTTCTTATAGAACATTTTTTATATGGAAAATTTCTAATAGAACATTTTTTATATGGAAAATTTCTAATAGAACATTTTTTATATGGAAAATTTCTTATAGAACATTTTTTATATGGAAAATTTCTTATAGAACATATTTTATATGGAAAATTTCTTCACGAAATTATGTGGAAAATTTCTTATATTGAGAATTTCTTTTAGAAATGCCCTTATATGGAAAATTTCTTATAAAAAATTTCTTATATGGAAAATTTCTTATAGAAAATTTCTTATATGGAAAATTTCTTATAGAAAATTTCTTATATGGAAAATTTCTTATAGAAAATTTCTTATATGGAAAATTTATTATAGAAAATTCCTGATATGGAAAATTTCTTATAGAAAATTTCTTATATGGAAAATTTCTTATAGAAAATTTCTTATATGGAAAATTTCTTATAGAAAATTTCTTATATGGAAAATTTCTTATAGAAAATTTCTTATATGGAAAATTTCTTATAGAAAATTTCTTATATGGAAAATTTCTTATAGAAAATTTCTTATATGGAAAATTTCTTATAGAAAATTTCTTATATGGAAAATTTCTTATAGAAAATTTCTTATATGGAAAATTTCTTATACAAAATTTCTTATATGGAAAATTTCTTATAGAAAATTTCTTTTATGGAAAATTTGTTATATGGAAAATTTCTTTTAGAAAATTTCTTATATGGAAAATTTCTTATAGAAAATTTCTTATATGGAAAATTTCTTATAGAAAATTTCTAATATGGAAAATTTCTTATAGAAAATTTCTTATATGGAAAATTTCTTATAGAAAATTTCCTATATGGTAAATTTCTTATAGAAAATTTCTTATTTGGAAAATTTCTTGAATGGATAAATTCATACAAAAAATAATTTATATGGTAAATTTTAATATGGAGAATTTCTTATTGAATATTCCTAATATGGAAAATTTATTATAGAATATTTCTTATATGGAAAATGTTTATGTGGAGAATTTCTCATAGAATTTTTCTTATATGGAAAATTTCTTATAGAAAATTTTTGATATAGACAATTTCTTATAGAAAATTTTTTATATGAAAAATTTCTTATATTATATGGAAAATTTATTATAGAAAATTTCTTATATGGCAACTTGGATAAATTCATACAGAAAATAACTTATATGGTAAATTTTAATATGGAGAATTTCTTATTGAATATTCCTAATATGGAAAATTTATTATAGAAAATTTCTTATATAGCAATTTGGATAAATTCATACAGAAAATAACTTATATGGTAACTTCTAATATGGAGAATTTCTTATTGAATATTCCTAATATGGAAAATTGATTATAGAATATTTCTTATACGGAAAATGTTTATGTGTAGAATTTCTCATAGAATTTTTCTTGTATGGAAAATTTCTTATAGAAAATTTTTGATATGCAAAATTTCTTATAGAAAATTTTTTATATGGAAAATTTCTTATAGAACATTTTTTATATGGAAAATTTCTAATAGAACATTTTTTATATGGAAAATTTCTAATAGAACATTTTTTATATGGAAAATTTCTTATAGAACATTTTTTATATGGAAAATTTCTTATAGAACATATTTTATATGGAAAATTTCTTCACGAAATTATGTGGAAAATTTCTTATATTGAGAATTTCTTTTAGAAATGCCCTTATATGGAAAATTTCTTATAAAAAATTTCTTATATGGAAAATTTCTTATAGAAAATTTCTTATATGGAAAATTTCTTATAGAAAATTTCTTATATGGAAAATTTCTTATAGAAAATTTCTTATATGGAAAATTTATTATAGAAAATTCCTTATATGGAAAATTTCTTATAGAAAATTTCTTATATGGAAAATTTCTTATAGAAAATTTCTTATATGGAAAATTTCTTATAGAAAATTTCTTATATGGAAAATTTCTTATAGAAAATTTCTTATATGGAAAATTTCTTATAGAAAATTTCTTATATGGAAAATTTCTTATAGAAAATTTCTTATATGGAAAATTTCTTATAGAAAATTTCTTATATGGAAAATTTCTTATAGAAAATTTCTTATATGGAAAATTTCTTATAGAAAATTTCTTATATGGAAAATTTCTTATACAAAATTTCTTATATGGAAAATTTCTTATAGAAAATTTCTTTTATGGAAAATTTCTTATATGGAAAATTTCTTTTAGAAAATTTCTTATATGGAAAATTTCTTATAGAAAATTTCTTATATGGAAAATTTCTTATAGAAAATTTCTAATATGGAAAATTTCTTATAGAAAATTTCTTATATGGAAAATTTCTTATAGAAAATTTCTTATATGGTAAATTTCTTATAGAAAATTTCTTATTTGGAAAATTTCTTGAATGGATAAATTCATACAAAAAATAATTTATATGGTAAATTTTAATATGGAGAATTTCTTATTGAATATTCCTAATATGGAAAATTTATTATAGAATATTTCTTATATGGAAAATGTTTATGTGGAGAATTTCTCATAGAATTTTTCTTATATGGAAAATTTCTTATAGAAAATTTTTGATATAGACAATTTCTTATAGAAAATTTTTTATATGAAAAATTTCTTATATTATATGGAAAATTTATTATAGAAAATTTCTTATATGGCAACTTGGATAAATTCATACAGAAAATAACTTATATGGTAAATTTTAATATGGAGAATTTCTTATTGAATATTCCTAATATGGAAAATTGATTATAGAATATTTCTTATATGGAAAATGTTTATGTGTAGAATTTCTCATAGAATTTTTCTTGTATGGAAAATTTCTTATAGACAATTTTTGATATGCAAAATTTCTTATAGAAAATTTTTTATATGGAAAATTTCTTATAGAACATTTTTTATATGGAAAATTTCTAATAGAACATTTTTTATATGGAAAATTTCTAATAGAACATTTTTTATATGGAAAATTTCTTATAGAACATTTTTTATATGGAAAATTTCTTATAGAACATATTTTATATGTGTTCTAAATTTCTTATAGAAAATTTCTTATTTGGAAAATTTCTTATACAAAATTTCTTATATAGGAAAATTTCTTATAGGAAATTTTTTATATAAGATAAATTTTTTTTTTCTTATAGAAAATTTTTTATATGGAAAATTTCTTATAGAAAATTTCTTATATGGAAAATTTCTTATAGAAAATTTCTAATATGGAAAATTTCTTATAGAAAATTTCTTATATGGTAAATTTCTTATAGAAAATTTCTTATATGGAAAATTTTTTATAGCCAATTTCTTATCTGGAAAATTTCTTATAGAAAATTTCTTATCTGGAAAATTTCAAATAAAAATTTCTTATCTGGAAAATTTCTTATAGAAAATTTCTTATATGGAAAATTTCTTATAGAAAATTTCTTATATGGAAAATTTCTTATAGAAAATTTCTTATATGCAAAATTTCTTATAGAAAATTTCTTATATGCAAAATTTCTTATAGAAAATTTCTTATATGGAAAATTTCTTATAGAAAATTTCTTATATGGAAAATTTCTTATAGAAAATTTCTTATATGGAAAATTTCCAATAGAAAATTTCTTATATGGTAAATTTCCTATAGAAAATTTCTTATATGGTAAATTTCCTATAGAAAATTTCTTATTTGGAAAATTTCTTGAATGGATAAATTCTTACAAAAAATAACTTATATGGTAAATTTTAATATGGAGAATTTCTTATTGAATATTCCTAATATGGAAAATTTATTATAGAATATTTCTTATATGGAAAATGTTTATGTGGAGAATTTCTCATAGAATTTTTCTTATATGGAAAATTTCTTATAGAAAATTTTTGATATGGACAATTTCTTATAGAAAATTTTTTATATGAAAAATTTCTTATATTATATGGAAAATTTATTATAGAAACTTTCTTATATGGCAATTTGGATAAATTCATACAGAAAATAACTTATATGGTAAATTTTAATATGGAGAATTTCTTATTGAATATTCCTAATATGGAAAATTGATTATAGAATATTTCTTATATGGAAAATGTTTATGTGTAGAATTTCTCATAGAATTTTTCTTGTATGGAAAATTTCTTATAGAAAATTTTTGATATGCAAAATTTCTTATAGAAAATTTTTTATATGGAAAATTTCTTATAGAATATTTTTTATATGGAAAATTTCTAATAGAACATTTTTTATATTGAAAATTTCTAATAGAACATTTTTTATATGGAAAATTTCTTATAGAACATTTTTTATATGGAAAATTTCTTATAGAACATATTTTATGTGTTCTAAATTTCTTAAAGAAAATTTTTTATATGGAAAATTTCTTATACAAAATTTCTTATATAGGAAAATTTCTTATAGGAAATTTTTTATATAAGATAAATTTTTTTTTTCTTATAGAAAATTTTTTATATGGAAAATTTCTTATAGAAAATTTTTTATATGGAAAATTTCTTATAGAAAATTTCTAATATGGAAAATTTCTTATAGAAAATTTCTAATATGGAAAATTTCTTATAGAAAATTTCTTATATGGTAAATTTCTTATAGAAAATTTCTAATATGGAAAATTTCTTATAGAAAATTTCTTATATGGTAAATTTCTTATAGAAAATTTCTTACATGGAAAATTTCTTATAGAAAATTTCTTATATGGAAAATTTCTTATAGAAAATTTCTTATATGCAAAATTTCTTATAGAAAATTTCTTATATGCAAAATTTCTTATAGAAAATTTCTTATATGCAAAATTTCTTATAGAAAATTTCTTATATGGAAAATTTCTTATAGAAAATTTCTTATATGGAAAATTTCCAATAGAAAATTTCTTATATGGTAAATTTCTTATAGAAAATTTGTTATTTGGAAAATTTCTTGAATGGATAAATTCAACCAAAAAATAACTTATATGGTAAATTTTAATATGGAGAATTTCTTATTGAATATTCCTAATATGGAAAATTTCTTATAGAACATTTTTTATATGGAAAATTTCTTATAGAACATATTTTATATGTGTTCTAAATTTCTTAAAGAAAATTTCTTATATGGAAAATTTCTTATATAAAAATTTCTTATATAGGAAAATTTCTTATAGGAAATTTTTTATATAAGATAAATTTTTTTTTTCTTATAGAAAATTTCTTATATGGAAAATTTCTTATAGAAAATTTCTTATATGGAAAATTTCTTATAGAAAATTTCTTATATGGAAAATTTCTTATAGAAAATTTCTTATATGGAAAATTTCTTATAGAAAATTTCTTATATGGAAAATTTCTTATAGAAAATTTCTTATATGGAAAATTTCTTATAGAAAATTTCTTATATGGAAAATTTCTTATAGAAAATTTCTTATATGGAAAATTTCTTATAGAAAATTTCTTATATGGAAAATTTCTTATAGAAAATTTCTTATATGGAAAATTTCTTATAGAAAATTTCTTATATGGAAAATTTCTTATACAAAATTTCTTATATGGAAAATTTCTTATAGAAATTTCTTATAGAAAATTTCTTATATGGAAAATTTCTTATAGAAAATTTCTTATATGGTAAATTTCTTATAGAAAATTTCTTATTTGGAAAATTTCTTGAATCGATAAATTCATACAAAAAATAATTTATATGGTAAATTTTAATATGGAGAATTTCTTATTGAATATTCCTAATATGGAAAATTTATTATAGAATATTTCTTATATGGAAAATGTTTATGTGGAGAATTTCTCATAGAATTTTTCTTATATGGAAAATTTCTTATAGAAAATTTTTGATATAGACAATTTCTTATAGAAAATTTTTTATATGAAAAATTTCTTATATTATATGGAAAATTTATTATAGAAAATTTCTTATATGGCAATTTGGATAAATTCATACAGAAAATAACTTATATGGTAAATTTTAATATGGAGAATTTCTTATTGAATATTCCTAATATGGAAAATTGATTATAGAATATTTCTTATATGGAAAATGTTTATGTGTAGAATTTCTCATAGAATTTTTCTTGTATGGAAAATTTCTTATAGACAATTTTTGATATGCAAAATTTCTTATAGAAAATTTTTTATATGGAAAATTTCTTATAGAACATTTTTTATATGGAAAATTTCTAATAGAACATTTTTTATATGGAAAATTTCTAATAGAACATTTTTTATATGGAAAATTTCTTATAGTACATTTTTTATATGGAAAATTTCTTATAGAACATATTTTATATGTGTTCTAAATTTCTTATAGAAAATTTCTTATTTGGAAAATTTCTTATACAAAATTTCTTATATAGGAAAATTTCTTATAGGATATTTTTTTTATATAAGATAAATTTTTTTTTTCTTATAGAAAATTTTTTATATGGAAAATTTCTTATAGAAAATTTCTTATATGGAAAATTTCTTATAGAAAATTTCTAATATGGAAAATTTCTTATAGAAAATTTCTTATATGGTAAATTTCTTATAGAAAATTTCTTATATGGAAAATTTCTTATAGCCAATTTCTTATCTGGAAAATTTCTTATAGAAAATTTCTTATCTGGAAAATTTCTAATAGAAAATTTCTTATCTGGAAAATTTCTTATAGAAAATTTCTTATATGGAAAATTTCTTATAGAAAATTTCTTATATGGAAAATTTCTTATAGAAAATTTCTTATATGCAAAATTTCTTATAGAAAATTTCTTATATGCAAAATTTCTTATAGAAAATTTCTTATATGGAAAATTTCTTATAGAAAATTTCTTATATGGAAAATTTCTTATAGAAAATTTCTTATATGGAAAATTTCTTATAGAAAATTTCTTATATGGAAAATTTCCAATAGAAAATTTCTTATATGGTAAATTTCTTATAGAAAATTTCTTATTTGGAAAATTTCTTATAGAAAATTTTTGATATGGACAATTTCTTATAGAAAATTTTTTATATGAAAAATTTCTTATATTATATGGAAAATTTATTATAGAAAATTTCTTATATGGCAATTTGGATAAATTCATACAGAAAATAACTTATATGGTAAATTTTAATATGGAGAATTTCTTATTGAATATTCCTAATATGGAAAATTGATTATAGAATATTTCTTATATGGAAAATGTTTATGTGTAGAATTTCTCATAGAATTTTTCTTGTATGGAAAATTTCTTATAGAAAATTTTTGATGTGCAAAATTTCTTATAGAATATTTTTTATATGGAAAATTTCTTATAGAATATTTTTTATATGGAAAATTTCTAATAGAACATTTTTTATATGGAAAATTTCTAATAGAACATTTTTTATATGGAAAATTTCTTATAGAACATTTTTTGTATGGAAAATTTCTTATAGAACATATTTTATATGTGTTCTAAATTTCTTAAAGAAAATTTTTTATATGGAAAATTTCTTATACAAAATTTCTTATATAGGAAAATTTCTTATAGGAAATTTTTTATATAAGATAAATTTTTTTTTTCTTATAGAAAATTTTTTATATGGAAAATTTCTTATAGAAAATTTTTTATATGGAAAATTTCTTATAGAAAATTTCTAATATGGAAAATTTCTTATAGAAAATTTCTAATATGGAAAATTTCTTATAGAAAATTTCTTATATGGTAAATTTCTTATAGAAATTTTCTAATATGGAAAATTTCTTATAGAAAATTTCTTATATGGTAAATTTCTTATAGAAAATTTCTTACATGGAAAATTTCTTATAGAAAATTTCTTATATGGAAAATTTCTTATAGAAAATTTCTTATATGCAAAATTTCTTATAGAAAATTTCTTATATGCAAAATTTCTTATAGAAAATTTCTTATATGCAAAATTTCTTATAGAAAATTTCTTATATGGAAAATTTCTTATAGAAAATTTCTTATATGGAAAATTTTCAATAGAAAATTTCTTATATGGTAAATTTCTTATAGAAAATTTGTTATTTGGAAAATTTCTTGAATGGATAAATTCAAACAAAAAATAACTTATATGGTAAATTTTAATATGGAGAATTTCTTATTGAATATTCCTAATATGGAAAATTTCTTATAGAATATTTTTTATATGGAAAATTTCTTATAGAACATATTTTATATGTGTTCTAAATTTCTTAAAGAAAATTTCTTATATGGAAAATTTCTTATATAAAAATTTCTTATATAGGAAAATTTCTTATAGGAAATTTTTTATATAAGATAAATTTTTTTTTTCTTATAGAAAATTGTTTATATGGAAAATTTCTTATAGAAAATTTTTTATATGGAAAATTTCTTATAGAAAATTTCTAATATGGAAAATTTCTTATAGAAAATTTCTAATATGGAAAATTTCTTATAGAAAATTTCTTATACGTGTATGGTAAATTTCTTATAGAAAATTTCTAATATGGAAAATTTCTTATAGAAAATTTCTTATATGGTAAATTTCTTATAGAAAATTTCTTATATGGAAAATTTCTTATAGACAATTTCTTATCTGGAAAATTTCTTATAGAAAATTTCTTATCTGGAAAATTTCTTATAGAAAATTTCTTATCTGGAAAATTTCTTATAGAAAATTTCTTACATGGAAAATTTCTTATAGAAAATTTCTTATATGGAAAATTTCTTATAGAAAATTTCTTATATGCAAAATTTCTTATAGAAAATTTCTTATATGCAAAATTTCTTATAGAAAATTTCTTATATGGAAAATTTCTTATAGAAAATTTCTTATATGGAAAATTTCCAATAGAAAATTTCTTATATGGTAAATTTCTTATAGAAAATTTCTTATTTGGAAAATTTCTTGAATGGATAAATTCAAACAAAAAATAACTTATATGGTAAATTTTAATATGGAGAATTTCTTATTGAATATTCCTAATATGGAAAATTTATTATAGAATATTTCTTATATGGAAAATGTTTATGTGGAGAATTTCTCATAGAATTTTTCTTATATAGAAAATTTCTTATAGAAAATTTTTGATATGGACAATTTCTTATAGAAAATTTTTTATATGGAAAATTTCTTATATTATATGGAAAATTTATTATAGAAAATTTCTTATATGGAAAATTTCTTATACAAAATTTCTGATATGGCAATTTGGATTAATTCATACAAAAAATAACTTATATGCTAAATTTTAATATGGAGAATTTCTTATTGAACATTCCTAATACGGAAAATTTATTATAGAATATTTCTTATATGGAAAATATTTATGTGGAGAATTTCTCATAGAATTTTTCTTATCTGGAAAATTTCTTATAGAAAATTTTTGATATGGACAATTTCTTATAGAAAATTTTTTATATGGAAAATTTCTTATATTATATGGAAAATTTCTTATATTATATGGAAAATTTATTATAGAAAATTTCTTATATGGAAAATTTCTTATACAAAATTTCTGATATGGCAATTTAGATAAATTCATACAAAAAATGACTTATATGCTAAATTTTAATATGGAGAATTTCTTATTGAACATTCCTAATATGGAAAATTTATTATAAAATATTTCTTATATGGAAAATATTTATGTGGAGAATTTCTCATAGAATTTTTCTTATCTGGAAAATTTCTTATAGAAAATTTTTGATATGGACAATTTCTTATAGAAAATTTTTTATATGGAAAATTTCTTATATTATATGGAAAATTTATTATAGAAAATTTCTTATATGGAAAATTTCTTATACAAAATTTCTGATATGGCAATTTGGATTAATTCATACAAAAAATAACTTATATGGTAAATTTTAATATGGAGAATTTCTTATTGAACATTCCTAATATGGAAAATTTATTATAGAATATTTCTTATATGGAAAATATTTATGTGGAGAATTTCTCATAGAATTTTTCTTATCTGGAAAATTTCTTATAGAAAATTTTTGATATGGACAATTTCTTATATAAAATTTTTTATATGGAAAATTTCTTATATTATATGGAAAATTTATTATAGAAAATTTCTTATATGGAAAATTTCGTATACAAAATTTCTTATATGGCAATTTGGATAAATTCATACAGAAAATAACTTATATAGTAAATTTTAATATGGAGAATTTCTTATTGAATATTCCTAATATAGAAAATTTATTATAGAATATTTCTTATATGGAAAATGTTTATGTGTAGAATTTCTCATAGAATTTGCTTGTATGGAAAATTTCTTATACAAAATTTCTTATATGGAAAATTTCTTATAGAAAATTTCTTATATGGAAAATTTCTTATATTATTTGGAAAATTTATTATAAAAAATTTCTTATATGGAAAATTTCTTATACAAAATTTCTTATATGGCAATTTATTATAGAAAATTTCTTATATGGAAAATTTCTTATATGGAAAATTTCTTACAGAAAATTTCTTATATGGGAAATTTCTTATAGAAAATTTCTTATATGGAAAATTTCTTATAGAAAATTTCTTATATGGAAAATGTCTTATAGAAAATTTCTTATATGGAAAATTTCCTATAGAAAATTTCTTATGTGGTAAATTTCTTATAGAAAATTTTTGACATGGACAATTTCTTATAGAAAATTTTTTATATGGAAAATTTCTTATATTATATGGAAAATTTATTATAGAAAATTTCTTATATGGAAAATTTCTTATACAAAATTTCTTATATGGCAATTTGGATAAATTCATACAGAAAATAACTTATATGGTAAATTTTAATATGGAGAATTTCTTATTGAATATTCCTATTATGGAAAATTGATTATAGAATATTTCTTATATGGAAAATGTTTATGTGTAGAATTTCTCATAGAATTTTTCTTATATGGAAAATTTCTTATAGAAAATTTTTTATATGGAAAATTGCTAATAGAACATTTTTTATATGGAAAATTTCTAATAGAACATTTCTTATATGGAAAATTTCTTATAGAAAATTTCTTATATGGAAAATTCTTATATGGAAAATTTATTATAGAAAATCCCTTATATGGAAAATTTCTTTTAGAAAATTTCTTATATGGTAAATTTTAATATGGAGAATTTCTTATTGAATATTCCTAATATGGAAAATTTATTATAGAAAATTTTTGATATGGACAATTTCTTATAAAAAATTTTTTATATGGAAAATTTCTTATATTATATGGAAAATTTATTATAGAAAATTTTTTATATGGAAAATTTCTTATACAAAATTTCTGATATGGCAATTTAGATAAATTCATACAAAAAATAACTTATATGCTAAATTTTAATATGGAGAATTTCTTATTGAACATTCCTAATATGGAAAATTTATTATAAAATATTTCTTATATGGAAAATATTTATGTGGAGAATTTCTCATAGAATTTTTCTTATCTGGAAAATTTCTTATAGAAAATTTTTGATATGGACAATTTCTTATAGAAAATTTTTTATATGGAAAATTTCTTATATTATATGGAAAATTTATTATAGAAAATTTCTTATATGGAAAATTTCTTATACAAAATTTCTTATATGGCAATTTGGATAAATTCATACAGAAAATAACTTATATGGTAAATTTTAATATGGAGAATTTCTTATTGAATATTCCTAATATGGAAAATTTATTATAGAATATTTCTTATATGGAAAATGTTTATGTGTAGAATTTCTCATAGAATTTTTCTTGTATGGAAAATTTCTTATAGAAAATTTCTTATATGGGAATTTATTATAGAAAATTCCTTATATGGAAAATTTCTTATATAAAATTTCTTATATGGAAAATTTCTTATAGAAAATTTCTTATATGGTAAATTTTAATATGGAAAATTTCTTATTGAATATTCCTAATATGGAAAATTTATTATAGAAAATTTTTGATATGGACAATTTCTTATAGAAAATTTTTTATATGGAAAATTTCTTATATTATATGGAAAATTTATTATAGAAAATTTCTTATATGGAAAATTTCTTATACAAAATTTCTGATATGGCAATTTAGATAAATTCATACAAAAAATAACTTATATGCTAAATTTTAATATGGAGAATTTCTTATTGAACATTCCTAATATGGAAAATTTATTATAAAATATTTCTTATATGGAAAATATTTATTTGGAGAATTTCTCATAGAATTTTTCTTATCTGGAAAATTTCTTATAGAAAATTTTTGATATGGACAATTTCTTATAGAAAATTTTTTATATAGAAAATTTCTTATATTATATGGAAAATTTATTATAGAAAATTTCTTATATGGAAAATTTCTTATACAAAATTTCTTATATGGCAATTTGGATAAATTCATACAGAAAATAACTTATATAGTAAATTTTAATATGGAGAATTTCTTATTGAATATTCCTAATATGGAAAATTTATTATAGAATATTTCTTATATGGAAAATGTTTATGTGTAGAATTTCTCATAGAATTTTTCTTGTATGGAAAATTTCTTATACAAAATTTCTTATATGGGAATTTATTATAGAAAATTTCTTATATGGAAAATTTCTTATAGAAAATTTCTTTTATGTAAAAATCTTATAGAAAATTTCTAATATGGAAAATTTCTTCTACAAAATTCCGTATATAGAAAATTTCTTATATGGAAAATTTCTTACATTTTTAATTTCTTATAGAAAATTTCTTTTATGTAAAAATCTTATAGAAAATTTCTAATATGGAAAATTTCTTATACAAAATTTCTTATATGGGAATTTATTATAGAAAATTTCTTATATGGAAAATTTCTTATAGAAAATTTCTTTTATGTAAAAATCTTATAGAAAATTTCTAATATGGAAAATTTCTTCTACAAAATTCCGTATATAGAAAATTTCTTATATGGAAAATTTCTTACATTTTTAATTTCTTATAGAAAATTTCTTTTATGTAAAAATCTTATAGAAAATTTCTAATATGGAAAATTTCTTCTACAAAATTCCGTATATAGAAAATTTCTTATATGGAAAATTTCTTACATTTTTAATTTCTTATAGAAAATTTCTAATTAGGAAAATTTCTTATCGAAAATTTCCTATATGGAACAATTCTTATAGAAAATTTCTTATATGGAAAATTTCTTATAGAAAATTTCTTATATGGAAAATTTCTTATAGAAAATTTCTTATATGGAAAATTTCTTATAGAAAATTTCTTATATGGAAAATTCCTTATACAAAATTTCTTATATGGAAAATTTCCTATAGAAAATTTCTTATATGGAAAATTTCTTATAGAAAATATCTTATATGGAAAATTTCTTATAGAAAATTTCTTATATGGAAAATTTCCTATAGAAAATTTCTTATATGGTAAATTTCTTATAGAAAATTTCTTATATGGAAAATTTCTTCAACGGATAAATTCATACAAAAAATAACTTATATGGTAACTTTTAATATGGAGAATTTCTTATTGAATATTCCTAATATGGAAAATTTATTATAGAATTTTTCTTATATGGAAAATGTTTATATGGAGAATTTCTCATAGAATTTTTCTTATATGGAAAATTTCTTATAGAAAATTTTTGATATAGAAAATTTCTTATATTATATGGAAAATTTATTATAGAAAATTTCTTATATGGAAAATTTCTTATACAAAATTTCTTATATGGCAATTTGGATAAATTCATACAGAAAATAACTTATATGGTAAATTTTAATATGGAGAATTTCTTATTGAATATTCCTAATATGGAAAATTTATTATAGAATATTTCTTATATGGAAAATGTTTATGTGTAGAATTTCTCATAGAATTTTTCTTGTATGGAAAATTTCTTATACAAAATTTCTTATATGGGAATTTATTATAGAAAATTTCTTATATGGAAAATTTCTTATAGAAAATTTCTTTTATGTAAAAATCTTATAGAAAATTTCTAATATGGAAAATTTCTTCTACAAAATTCCGTATATAGAAAATTTCTTATATGGAAAATTTCTTACATTTTTAATTTCTTATAGAAAATTTCTTATATGGAAAATTTCTTATAGAAAATTTGTAATAAGGAAAATTTCTTATCGAAAATTTCCTATATGGAACAATTCTTATAGAAAATTTCTTATATGGAAAATTTCGTATAGAAAATTTCTTATATGGTAAATTTCTTATAGAAAATTTCTTATATGGAAAATTCCTTATACAAAATTTCTTATATGGAAAATTTCCTATAGAAAATTTGTTATATGGAAAATTTCTTATAGAAAATATCTTATATGGAAAATTTCTTATAGAAAATTTCTTATATGGAAAATTTCCTATAGAAAATTTCTTATATGGTAAATTTCTTATAGAAAATTTCTTATATGGAAAATTTCTTGAACGGATAAATTCATACAAAAAATAACTTATATGGTAACTTTTAATATGGAGAATTTCTTATTGAATATTCCTAATATGGAAAATTTATTATAGAATTTTTCTTATATGGAAAATGTTTATATGGAGAATTTCTCATAGAATTTTTCTTATATGGAAAATTTCTTATAAAAAATTTTTGATATGGACAATTTCTTATAGAAAATTTTTTATATGGAAAATTTCTTATAGAAAATTTCTAATAAGGAAAATTTCTTATCGAAAATTTCCTATATGGAACAATTCTTATAGAAAATTTCTTATATGGAAAATTTATTATAGAAAATTTCTTATATGGAAAATTTCTTATACAATATTTCTTATATGGAAATTTGGATAAATTCATACAGAAAATAACTTATATGGTAAATTTTAATATGGAGAATTTCTTATTGAATATTCCTAATATGGAAAATTTATTATAGAATATTTCTTATATGGAAAATGTTTATGTGTAGAATTTCTCATAGAATTTTTCTTGTATGGAAAATTTCTTATAGAAAATTTTTGATATGGACAATTTCTTATAGAAAATTTTTTATATGGAAAATTTCTTATATTATATGGAAAATTTATTATAGAAAATTTCTTATATGGAAAATTTCTTATACAAAATTTCTGATATGGCAATTTAGATAAATTCATACAAAAAATAACTTATATGCTAAATTTTAATATGGAGAATTTCTTATTGAACATTCCTAATATGGAAAATTTATTATAAAATATTTCTTATATGGAAAATATTTATGTGGAGAATTTCTCATAGAATTTTTCTTATCTGGAAAATTTCTTATAGAAAATTTTTGATATGGACAATTTCTTATAGAAAATTTTTTATATAGAAAATTTCTTATATTATATGGAAAATTTATTATAGAAAATTTCTTATATGGAAAATTTCTTATACAAAATTTCTTATATGGCAATTTGGATAAATTCATACAGAAAATAACTTATATAGTAAATTTTAATATGGAGAATTTCTTATTGAATATTCCTAATATGGAAAATTTATTATAGAATATTTCTTATATGGAAAATGTTTATGTGTAGAATTTCTCATAGAATTTTTCTTGTATGGAAAATTTCTTATACAAAATTTCTTATATGGGAATTTATTATAGAAAATTTCTTATATGGAAAATTTCTTATAGAAAATTTCTTTTATGTAAAAATCTTATAGAAAATTTCTAATATGGAAAATTTCTTCTACAAAATTCCGTATATAGAAAATTTCTTATATGGAAAATTTCTTACATTTTTAATTTCTTATAGAAAATTTCTTTTATGTAAAAATCTTATAGAAAATTTCTAATATGGAAAATTTCTTATACAAAATTTCTTATATGGGAATTTATTATAGAAAATTTCTTATATGGAAAATTTCTTATAGAAAATTTCTTTTATGTAAAAATCTTATAGAAAATTTCTAATATGGAAAATTTCTTCTACAAAATTCCGTATATAGAAAATTTCTTATATGGAAAATTTCTTACATTTTTAATTTCTTATAGAAAATTTCTTTTATGTAAAAATCTTATAGAAAATTTCTAATATGGAAAATTTCTTCTACAAAATTCCGTATATAGAAAATTTCTTATATGGAAAATTTCTTACATTTTTAATTTCTTATAGAAAATTTCTAATAAGGAAAATTTCTTATCGAAAATTTCCTATATGGAACAATTCTTATAGAAAATTTCTTATATGGAAAATTTCTTATAGAAAATTTCTTATATGGAAAATTTCTTATAGAAAATTTCTTATATGGAAAATTTCTTATAGAAAATTTCTTATATGGAAAATTCCTTATACAAAATTTCTTATATGGAAAATTTCCTATAGAAAATTTCTTATATGGAAAATTTCTTATAGAAAATATCTTATATGGAAAATTTCTTATAGAAAATTTCTTATATGGAAAATTTCCTATAGAAAATTTCTTATATGGTAAATTTCTTATAGAAAATTTCTTATATGGAAAATTTCTTGAACGGATAAATTCATACAAAAAATAACTTATATGGTAACTTTTAATATGGAGAATTTCTTATTGAATATTCCTAATATGGAAAATTTATTATAGAATTTTTCTTATATGGAAAATGTTTATATGGAGAATTTCTCATAGAATTTTTCTTATATGGAAAATTTCTTATAAAAAATTTTTGATATGGACAATTTCTTATAGAAAATTTTTTATATGGAAAATTTCTTATAGAAAATTTCTAATAAGGAAAATTTCTTATCGAAAATTTCCTATATGGAACAATTCTTATAGAAAATTTCTTATATGGAAAATTTATTATAGAAAATTTCTTATATGGAAAATTTCTTATACAATATTTCTTATATGGAAATTTGGATAAATTCATACAGAAAATAACTTATATGGTAAATTTTAATATGGAGAATTTCTTATTGAATATTCCTAATATGGAAAATTGATTATAGAATATTTCTTATATGGAAAATGTTTATGTGTAGAATTTCTCATAGAATTTTTCTTGTATGGAAAATTTCTTAAAGAAAATTTTTGAATGCAAAATTTCCTATAGAAAATTTTTTATATGGAAAATTTCTTATAGAACATTTTTTATATGGAAAATTTCTAATAGAACATTTTTTATATGGAAAATTTCTAATAGAACATTTTTTTATTGGAAAATTTCTTATAGAACATTTTTTATATGGAAAATTTCTTATAGAACATTTTTTATATGGAAAATTTCTTATAGAATATATTTTATATGGAAAATTTCTTCTCGAAATTATGTGGAAAATTTCTTATATGGAAAATTTCTTTTAGAAATGCCCTTATATGGAAAATTTCTTATAGAAAATTTCTTATATGGAAAATTTCTTATAGAAAATTTCTTATATGGAAAATTTCTTATAGAAAATTTCTTATATGGAAAATTTATTTTAGACAATTTCTTATATGGAAAATTTATTTTAGACAATTTCTTATATGGAAAATTTATTATAGAAAATTCCTTATATGGAAAATTTCTTATAGAAAATTTCTTATATGAAAAATTTCTTATAGAAAATTTCTTATATGGAAAATTTCTTATAGAAAATTTCTTATATGGAAAATTTCTTATAGAAAATTTCTTATATGGAAAATTTCTTATAGAAAATTTCTTATATGGAAAATTTCTTATAGAAAATTTCTTATATGGAAAATTTCTTATATTATTTGGAAAATTTATTATAGAAAATTTCTTATATGGAAAATTTCTTATACAAAATTTCTTATATGGCAATTTATTATAGAAAATTTCTTATATGGAAAATTTCTTATATGGAAAATTTCTTACAGAAAATTCTTATATGGGAAATTTCTTATAGAAAATTTCTTATATGGAAAATTTCTTATAGAAAATTTCTTTTATGTAAAAATCTTATAGAAAATTTCTAATAAGGAAAATTTCTTATAGAAAATTTCTAATATGGAAAATTTCTTATCGAAAATTTCCTATATGGAACAATTCTTATAGAAAATTTCTTATATGGAAAATTTCTTATAGAAAATTTCTTATATGGAAAATTTCTTATAGAAAATTTCTTATATGGAAAATTCCTTATAGAAAATTTCTAATATGGAAAATTTCTTATAGAAAATTTCTTATATGGAAAATTTCTTATAGAAAATTTCTTATATGGAAAATTTCCTATAGAAAATTTCTTATATGGTAAATTTCTTATAGAAAATTTCTTATATGGAAAATTTCTTATAGAAAATTTCTTATATGGAAAATTCCTTATAGAAAATTTCTAATATGGAAAATTTCTTATAGAAAATTTCTTATATGGAAAATTTCTTATAGAAAATTTCTTATATGGAAAATTTCTTATACAAAATTTCTTATATGGCAATTTGGATAAATTCATACAGAAAATAACTTATATGGTAAATTTTAATATGGAGAATTTCTTATTGAATATTCCTAATATGAAAAATTGATTATAGAATATATCTTATATGGAAAATGTTTATGTGTAGAATTTCTCATAGAATTTTTCTTGTATGGAAAATTTCTTATAGAAAATTTTTGATATGCAAAATTTCTAATAGAAAATATTTTATATGGAAAATTTCTTATAGAACATTTTTTATATGGAAAATTTCTAATAGAACCTTTTTTATATGGAAAATTTCTAATAGAACATTTTTTATATGGAAAATTTCTTATAGAACATTTTTTATATGGAAAATTTCTTATAGAATATATTTTATATGGAAAATTTCTTCTCGAAATTATGTGGAAAATTTCCTATATGGAAAATTTCTTTTAGAAATGCCCTTATATGGAAAATTTCTTATAAAAAATTTCTTATATGGAAAATTTCTTATAGAAAATTTCTTATATGGAAAATTTCTTATAGAAAATTTCTTATATGGAAAATTTCTTATAGAAAATTTCTTATATGGAAAATTTATTTTAGAAAATTTCTTATAAGGAAAATTTATTATAGAAAATTCCTTATATGGAAAATTTCTTATAGAAAGTTTCTGATATGGAAAATTTCTTATAGAAAATTTCTTATATGGAAAATTTCTTATAGAAAATTTCTTATATGGAAAATTTCTTATAGAAAATTTCTTATATGGAAAATTTCTTATAGAAATTTTCTTATATGGAAAATTTCTTATAGAAATTTTCTTATATGGAAAATTTCTTATAAAAAATTTCTTATATGGAAAATTTCTTATACAAAATTTCTTATATGGCAATTTGGATAAATTCATACAGAAAATAACTTATATGGTTAATTTTAATATGGAGAATTTCTTATTGAATATTCCTAATATGGAAAATTGATTATAGAATATTTCTTATATGGAAAATGTGTATGTGTAGAATTTCTCATAGAATTTTTCTTGTATGGAAAATTTCTTATAGAAAATTTTTGATATGCAAAATTTCTTAAAGAAAATTTTTTATATGGAAAATTTCTTATAGAACATTTTTTATATGGAAAATTTCTAATAGAACATTTTTTATATGGAAAATTGCTAATAGAACATTTTTTATATGGAAAATTTCTTATAGAACATTTTTTATATGAAAAATTTCTTATAGAAAATTTCTTATATGGAAAATTTCTTATAGAAAATTTCTTATATGGAAAATTTCTTATAGAAAATTTCTTATATGGAAAATTTCTTATATGGAAAATTTCTTATATGGAAAATTTCTTATAGAACATTTTTTATATGGAAAATTTCTTATAGAACATTTTTTATATGGAAAATTTCTTATAGAATATATTTTATATGGAAAATTTCTTCTCGAAATTATGTGGAAAATTTCTTATATGGAAAATTTCTTTTAGAAATGCCCTTATATGGAAAATTTCTTATAGAAAATTTCTTATATGGAAAATTTTTTATAGAAAATTTCTTATATGGAAAATTTCTTATAGAAAATTTCTTATATGGAAAATTTATTTTAGACAATTTCTTATATGGAAAATTTATTTTAGACAATTTCTTATATGGAAAATTTATTATAGAAAATTCCTTATATGGAAAATTTCTTATAGAAAATTTCTTATATGAAAAATTTCTTATAGAAAATTTCTTATATGGAAAATTTCTTATAGAAAATTTCTTATATGGAAAATTTCTTATAGAAAATTTCTTATATGGAAAATTTCTTATAGAAAATTTCTTATATGGAAAATTTCTTATAGAAAATTTCTTATATGGAAAATTTCTTATATTATTTGGAAAATTTATTATAGAAAATTTCTTATATGGAAAATTTCTTATACAAAATTTCTTATATGGCAATTTATTATAGAAAATTTCTTATATGGAAAATTTCTTATATGGAAAATTTCTTACAGAAAATTCTTATATGGGAAATTTCTTATAGAAAATTTCTTATATGGAAAATTTCTCATAGAAAATTTCTTTTATGTAAAAATCTTATAGAAAATTTCTAATAAGGAAAATTTCTTATAGAAAATTTCTAATATGGAAAATTTCTTATCGAAAATTTCCTATATGGAACAATTCTTATAGAAAATTTCTTATATGGAAAATTTCTTATAGAAAATTTCTTATATGGAAAATTTCTTATAGAAAATTTCTTATATGGAAAATTCCTTATAGAAAATTTCTAATATGGAAAATTTCTTATAGAAAATTTCTTATATGGAAAATTTCTTATAGAAAATTTCTTATATGGAAAATTTCCTTTAGAAAATTTCTTATATGGTAAATTTCTTATAGAAAATTTCTTATATGGAAAATTTCTTATAGAAAATTTCTTATATGGAAAATTCCTTATAGAAAATTTCTTATATGGAAAATTTCTTATAGAAAATTTCTTATATGGAAAATTTCTTATAGAAAATTTCTTATATGGAAAATTTATTATAGAAAATTTCTTATATGGAAAATTTCTTATACAAAATTTCTTATATGGCAATTTGGATAAATTCATACAGAAAATAACTTATATGGTAAATTTTAATATGGAGAATTTCTTATTGAATATTCCTAATATGAAAAATTGATTATAGAATATTTCTTATATGGAAAATGTTTATGTGTAGAATTTCTCATAGAATTTTTCTTGTACGGAAAATTTCTTATAGAAAATTTTTGATATGCAAAATTTCTAATAGAAAATTTTTTATATGGAAAATTTCTAATAGAACATTTTTTATATGGAAAATTTCTAATAGAACCTTTTTTATATGGAAAATTTCTAATAGAACATTTTTTATATGGAAAATTTCTTATAGAACATTTTTTATATGGAAAATTTCTTATAGAATATATTTTATATGGAAAATTTCTTCTCGAAATTATGTGGAAAATTTCCTATATGGAAAATTTCTTTTAGAAATGCCCTTATATGGAAAATTTCTTATAAAAATTTCTTATATGGAAAATTTCTTATAGAAAATTTCTTATATGGAAAATTTCTTATAGAAAATTTCTTATATGGAAAATTTATTTTAGAAAATTTCTTATAAGGAAAATTTATTATAGAAAATTCCTTATATGGAAAATTTCTTATAGAAAGTTTCTTATATGGAAAATTTCTTATAGAAAATTTCTTATATGGAAAATTTCTTATAAAAAATTTCTTATATGGAAAATTTCTTATACAAAATTTCTTATATGGCAATTTGGATAAATTCATACAGAAAATAAATTATATGGTTAATTTTAATATGGAGAATTTCTTATTGAATATTCCTAATATGGAAAATTGATTATAGAATATTTCTTATATGGAATATGTGTATGTGTAGAATTTCTCATAGAATTTTTCTTGTATGGAAAATTTCTTATAGAAAATTTTTGATATGCAAAATTTCTTATAGAAAATTTTTTATATGGAAAATTTCTTATAGAACATTTTTTATATGGAAAATTTCTAATAGAACATTTTTTATATGGAAAATTGCTAATAGAACATTTTTTATATGGAAAATTTCTTATAGAACATTTTTTATATGGAAAATTTCTTATAGAACATATTTTATATGGAAAATTTCTTCTCGAAATTATGTGGAAAATTTCTTATATGGAAAATTTCTTTTAGAAATGCCCTTATATGGAAAATTTCTTATAGAAAATTTCTTATATGGAAAATTTATTATAGAAAATTCCTTATATGGAAAATTTCTTACAGAAAGTTTCTTATATGGAAAATTTCTTATAGAAAATTTCTTATATGGAAAATTTCTTATAGAAAATTTCTTATCTGGAAAATTTCTTATAGAAAATTTCTTATATGGAAAATTTCTTATAGAAAATTTCTTATATGGAAAATTTCTTATAGAAAATTTCTTATATGGAAAATTTATTTTAGAAAATTTCTTATAAGGAAAATTTATTATAGAAAATTCCTTATATGGAAAATTTCTTATAGAAAGTTTCTTATATGGAAAATTTCTTATAGAAAATTTCTTATATGGAAAATTTCTTATAAAAAATTTCTTATATGGAAAATTTCTTATACAAAATTTCTTATATGGCAATTTGGATAAATTCATACAGAAAATAACTTATATGGTTAATTTTAATATGGAGAATTTCTTATTGAATATTCCTAATATGGAAAATTGATTATAGAATATTTCTTATATGGAATATGTATATGTGTAGAATTTCTCATAGAATTTTTCTTGTATGGAAAATTTCTTATAGAAAATTTTTGATATGCAAAATTTCTTATAGAAAATTTTTTATATGGAAAATTTCTTATAGAACATTTTTTATATGGAAAATTTCTAATAGAACATTTTTTATATGGAAAATTGCTAATAGAACATTTTTTATATGGAAAATTTCTTATAGAACATTTTTTATATGGAAAATTTCTTATAGAACATATTTTATATGGAAAATTTCTTCTCGAAATTATGTGGAAAATTTCTTATATGGAAAATTTCTTTTAGAAATGCCCTTATATGGAAAATTTCTTATAGAAAATTTCTTATATGGAAAATTTATTATAGAAAATTCCTTATATGGAAAATTTCTTATAGAAAATTTCTTATATGGAAAATTTCTTATAGAAAATTTCTTATATGGAAAATTTCTTATAGAAAATTTCTTATATGGAAAATTTCTTATAGAAAATTTCTTATATGGAAAATTTCTTATAGAAAATTTCTTATATGGAAAATTTCTTATAGAAAATTTCTTATATGGAAAATTTCTTATAGAAAATTTCTTATATGGAAAATTTCTTATAGAAAATTTCTTATATGGAAAATTTCTTATAGAAAATTTCTTATATGGAAAATTTCTTATAGAAAATTTCTTATATGGAAAATTTCTTATAGAAAATTTCTTATATGGAAAATTTCTTATAAAAAATTTCTTATATGGAAAATTTCTTATAAAAAATTTCTTATATGGAAAATTTCTTATAGAAAATTTCTTATATGGAAAATTTCTTATAGAAAATTTCTTATATGGAAAAATTCTTATAGAAAATTTCTTTTATGGAAAATTTCTTATAGAAAATTTCTTATATGGAAAATTTATTATAGAAAATTTCTTATATGGAAAATTTATTATAGAAAATTCCTTATATGGAAAATTTCTTATAGAAAATTTCTTATATGGAAAATTTCTTATATGGAAAACTTCTTATACAAAATTTTTTATATGGAAAATTTCTTATAGAAAATTTCTTTTATGGAAAATTTATTATAGAAAATTTCTTATATGGAAAATTTATTATAGAAAATTCCTTATATGGAAAATTTCTTATAGAAAATTTCTTATATGGAAAATTTTTTATAGAAAATTTCTTATATGGAAAACTTCTTATACAAAATTATTTATATGGAAAATTTCTTATAGAAAATTTCTTTTATGGAAAATTTCTTATAGAAAATTTCTTATATGGAAAATTTCTTATAGAAAATTTCTTATATGGAAAATTTCTTATAGAAAATTTCTTACATGGAAAATTTCTTATACAAAATTTCTTATATAGGAAAATTTCTTATAGTAAATTTTTTATATGGAAAATTTCTTATAGAAAATTTTTTATATGGAAAATTTCTTATAGAAAATTTATTATATGAAAAATTTCTTATAGAAAATTTCTTATATGGAAAATTTCTTATAGAAAATTTCTATATGGAAAATTTCTTATAGAAAATTTCTTATCTGGAAAATTTCTTATAGAAAATTTTTATCTGGAAAATTTCTTATAGAAAATTTCTTATCTGGAAAATTTCTTATAGAAAATTTCTTATCTGGAAAATTTCTTATAGAAAATTTCTTATATGGAAAATTTCTTATATAAAATTTCTTATATGGACAATTTATTATAGAAAATTTCTAATATGGAAAATTTCTTATAGAAATTTTCTTATATGGAAAATTTCTTATAGAAAATTTCTTATATGGAAAATTTCTTATAGAAAATTTCTTATATGGAAAATTTATTATAGAAAATTTCTTATATGGAAAATTTATTATAGAAAATTCCTTATATGGAAAATTTATTATAGAAAATTCCTTATATGGAAAATTTCTTATAGAAAATTTCTTATATGGAAAATTTCTTATAGAAAATTTCTTATATGGAAAACTTCTTATACAAAATTTTTTATATGGAAAATTTCTTATAGAAAATTTCTTATATGGAAAATTTCGTATAGAAAATTTCTTATATGGAAAATTTCTTATAGAAAATTTCTTATATGGAAAATTTCTTATACAAAATTTCTTATATAGGAAAATTTCTTATAGAAAATTTCTTATCTGGAAAATTTCTTATAGAAAATTTTTTATCTGGCAAATTTCTTATAGAAAATTTCTTATCTGGAAAATTTCCTATAGAAAATTTCTTATCTGGAAAATTTCTTATAGAAAATTTCTTATATGGAAAATTTCTTATAGAAAATTTCTTATATGGAAAATTTCTTATAGAAAATTTCTTATATGGAAAATTTCTTATAGAAAATTTCTTATATGGAAAATTTCTTATAGAAAATTTCTTATATGGAAAATTTCTTATAGAAAATTTCTTATATGGAAAATTTCTTATAGAAAATTTCTTATATGGAAAATTTCTTATAGAAAATTTCTTATATGGAAAATTATAGAAAATTTCTTATATGGAAAATTTCTTATAGAAAATTTCTTATATGGAAAATTTCTTATAGAAAATTTCTTATATGGAAAATTTCTTATAGAAAATTTCTTATATGGAAAATTTCTTATAGAAAATTCTTATATGGAAAATTTCCTATAGAAAATTTCTTATATGGTAAATTTCTTATAGCAAATTTATTATTTGGAAAATTTCTTAAATGGATAAATTCATACAAAAAATAACTTATGTGGAAAATTTTAATATGGAGAATTTCTTATTGAATATTCCTAATATGGAAAATTTATTATAGAATATTTCTTATATGGAAAATGTTTATGTGGAGAATTTCTTATAGAAAATTTTTTATATGGAAAATTTCTTATAGAAAATTTATTATATGGAAAATTTCTTATAGAAAATTTCTTATATGGAAAATTTCTTATAGAAAATTTCTATATGGAAAATTTCTTATAGAAAATTTCTTATATGGAAAATTTCTTATATAAAATTTCTTATATGGACAATTTATTATAGAAAATTACTTATATGGACAATTTATTATAGAAAATTTCTAATATGGAAAATTTCTTATAGAAATTTTATTATATGGAAAATTTCTTATAGAAAATTTCTTATATGGAAAATTTCTTATAGAAAATTTCTTATATGGAAAATTTATTATAGAAAATTTCTTATATGGAAAATTTATTATAGAAAATTCCTTATATGGAAAATTTATTATAGAAAATTCCTTATATGGAAAATTTCTTATAGAAAATTTCTTATATGGAAAATTTCTTATAGAAAATTTCTTATATGGAAAACTTCTTATACAAAATTTTTTATATGGAAAATTTCTTATAGAAAATTTCTAATATGGAAAATTTCGTATAGAAAATTTCTTATATGGAAAATTTCTTATAGAAAATTTCTTATATGGAAAATTTCTTATACAAAATTTCTTATATAGGAAAATTTCTTATAGAAAATTTTTTATATGGAAAATTTTTTATAGAAAATTTTTTATATGGAAAATTTCTTATAGAAAATTTATTATATGGAAAATTTCTTATAGAAAATTTCTTATATGGAAAATTTCTTATAGAAAATTTCTATATGGAAAATTTCTTATAGAAAATTTCTTATCTGGAAAATTTCTTATAGAAAATTTTTTATCTGGAAAATTTCTTATAGAAAATTTCTTATCTGGAAAATTTCTTATAGAAAATTTGTTATCTGGAAAATTTCTTATAGAAAATTTCTTATATGGAAAATTTCTTATAGAAAATTTCTTATATGGAAAATTTCTTATAGAAAATTTCTTATCTGGAAAATTTCTTATAGAAAATTTTTTATCTGGCAAATTTCTTATAGAAAATTTCTTATCTGGAAAATTTCCTATAGAAAATTTCTTATCTGGAAAATTTCTTATAGAAAATTTCTTATCTGGAAAATTTCTTATAGAAAATTTCTTATATGGAAAATTTCTTATAGAAAATTTCTTATATGGAAAATTTCTTATAGAAAATTTCTTATATGGAAAATTTCTTATAGAAAATTTCTTATATGGAAAATTTCTTATAGAAAATTTCTTATATGGAAAATTTCTTATAGAAAATTTCTTATATGGAAAATTTCTTATAGAAAATTTCTTATATGGAAAATTTCTTATCGAAAATTTCTTATATGGAAAATTTCTTATAGAAAATTTCTTATATGGAAAATTTCTTATAGAAAATTTCTTATATGGAAAATTTCTTATAGAAAATTCTTATATGGAAAATTTCCTATAGAAAATTTCTTATATGGAAAATTTCGTATAGAAAATTTCTTATATGGAAAATTTCTTATAGAAAATTTCTTATATGGAAAATTTCTTATACAAAATTTCTTATATAGGAAAATTTCTTATAGAAAATTTTTTATATGGAAAATTTTTTATAGAAAATTTTTTATATGGAAAATTTCTTATAGAAAATTTATTATATGGAAAATTTCTTATAGAAAATTTCTTATATGGAAAATTTCTTATAGAAAATTTCTATATGGAAAATTTCTTATAGAAAATTATTTATCTGGAAAATTTCTTATAGAAAATTTTTTATCTGGAAAATTTCTTATAGAAAATTTCTTATCTGGAAAATTTCTTATAGAAAATTTGTTATCTGGAAAATTTCTTATAGAAAATTTCTTATATGGAAAATTTCTTATAGAAAATTTCTTATATGGAAAATTTCTTATAGAAAATTTCTTATCTGGAAAATTTCTTATAGAAAATTTTTTATCTGGCAAATTTCTTATAGAAAATTTCTTATATGGAAAATTTCTTATAGAAAATTTCTTATATGGAAAATTTCTTATAGAAAATTTCTTATATGGAAAATTTCTTATAGAAAATTTCTTATATGGAAAATTTCTTATAGAAAATTTCTTATATGGAAAATTTCTTATAGAAAATTTCTTATATGGAAAATTTCTTATAGAAAATTTCTTATATGGAAAATTTCTTATAGAAAATTTCTTATATGGAAAATTTCTTATAGAAAATTCTTATATGGAAAATTTCCTATAGAAAATTTCTTATATGGTAAATTTCTTATAGCAAATTTATTATTTGGAAAATTTCTTAAATGGATAAATTCATACAAAAAATAACTTATATGGAAAATTTTAATATGGAGAATTTCTTATTGAATATTCCTAATATGGAAAATTTATTATAGAATATTTCTTATATGGAAAATGTTTATGTGTAGAATGTCTCATAGAATTTTTCTTGTATGGAAAATTTCTTATACAAAATTTCTTATATTGAAAATTTCTTATAGAAAATTTCTTATATGGAAAATTTCTTATATTATTTGGAAAATTTATTATAGAAAATTTCTTATATGGAAAATTTCTTATACAAAATTTCGTATATGGCAATTTATTATAGAAAATTTCTTATATGGAAAATTTCTTATAAAAAATTTCTAATATGGAAAATTTCTTATAGAAAATTTCTAATATGGAAAATTTCTTACCGAAAATTTCCTATATGGAACAATTCTTATAGAAAATTTCTTATATGGAAAATTTCTTATAGAAAATTTCTTATATGGAAAATTTCTTTAGAAAATTTCTTATATGGAATATTCCTTATAGAAAATTTCTTATATGGAAAATTTCTTATAGAAAATTTCTCATATGGAAAATTTCTTATAGAAAATTTCTTATATGGAAAATTTCTTATAGAAAATTTCTTATATGGAAAATTTCCTATAGAAAATTTCTTATATGGTAAATTTCTTATAGAAAATTTCTTATATGGAAAATATCTTGAACGGATAAATTCATACAAAAAATAACTTATATGGCAAATTTTAATATGGAGAATTTCTTATTGAATATTCCTAATATGGAAAATTGATTATAGAATATTTCTTATATGGAAAATGTTTATGTGTAGAATTTCTCATAGAATTTTTCTTGTATGGAAAATTTCTTATAGAAAATTTTTGATATGCAAAATTTCTTATAGAAAATTTTTTATATGGAAAATTTCTTATAGAACATTTTTTATATGGAAAATTTCTAATAGAACATTTTTTATATGGAAAATTTCTAATAGAACATTTTTTATATGGAAAATTTCTTATAGAACATTTTTTATATGGAAAATTTCTTATAGAACATATTTTATATGGAAAATTTCTTCTTGAAATTATGTGGAAAATTTCTTATATGGAGAATTTCTTATAGAAATGCCCTTATACGGAAAATTTTTTATAAAAAATTTCTTATATGGAAAATTTCTTATAGAAAATTTGCTTATATGGAAAATTTCTTATAGAAAATTTCTTATATGGAAAATTTCTTATATTATTTGGAAAATTTATTATAGAAAATTTCTTATATGGAAAATTTCTTATACAAAATTTCGTATATGGCAATTTATTATAGAAAATTTCTTATATGGAAAATTTCTTATAAAAAATTTCTAATATGGAAAATTTCTTATAGAAAATTTCTAATATGGAAAATTTCTTACCGAAAATTTCCTATATGGAACAATTCTTATAGAAAATTTCTTATATGGAAAATTTCTTATAGAAAATTTCTTATATGGAAAATTTCTTTAGAAAATTTCTTATATGGAATATTCCTTATAGAAAATTTCTTATATGGAAAATTTCTTATAGAAAATTTCTCATATGGAAAATTTCTTATAGAAAATTTCTTATATGGAAAATTTCTTATAGAAAATTTCTTATATGGAAAATTTCCTATAGAAAATTTCTTATATGGTAAATTTCTTATAGAAAATTTCTTATATGGAAAATATCTTGAACGGATAAATTCATACAAAAAATAACTTATATGGCAAATTTTAATATGGAGAATTTCTTATTGAATATTCCTAATATGGAAAATTGATTATAGAATATTTCTTATATGGAAAATGTTTATGTGTAGAATTTCTCATAGAATTTTTCTTGTATGGAAAATTTCTTATAGAAAATTTTTGATATGCAAAATTTCTTATAGAAAATTTTTTATATGGAAAATTTCTTATAGAACATTTTTTATATGGAAAATTTCTAATAGAACATTTTTTATATGGAAAATTTCTAATAGAACATTTTTTATATGGAAAATTTCTTATAGAACATTTTTTATATGGAAAATTTCTTATAGAACATATTTTATATGGAAAATTTCTTCTTGAAATTATGTGGAAAATTTCTTATATGGAGAATTTCTTATAGAAATGCCCTTATACGGAAAATTTTTTATAAAAAATTTCTTATATGGAAAATTTCTTATAGAAAATTTGCTTATATGGAAAATTTCTTATAGAAAATTTCTTATATGGAAAATTTATTATAGAAAATTTCTTATATGGAAAATTTCTTATAGAAAATTTCTTATATGGAAAATTTCTTATAGAAAATTTCTTATATGGAAAATTTCTTATCGAAAATTTCTTATATGGAAAATTTCTTATAGAAAATTTCTAATATGGAAAATTTTTTATCGAAAATTTCCTATATGGAACAATTCTTATAGAAAATTTCTTATATGGAAAATTTCTTTAGAAAATTTCTTATATGGAAAATTTCTTTAGAAAATTTCTTATATGGAATATTCCTTATAGAAAATTTCTTATATGGAAAATTTCTTATAGAAAATTTCTCATATGGAAAATTTCTTATAGAAAATTTCTTATATGGAAAATTTCTTATAGAAAATTTCTTATATGGAAAATTTTCTATAGAAAATTTCTTATATGGTAAATTTCTTATAGAAAATTTCTTATATGGAAAATTTCTTGAACGGATAAATTCATACAAAAAATAACTTATATGGTAAATTTTAATATGGAGAATTTCTTATTGAATATTCCTAATTTGGAAAATTTCTTATAGAAAATTTTTGATATGGACAATTTCTTATAGAAAATTTCTTATATGGAAAATTTCTTATATTATATGGAAAATTTATTATAGAAAATTTCTTATATGGAAAATTTCTTATACAAAATTTCTTATGTGGCAATTTGGATGAATTCATACAGAAAATAACTTATATGGTAAATTTTAATATGGAGAATTTCTTATTGAATATTCCTAATATGGAAAATTTATTATAGAATATTTCTTATATGGAAAATGTTTATGTGGAGAATTTCTCATAGAATTTTTCTTATATGGAAAATTTCTTATAGAAAATTTTTGATATGGACAATTTCTTATAGAACATTTTTTATATGAAAAATTTCTTATATTATATGGAAAATTTATTATAGAAAATTTCTTATATGGAAAATTTCTTATACAAAATTTCTTATGTGGCAATTTGGATGAATTCATACAGAAAATAACTTATATGGTAAATTTTAATATGGAAAATTTCTTATTGAATATTCCTAATATGGAAAATTTATTATAGAATATTTCTTATATGGAAAATGTTTATGTGTAGAATGTCTCATAGAATTTTTCTTGTATGGAAAATTTCTTATACAAAATTTCTTATATTGAAAATTTCTTATAGAAAATTTCTTATATGGAAAATTTCTTATACAAAATTTCGTATATGGCAATTTATTATAGAAAATTTCTTATAGAAAATTTCTAATATGGAAAATTTCTTACCGAAAATTTCCTATATGGAACAATTCTTATAGAAAATTTCTTATATGGAAAATTTCTTATAGAAAATTTCTTATATGGAAAATTTCTTTAAAAAATTTCTTATATGGAATATTCCTTATAGAAAATTTCTTATATGGAAAATTTCTTATAGAAAATTTCTCATGTGGAAAATTTCTTATAGAAAATTTCTTATATGGAAAATTTCTTATAGAAAATTTCTTATATGGAAAATTTCCTATAGAAAATTTCTTATATGGTAAATTTCTTATAGAAAATTTCTTATATGGAAAATTTCTTGAACGGATAAATTCATACAAAAAATAACTTATATGGTAAATTTGAATATGGAGAATTTCTTATTGAATATTCCTAATATGGAAAATTTATAATAGTATATTTCTTATATGGAAAATGTTTATGTGGAGAATTTCTCATAGAATTTTTCTTATATGGAAAATTTCTTATAGAAAATTTTTGATATGGAAAATTTCTTATAGAAAATTTCTTATATGGAAAATTTCTTATAGAAAATTTCTTATATGGAAAATTTCTTACAGAAAATTTCTTATATGGAAAATTTCTTATAGAAAATTTCTTATATGGAAAATTTCTTATAGAAAATTTCTTATATGGAAAATTTCTTATAGAAAATTTCTTATATGGAAAATTTCTTATAGAAAATTTCTTATATGGAAAATTTCTTATAGAAAATTTCTTATAGCAAATTTATTATTTGGAAAATTTCTTGAATGGATAAATTCATACAAAAAATAACTTTTAATATGGAGAATTTCTTATTGAATATTCCTAATATGGAAAATTTATTATAGAATATTTCTTATATGGAAAATGTTTATGTGTAGAATGTCTCATAGAATTTTTCTTGTATGGAAAATTTCTTATACAAAATTTCTTATATTGAAAATTTCTTATAGAAAATTTCTTATATGGAAAATTTCTTATACAAAATTTCGTATATGGCAATTTATTATAGAAAATTTCTTATAGAAAATTTCTAATATGGAAAATTTCTTACCGAAAATTTCCTATATGGAACAATTCTTATAGAAAATTTCTTATATGGAAAATTTCTTATAGAAAATTTCTTATATGGAAAATTTCTTTAGAAAATTTCTTATATGGAATATTCCTTATAGAAAATTTCTTATATGGAAAATTTCTTTAGAAAATTTCTTATATGGAATATTCCTTATAGAAAATTTCTTATATGGAAAATTTATTATAGAAAATTCCTTATATGGAAAATTTCTTATAGAAAATTTCTTATATGGAAAATTTCTTATAGAAAATTTCTTATATGGAAAATTTCTTATAGAAAATTTCTTATATGGAAAATTTCTTATCGAAAATTTCTTATATGGAAAATTTCTTATAGAAAATTTCTAATATGGAAAATTTCTTTAGAAAATTTCTTATATGGAACAATTCTTATAGAAAATTTCTTATATGGAAAATTTCTTATAGAAAATTTCTTATATGGAAAATTTCTTTAGAAAATTTCTTATATGGAATATTCCTTATAGAAAATTTCTTATATGGAAAATTTCTTATATTATATGGAAAATTTATTATAGAAAATTTCTTATATGGAAAATTTCTTATACAAAATTTCTTATGTGGCAATTTGGATAAATTCATACAGAAAATAACTTATATGGTAAATTTTAATATGGAAAATTTCTTATTGAATATTCCTAATATGGAAAATTTATTATAGAATATTTCTTATATGGAAAATGTTTATGTGGAGAATTTCTCATAGAATTTTTCTATATGGAAAATTTCTTATAGAAAATTTTTGATAAAGACAATTTCTTATAGAACATTTTTTATATGAAAAATTTCTTATATTATATGGAAAATTTATTATAGAAAATTTCTTATATGGAAAGTTTCTTATACAAAATTTCTTATATGGTAATTTGGATAAATTCATACAGAAAATAACTTATATGGCAAATTTTAATATGGAGAATTTCTTATTGAATATTCCTAATATGGAAAATTGATTATAGAATATTTCTTATATGGAAAATGTTTATGTGTAGAATTTCTCATAGAATTTTTCTTGTATGGAAAATTTCTTATAGAAAATTTTTGATATGCAAAATTTCTTATAGAAAATTTTTTATATGGAAAATTTCTTATAGAACATTTTTTATATGGAAAATTTCTAATAGAACATTTTTTATATGGAAAATTTCTAATAGAATATTTTTTATATGGAAAATTTCTTATAGAACATTTTTTATATGGAAAATTTCTTATAGAACGTATTTTATATGGAAAATTTCTTCTTGAAATTATGTGGAAAATTTCTTATATGGAGAATTTCTTATAGAAATGCCCTTATACGGAAAATTTTTTATAAAAAATTTCTTATATGGAAAATTTCTTATAGAAAATTTGCTTATATGGAAAATTTCTTATAGAAAATATCTTATATGGAAAATTTATTAAAGAAAATTCCTTATATGGAAAATTTCTTATAGAAAATTTCTTATATGGAAAATTTCTTATAGAAAATTTCTTATATGGAAAATTTCTTATACAAAATTTCGTATATGGCAATTTATTATAGAAAATTTCTTATAGAAAATTTCTTATATGGAACAATTCTTATAGAAAATTTCTTATATGGAAAATTTCTTATAGAAAATTTCTTATATGGAAAATTTCTTTAGAAAATTTCTTATATGGAATATTCCTTATAGAAAATTTCTTATATGGAAAATTTCTTATATTATATGGAAAATTTATTATAGAAAATTTCTTATATGGAAAATTTCTTATACAAAATTTCTTATGTGGCAATTTGGATAAATTCATACAGAAAATAACTTATATGGTAAATTTTAATATGGAAAATTTCTTATTGAATATTCCTAATATGGAAAATTTATTATAGAATATTTCTTATATGGAAAATGTTTATGTGGAGAATTTCTCATAGAATTTTTCTATATGGAAAATTTCTTATAGAAAATTTTTGATAAAGACAATTTCTTATAGAACATTTTTGATATGAAAAATTTCTTATATTATATGGAAAATTTATTATAGAAAATTTCTTATATGGAAAGTTTCTTGTACAAAATTTCTTATATGGTAATTTGGATAAATTCATACAGAAAATAACTTATATGGCAAATTTTAATATGGAGAATTTCTTATTGAATATTCCTAATATGGAAAATTGATTATAGAATATTTCTTATATGGAAAATGTTTATGTGTAGAATTTCTCATAGAATTTTTCTTGTATGGAAAATTTCTTATAGAAAATTTTTGATATGCAAAATTTCTTATAGAAAATTTTTTATATGGAAAATTTCTTATAGAACATTTTTTATATGGAAAATTTCTAATAGAACATTTTTTATATGGAAAATTTCTAATAGAACATTTTTTATATGGAAAATTTCTTATAGAACATTTTTTATATGGAAAATTTCTTATAGAACATTTTTTATATGGAAAATTTCTTATAGAACATATTTTATATGGAAAATTTCTTCTTGAAATTATGTGGAAAATTTCTTATATGGAGAATTTCTTATAGAAATGCCCTTATACGGAAAATTTTTTATAAAAAATTTCTTATATGGAAAATTTCTTATAGAAAATTTGCTTATATGGAAAATTTCTTATAGAAAATTTCTTATATGGAAAATTTATTATAGAAAATTCCTTATATGGAAAATTTCTTATAGAAAATTTCTTATATGGAAAATTTCTTATAGAAAATTTCTTATATGGAAAATTTCTTATCGAAAATTTCTTATATGGAAAATTTCTTATAGAAAATTTCTAATATGGAAATTTTTTTATCGAAAATTTCCTATATGGAACAATTCTTATAGAAAATTTCTTATATGGAAAATTTCTTATAGAAAATTTCTTATATGGAAAATTTCTTTAGAAAATTTCTTATATGGAAAATTTCTTTAGAAAATTTCTTATATGGAATATTCCTTATAGAAAATTTCTTATATGGAAAATTTCTTATAGAAAATTTCTCATATGGAAAATTTCTTATAGAAAATTTCTTATATGGAAAATTTCTTATAGAAAATTTCTTATATGGAAAATTTTCTATAGAAAATTTCTTATATGGTAAATTTCTTATAGAAAATTTCTTATATGGAAAATTTCTTGAACGGATAAATTCATACAAAAAATAACTTATATGGTAAATTTTAATATGGAGAATTTCTTATTGAATATTCCTAATATGGAAAATTTCTTATAGAAAATTTTTGATATGGACAATTTCTTATAGAAAATTTCTTATATGGAAAATTTCTTATATTATATGGAAAATTTATTATAGAAAATTTCTTATATGGAAAATTTCTTATACAAAATTTCTTATGTGGCAATTTGGATGAATTCATACAGAAAATAACTTATATGGTAAATTTTAATATGGAGAATTTCTTATTGAATATTCCTAATATGGAAAATTTATTATAGAATATTTCTTATATGGAAAATGTTTATGTGGAGAATTTCTCATAGAATTTTTCTTATATGGAAAATTTCTTATAGAAAATTTTTGATATGGACAATTTCTTATAGAACATTTTTTATATGAAAAATTTCTTATATTATATGGAAAATTTATTATAGAAAATTTCTTATATGGAAAATTTCTTATACAAAATTTCTTATATGGTAATTTGGATAAATTCATACAGAAAATAACTTATATGGCAAATTTTAATATGGAGAATTTCTTATTGAATATTCCTAATATGGAAAATTTATTATAGAATATTTCTTATATGGAAAATGTTTATGTGTAGAATGTCTCATAGAATTTTTCTTGTATGGAAAATTTCTTATACAAAATTTCTTATATTGAAAATTTCTTATAGAAAATTTCTTATATGGAAAATTTCTTATACAAAATTTCGTATATGGCAATTTATTATAGAAAATTTCTTATAGAAAATTTCTAATATGGAAAATTTCTTACCGAAAATTTCCTATATGGAACAATTCTTATAGAAAATTTCTTATATGGAAAATTTCTTATAGAAAATTTCTTATATGGAAAATTTCTTTAGAAAATTTCTTATATGGAATATTCCTTATAGAAAATTTCTTATATGGAAAATTTCTTATAGAAAATTTCTCATGTGGAAAATTTCTTATAGAAAATTTCTTATATGGAAAATTTCTTATAGAAAATTTCTTATATGGAAAATTTCCTATAGAAAATTTCTTATATGGTAAATTTCTTATAGAAAATTTCTTATATGGAAAATTTCTTAAACGGATAAATTCATACAAAAAATAACTTATATGGTAAATTTGAATATGGAGAATTTCTTATTGAATATTCCTAATATGGAAAATTTATAATAGTATATTTCTTATATGGAAAATGTTTATGTGGAGAATTTCTCATAGAATTTTTCTTATATGGAAAATTTCTTATAGAAAATTTTTGATATGGACAATTTCTTATAGAAAATTTCTTATATGGAAAATTTCTTATATTATATGGAAAATTTATTATAGAAAATTTCTTATATGGAAAATTTCTTATACAAAATTTCTTATGTGGCAATTTGGATAAATTCATACAGAAAATAACTTATATGGTAAATTTTAATATGGAAAATTTCTTATTGAATATTCCTAATATGGAAAATTTATTATAGAATATTTCTTATATGGAAAATGTTTATGTGAAGAATTTCTCATAGAATTTTTCTATATGGAAAATTTCTTATAGAAAATTTTTGATAAAGACAATTTCTTATAGAACATTTTTTATATGAAAAATTTCTTATATTATATGGAAAATTTATTATAGAAAATTTCTTATATGGAAAATTTCTTATACAAAATTTCTTATATGGTAATTTGGATAAATTCATACAGAAAATAACTTATATGGCAAATTTTAATATGGAGAATTTCTTATTGAATATTCCTAATATGGAAAATTGATTATAGAATATTTCTTATATGGTAAATGTTTATGTGTAGAATTTCTCATAGAATTTTTCTTGTATGGAAAATTTCTTATAGAAAATTTTTGATATGCAAAATTTCTTATAGAAAATTTTTTATATTAAAAATTTCTTATAGAACATTTTTTATATGGAAAATTTCTAATAGAACATTTTTTATATGGAAAATTTCTAATAGAACATTTTTTATATGGAAAATTTCTTATAGAACATTTTTTATATGGAAAATTTCTTATAGAACATATTTTATATGGAAAATTTCTTCTTGAAATTATGTGGAAAATTTCTTATATGGAGAATTTCTTATAGAAATGCCCTTATACGGAAAATTTTTTATAAAAAATTTCTTATATGGAAAATTTCTTATAGAAAATTTCTTATATGGAAAATTTCTTATAGAAAATTTCTTATATGGAAAATTTATTATAGAAAATTCCTTATATGGAAAATTTCTTATAGAAAATTTCTTATATGGAAAATTTCTTATAGAAAATTTCTTATATGGAAAATTTCTTATCGAAAATTTCTTATATGGAAAATTTCTTATAGAAAATTTCTAATATGGAAAATTTTTTATCGAAAATTTCCTATATGGAACAATTCTTATAGAAAATTTCTTATATGGAAAATTTCTTATAGAAAATTTCTTATATGGAAAATTTCTTTAGAAAATTTCTTATATGGAAAATTTCTTTAGAAAATTTCTTATATGGAATATTCCTTATAGAAAATTTCTTATATGGAAAATTTCTTATAGAAAATTTCTCATATGGAAAATTTCTTATAGAAAATTTCTTATATGGAAAATTTCTTATAGAAAATTTCTTATATGGAAAATTTTCTATAGAAAATTTCTTATATGGTAAATTTCTTATAGAAAATTTCTTATATGGAAAATTTCTTGAACGGATAAATTCATACAAAAAATAACTTATATGGTAAATTTTAATATGGAGAATTTCTTATTGAATATTCCTAATATGGAAAATTTCTTATAGAAAATTTTTGATATGGACAATTTCTTATAGAAAATTTCTTATATGGAAAATTTCTTATATTATATGGAAAATTTATTATAGAAAATTTCTTATATGGAAAATTTCTTATACAAAATTTCTTATGTGGCAATTTGGATGAATTCATACAGAAAATAACTTATATGGTAAATTTTAATATGGAGAATTTCTTATTGAATATTCCTAATATGGAAAATTTATTATAGAATATTTCTTATATGGAAAATGTTTATGTGGAGAATTTCTCATAGAATTTTTCTTATATGGAAAATTTCTTATAGAAAATTTTTGATATGGACAATTTCTTATAGAACATTTTTTATATGAAAAATTTCTTATATTATATGGAAAATTTATTATAGAAAATTTCTTATATGGAAAATTTCTTATACGAAATTTCTTATATGGTAATTTGGAAAAATTCATACAGAAAATAACTTATATGGCAAATTTTAATATGGAGAATTTCTTATTGAATATTCCTAATATGGAAAATTTATTATAGAATATTTCTTATATGGAAAATGTTTATGTGTAGAATGTCTCATAGAATTTTTCTTGTATGGAAAATTTCTTATACAAAATTTCTTATATTGAAAATTTCTTATAGAAAATTTCTTATATGGAAAATTTCTTATACAAAATTTCGTATATGGCAATTTATTATAGAAAATTTCTTATAGAAAATTTCTAATATGGAAAATTTCTTACCGAAAATTTCCTATATGGAACAATTCTTATAGAAAATTTCTTATATGGAAAATTTCTTATAGAACATTTTTTATATGGAAAATTTCTAATAGAACATTTTTTATATGGAAAATTTCTAATAGAACATTTTTTATATTTAAAATTTCTTATAGAACATTTTTTATATGGAAAATTTCTTATAGAACATATTTTATATGGAAAATTTCTTCTTGAAATTATGTGGAAAATTTCTTATATGGAGAATTTCTTATAGAAATGCCCTTATACGGAAAATTTTTTATAAAAAATTTCTTATATGGAAAATTTCTTATAGAAAATTTCTTATATGGAAAATTTCTTATAGAAAATTTCTTATATGGAAAATTTATTATAGAAAATTCCTTATATGGAAAATTTCTTATAGTAAATTTCTTATATGGAAAATTTCTTATAGAAAATTTCTTATATGGAAAATTTCTTATCGAAAATTTCTTATATGGAAAATTTCTTATAGAAAATTTCTAATATGGAAAATTTTTTATCGAAAATTTCCTATATGGAACAATTCTTATAGAAAATTTCTTATATGGAAAATTTCTTATAGAAAATTTCTTATATGGAAAATTTCTTTAGAAAATTTCTTATATGGAAAATTTCTTTAGAAAATTTCTTATATGGAATATTCCTTATAGAAAATTTCTTATATGGAAAATTTCTTATAGAAAATTTCTCATATGGAAAATTTCTTATAGAAAATTTCTTATATGGAAAATTTCTTATAGAAAATTTCTTATATGGAAAATTTTCTATAGAAAATTTCTTATATGGTAAATTTCTTATAGAAAATTTCTTATATGGAAAATTTCTTGAACGGATAAATTCATACAAAAAATAACTTATATGGTAAATTTTAATATGGAGAATTTCTTATTGAATATTCCTAATATGGAAAATTTCTTATAGAAAATTTTTGATATGGACAATTTCTTATAGAAAATTTCTTATATGGAAAATTTCTTATATTATATGGAAAATTTATTATAGAAAATTTCTTATATGGAAAATTTCTTATACAAAATTTCTTATGTGGCAATTTGGATGAATTCATACAGAAAATAACTTATATGGTAAATTTTAATATGGAGAATTTCTTATTGAATATTAGTATGGCCGTACCTCCTCCTAGAGTTGAATTTGGTCTGTCCGTTCTAATTATGTTAAAATTCTCAATTTTCAATTTTCTATTTAAATTAAGTTTAGTTTCGGATAAAAGTACTAGATCTGGGTTATGTTTATCTAAAAATGTTTTCAGGAAGTGTTGTTTATGTAGCGCTACGATTGAATTGACGTTTATTGTTATGATTTTTAGGTTATGATAGTGGTGATTGTTAATTATCATCAAGTGGAAGGATATTATATATGACGTTGATGCGTCTAGTGTTTACTTTCAGTGAATCCTCTAATGATTTTAAATGGCACGATATTGTGTTCAGGGTGGATTGTATCTGTTTAAGATCAAACTGATTTGTGGTAGGCTCAGCATTGGTTTGGATCTTATTATTATTTGGTAATTTTAATATATCGGCAAATGATTTATTTGGTGAGGTGTAGTTGTTCAACAGTGTAGTTCTAAGTTGCATTTTATCTTTATTAATATTTTATTTATCTGATAAAGCTTGCTTCAATTTTAAATATTGTGAGCAGCCTTTGTAAGAAGCCGGATGTCCAAAATTTTTGCATAAAACGCAAAATAGTTTTTCTTTTATATTTTCAGTTCTTAAGATAGTGCAGTCTCCCGGGTTGTGTGATTTATCGCATTTCACACATCGGTACTCCATTCTGCAATTAGGCGCAGCGTGGCCTAGACGCTGACAACGTTTGCATTGTAGGATATCTGGTTTGTTTAGCTTTTCCCAATTGACTATTTGATTATTAAGGATTTTGATTTTGTACAATTCTGAGACGTTGCTATTTGGTGAAATTTGTACTAAATATATTGGTAGGTTTATATTAAGTTTCGTAGATTTTTTGGTAACTAATCTGACTACTTTGATAAATTTAATATTGGTTAACATTAAGTTGTTTAAGTATTGCAAGATATCATCCGTCGTCTCGTTTTCGTGTAGTCCCTTTAATACAAATGTTTTATTTTTTTCAGAAGCTGGGGTGAAACTATAATAATTAGCATTCACGGCTTCTAATGCTTGTTTTGTTTTATTATAGTTTTCCATGGAATTAACATAAATTGCGTGTTTGTTGAAGGAGGTTTTTTTAATATAGAAATCGTTTTTGTCTATTTTTAAATTTTCAATTAAGATTTTGACTATGTCGTTAGGTTCTTGGCCTATAGTATTAATTGGTGGTATTTTGAATTTCTTATTAATAATACTTATCTCATTAGTTGCATTGTTTTGTTTTTCTACCCCGCTCTCGTTGTTATGGTGATTGGTATTATTGTTGTTGTTTGCTCTTGTTGGAGTTGAGTGTGACCTTGAAGTACTGTCTATTGTTAGTTGTTTCTGGCTCTGGTTCTGGCTCTGGCTCTGACTCAGTTGATCTCTGTATTTTTGTTGTTTAATCGAGTTTTTTTTTTATAACTTGTATAAAGTCATCGAACTCAAGGTTAACGACCGAGGTTTGATTGATGTCATCAGTTATTACACTTGTTGTTGTTGTTGGGTTAATTATTGGTGGTGTGATATTGTTAATTTTTTTTGAAAGATCCGTTAATTGATTTTTCAATAGTTGAATTTCATTTTTTAATGATTCGTTTTCTACCATGTAGTCGTTTCTAGTTCTATATGCCTGTGCCTTGCGGAGTGCCGTTTTACGGGTGCTCCTCTCGTTATGTGTGTGATCTGGGCTGCTATCAGAACCCATATCTACACCATCAGCTTCTGGTAGCATTACGAAGCTGTTTTGGCTGTCTTCATTAGATTCCATTTTATGTTTTTTTTTAGGAAAGTGATCTATATCATTATCGCACATTACTCAGCAGAAGCTGGTAATCGGTACCGAGTTGAAATTATAGGCTTTTTACACACTTTATTGTTTTTAAATATTTTTTTTAAATTTAATTGAACTGTTTATCACAATTGAATTCCGTATGCACTAATAAACTGCAGTGCGACTACTCTGAGTGACTGCTCGTACACGAATGATGGTAATTTGGATAAATTCATACAGAAAATAACTTATATGGCAAATTTTAATATGGAGAATTTCTTATTGAATATTCCTAATATGGAAAATTGATTATAGAATATTTCTTATATGGTAAATGTTTATGTGTAGAATTTCTCATAGAATTTTTCTTGTATGGATAATTTCTTATAGAAAATTTTTGATATTCAAAATTTCTTATCGAAAATTTTTTATGTGGAAAATTTCTTATAGAACATTTTTTATATGGAAAATTTCTAATAGAACATTTTTTATATGGAAAATTTCTAATAGAACATTTTTTATATGGAAAATTTCTTATAGAACATTTTTTATATGGAAAATTTCTTATAGAACATATTTTATATGGAAAATTTCTTCTTGAAATTATGTGGAAAATTTCTTATATGGAGAATTTCTTATAGAAATGCCCTTATACGGAAAATTTTTTATAAAAAATTTCTTATATGGAAAATTTCTTATAGAAAATTTCTTATATGGAAAATTTCTTATAGAAAATTTCTTATATGGAAAATTTCTTATAGAAAATTTCTTATATGGAAAATTTCTTATAGAAAATTTCTTATATGGAAAATTTATTATAGAAAATTCCTTATATGGAAAATTTCTTATAGAAAATTTCTTATATGGAAAATTTCTTATAGAAAATTTCTTATATGGAAAATTTCTTATCGAAAATTTCTTATATGGAAAATTTCTTATCGAAAATTTCTTTTATGGAAAATTTCTTATAGAAAATTTCTAATATGGAAAATTTTTTATCGAAAATTTCCTATATGGAACAATTCTTATAGAAAATTTCTTATATGGAAAATTTCTTATAGAAAATTTCTTATATGGAAAATTTCTTATAGAAAATTTCTTATATGCAAAATTTCTTTAGAAAATTTCTTATATGGAAAATTTCTTTAGAAAATTTCTTATATGGAATATTCCTTATAGAAAATTTCTTATATGGAAAATTTCTTATAGAAAATTTCTCATATGGAAAATTTCTTATAGAAAATTTCTTATATGGAAAATTTCTTATAGAAAATTTCTTATATGGAAAATTTCCTATAGAAAATTTCTTATATGGTAAATTTCTTATAGAAAATTTCTTATATGGAAAATTTCTTGAACGGATAAATTCATACAAAAAATAACTTATATGGTAAATTTTAATATGGAGAATTTCTTATTGAATATTCCTAATATGGAAAATTTATTATACTATATTTCTTATATGGAAAATGTTTATGTGGAGAATTTCTCATAGAATTTTTCTTATATGGGAAATTTCTTATAGAAAATTTTTGATATGGACAATTTCTTATAGAAAATTTCTTATATGGAAAATTTCTTATATTATATGGAAAATTTATTATAGAAAATTTCTTATATGGAAAATTTCTTATACAAAATTTCTTATGTGGCAATTTGGATGAATTCATACAGAAAATAACTTATATGGTAAATTTTAATATGGAGAATTTCTTATTGAATATTCCTAATATGGAAAATTTATTATAGAATATTTCTTATATGGAAAATGTTTATGTGGAGAATTTCTCATAGAATTTTTCTTATATGGAAAATTTCTTATAGAAAATTTTTGATATGGACAATTTCTTATAGAACATTTTTTATATGAAAAATTTCTTATATTATATTGAAAATTTATTATAGAAAATTTCTTATATGGAAAATTTCTTATACAAAATTTCTTATATGGTAATTTAGATAAATTCATACAGAAAATAACTTATATGGCAAATTTTAATATGGAGAATTTCTTATTGAATATTCCTAATATGGAAAATTGATTATAGAATATTTCTTATATGGAAAATGTTTATGTGTAGAATTTCTCATAGAATTTTTCTTGTATGGAAAATTTCTTATAGAAAATTTTTGATATGCAAAATTTCTTATAGAAAATTTTTTATATGGAAAATTTCTTATAGAAAATTTTTATATGGAAAATTTCTAATAGAACATTTTTTATATGGAAAATTTCTAATAGAACATTTCTTATATGGAAAATTTCTTATAGAACATTTTTTATATGGAAAATTTCTTATAGAACATACTTTATATGGAAAATTTCTTCTTGAAATTATGTGGAAAATTTCTTATATGGAGAATTTCTTATAGAAATGCCCTTATACGGAAAATTTTTTATAAAAAATTTCTTATATGGAAAATTTCTTATAGAAAATTTCTTATATGGAAAATTTCTTATAGAAAATTCCTTATATGGAAAATTTCTTATAGAAAATTTCTTATATGGAAAATTTCTTATAGAAAATTTCTTATATGGAAAATTTCTTATAGAAAATTTCTTATATGGAAAATTTCTTATAGAAAATTTCTTATATGGAAAATTTCTTATAGAAAATTTCTTATATGGAAAATTTCTTATACAAAATTTCTTATATGGTAATTTGGATAAATTCATACAAAAAACAACTTTTAATATGGAGAATTTCTTATTGAATATTCCTAATATGGAAAATTTATTATAGAATATTTCTTATATGGAAAGTGTTTATGTGTAGAATGTCTCATAGAATTTTTCTTGTATGGAAAATTTCTTATACAAAATTTCTTATATTGAAAATTTCTTATAGAAAATTTCTTATATGGAAAATTTCTTATACAAAATTTCGTATATGGCAATTTATTATAGAAAATTTCTTATAGAAAATTTCTAATATGGAAAATTTCTTACCGAAAATTTCCTATATGGAACAATTCTTATAGAAAATTTCTTATATGGAAAATTTCTTATAGAAAATTTCTTGTATGGAAAATTTCTTTAGAAAATTTCTTATATGGAATATTCCTTATAGAAAATTTCTTATATGGAAAATTTCTTATAGAAAATTTTTGATATGCAAAATTTCTTATAGAAAATTTTTTATATGGAAAATTTCTTATAGAACATTTTTTATATGGAAAATTTCTAATAGAACATTTTTTATATGGAAAATTTCTAATAGAACATTTTTTATATGGAAAATTTCTTATAGAACATTTTTTATATGGAAAATTTCTTATAGAACATATTTTATATGGAAAATTTCTTCTTGAAATTATGTGCAAAATTTCTTATATGGAGAATTTCTTATAGAAATGCCCTTATACGGAAAATTTTTTATAAAAAATTTCTTATATGGAAAATATCTTATAGAAAATTTCTTATATGGAAAATTTCTTATAGAAAATTTCTTATATGGAAAATTTATTATAGAAAATTCCTTATATGGAAAATTTCTTATAGAAAATTTCTTATATGGAAAATTTCTTATAGAAAATTTCTTATATGGAAAATTTCTTATAGAAAATTTCTAATATGGAAAATTTTTTATCGAAAATTTCCTATATGGAACAATTCTTATAGAAAATTTCTTATATGGAAAATTTCTTATAGAAAATTTCTTATATGGAAAATTTCTTATAGAAATTTTCTTATATGGAAAATTTCTTATAGAAATTTTCTTATATGGAAAATTTCTTATAGAAATTTTCTTATATGGAAAATTTCTAATAGAAAATGTCTTATATGGAAAATTTCTTATACAAAATTTCTTATATGGAAAATTTCTTATAGAAAATTTCTATTAAGGAAAATTTCTTATAGAAAATTTCTTATATGAAAAATTTCTTATAGAAAATTTCTTATATGGAAAATTTCTTATAGAAAATTTCTTATATGGAAAATTTCTTATAGAAAATTTCTTATATGGAAAATTTCTTATACAAAATTTCTTATATAGGAAAATTTCTTATAAAAAATTGTTTATATGGAAAATTTCTTATAGAAAATTTTTTATATGGAAAATTTCTTATAGAAACTTTCTTATATGGAAAATTTCTTATAGAAAATTTCTTATATGGAAAATTCCTTATAGAAAATTTCTAATATGGAAAATTTCTTCTACAAAATTCCTTATATAGAAAATTTCTTATATGGAAAATTTCTTAAATTTTTAATTTCTTATATGGAAAATTTCTTATAGAAAATTTCTTATATGGAAAATTTCTTATACAAAATTTCTTATATAGGAAAATTTCTTATAGAAAATTTTTTATATGGAAAATTTCTTATAGAAAATTTTTTATATGGAAAATTTCTTATAGAAAATTTCTTATATGGATTATTCCTTATAGAAAATTGCTTATAAGGAAAATTTCTTATAGAAATGTTCTCATATGGAAAATTTCTTATAGAAAATTTCTTATATGCAAAATTTCTTATAGAAAATTTCTCATATGGAAAATTTCTTATAGATAATTTCTTATATGGAAAATTTCTTATAGAAAATTTCTAATATGGAAAATTTCTTCTACAAAATTCCTTATATAGAAAATTTCTTATATGGAAAATTTCTTAAGTTTTTAATTTCTTATATGGAAAATTTCTTATAGAAAATTTCTTATATGGAAAATTTCTTATAGAAAATTTCTTATAGAAAATTTCTTATATGGAAAATTTCTTATAGAAAATTTCTTATATGGAAAATTTCTTATAGAAAATTTCTTATATGGATTATTCCTTATAGAAAATTTCTTATATGGAAAATATCTTATAGAAAATTTCTCATATGGAAAATTTCTTATATGGAAAATTTCTTATAGAAAATTTCTTATATGGAAAATTTCTTATAGAAAATTTCTTATATGGAAAATTTCTTATAGAAAATTTCTTATATGGAAAATTTCCTATAGAAAATTTCTTATATGGAAAATTTCTTGAACGGATAAATTCATACAAAAAATAACTTATATGGTAAATTTTAATATGGAGAATTTCTTATTGAATATTCCTAATATGGAAAATTTATTATAGAATATTTCTTATATGGAAAATGTTTATGTGGAAAATTTCTCATAGAATTTTTCTTATATGGAAAATTTCTTATAGAAAATTTTTGATGTAGACAATTTCTTATAGAACATTTTTTATATGGAAAATTTCTAATGGAACATTTTTTATATGGAAAATATCTAATAGAACATTTTTTATATGGAAAATTTCTTATAGAACATTTTTTATATGGAAAATTTCTTATAGAATATATTTTATATGGAAAATTTCTTCTCGAAATTATGTGGAAAATTTCTTATATCAAAAATTTATTTTAGAAAATTTCTTATATAGAAAATTTATTATAGAAAATTCCTTATATGGAAAATTTCTTATAGAAAATTTCTTATATGGAAAATTTCTTATAGAAAACTTATATAGTAAATTTTAATATGGAGAATTTCTTATTGAATATTCCTAATATGGAAAATTGATTATAGAATATTTCTTATATGGAAAATGTTTATGTGTAGAATTTCTCATAGAATTTTTCTTGTATGGAAAATTTCTTATAGAAAATTTTTGATATGCAAAATTTCTTATAGAAAATTTTTTATATGGAAAATTTCTTATAGAACATGTTTCATATGGAAAATTTCTAAAAGAACATTTTTTTATTGGAAAATTTCGAATAGAACATTTTTTATATGGAAAATTTCTTATAGAACATTTTTTATATGGAAAATTTCTTATAGAACATATTTTATATGGAAAATTTCTTCTCGAAATTATGTGGAAAATTTCTTATATGGAAAATTTCTTTTAGAAATGCCCTTATATGGAAAATTTCTTATAAAAAATTTCTTATATGGAAAATTTCTTATAGAAAATTTCTTATATGGAAAATTTCTTATAGAAAATTTCTTATATGGAAAATTTATTATAGAAAATTTCTTATATGGAAAATTTATTATAGAAAATTTCTTATATGGAAAATTTATTATAGAAAATTTCTTATATGGAAAATTTCTTATAGAAAATTTCTTATATGGAAAATTTCTTATAGAAAATTTCTTATATGGAAAATTTCTTATAGAAAATTTCTTATATGGAAAATTTCTTATAGAAAATTTCTTATATGGAAAATTTCTTATAGAAAATTTCTTATATGGAAAATTTCTTATAGAAAATTTCTTATATGGAAAATTTCTTATAGAAAATTTCTTATATGGAAAATTTCTTATAGAAAATTTCTTATATGGAAAATTTCTTATAGAAATTTTCTTATATGGAAAATTTCTTATAGAAAATTTCTTATATGGAAAATTTCTTATAGAAAATTTCTTATATGGAAAATTTCTTATAGAAAATTTCTTATATGGAAAATTTCTTATAGAAAATTTCTTATATGGAAAATTTCTTATAGAAAATTTATTATATGGAAAATTAATTATAGAAAATTTCTTATATGGAAAATTTATTATAGAAAATTCCTTATATAGAAAATTTCTTATAGAAAATTTCTTATATGGAAAATTTCTTATAGAAAATTTCTTATATGGAAAACTTCTTATTCAAAATTTTTTATATGGAAAATTTCTTATAGAAAATTTCTTTTATGGAAAATTTCTTATAGAAAATTTCTTATATGGAAAATTTCTTATGGAAAATTTCTTATATGGAAAATTTCTTATACAAAATTTCTTATATAGGAAAATTTCTTATAGAAAATTTTTTATATGGAAAATTTCTTATAGAAAATTTCTTATATGGAAAATTTCTTATAGAAATTTTCTTATATGGAAAATTTCTTATAGAAAATTTCTTATATGGAAAATTTCTTATAGAAAATTTATTATATGGAAAATTTATTATAGAAAATTTCTTATATGGAAAATTTATTATAGAAAATTCCTTATATAGAAAATTTCTTATAGAAAATTTCTTATATGGAAAATTTCTTATAGAAAATTTCTTATATGGAAAACTTCTTATACAAAATTTTTTATATGGAAAATTTCTTATAGAAAATTCCTTTTATGGAAAATTTCTTATAGAAAATTTCTTATATGGAAAATTTCTTATAGAAAATTTCTTATATGGAAAATTTCTTATGGAAAATTTCTTATATGGAAAATTTCTTATACAAAATTTCTTATATAGGAAAATTTCTTATAGAAAATTTTTTATATGGAAAATTTCTTATAGAAAATTTCTTATATGGAAAATTTCTTATAGAAAATTTCTAATTTGAAAATTTCTTATAGAAAATTTCTTATATGGAAAATTTTTTATAGAAAATTTCTTATCTGGAAAATTTCTTATAGAAAATTTCTTATCTGGAAAAATTCTTAAAGAAAATTTTTTATCTGGAAAATTTCTTAAAGAAAATTTTTTATCTGGAAAATTTCTTATAGAAAATTTCTTATATGGAAAATTTCTTATAGAAAATTTCTTATATGGAAAATTTCTTATAGAAAATTTCTTATATGGAAAATTTCTTATAGAAAATTTCTTATATGGAAAATTTCTTATAGAAATTTTCTTATATGGAAAATTTCTTATAGAAATTTTCTTATATGGAAAATTTCTTATAGAAAATTTCTTATATGGAAAATTTCTTATAGAAAATTTCTTATATGGAAAATTTCTTATAGAAAATTTATTATATGGAAAATTTATTATAGAAAATTTCTTATATGGAAAATTTATTATAGAAAATTCCTTATATAGAAAATTTCTTATAGAAAATTTCTTATATGGAAAATTTCTTATAGAAAATTTCTTATATGGAAAATTTCTTATAGAAAATTTCTTATATGGAAAACTTCTTATACAAAATTTTTTATATGGAAAATTTCTTATAGAACATTTTTTATATGGAAAATTTCTTATAGAATATATTTTATATGGAAAATTTCTTCTCGAAATTATGTGGAAAATTTCTTATATGAAAAATTTCTTTTAGAAATCCCCTTATATGGAAAATTTCTTATAAAAAATTTCTTATATGGAAAATTTCTTATAGAAAATTTCTTATATGGAAAATTTCTTATAGAAAATTTCTTATATGGAAAATTTATTTTAGAAAATTTCTTATATGGAAAATTTATTATAGAAAATTCCTTATATGGAAAATTTCTTATAGAAAATTTCTTATATGGAAAATTTCTTATAGAAAATTTCTTATATGGAAAATTTCTTATAGAAATTTTCTTATATGGAAAATTTCATATAGAAAATTTCTTATATGGAAAATTTCTTATACAAAACTTCTTATATGGCAATTTGGATAAATTCATACAGAAATTAACTTATATGGTAAATTTTAATATGGAGAATTTCTTATTGAATATTCCTAATATGGAAAATTGATTATAGAATATTTCTTATATGGAAAATGTTTATGTGTAGAATTTCTCATAGAATTTTTCTTGTATGGAAAATTTCTTATAGAAAATTTTTGATGTGAAAAATTTCTTATAGAAAATTTTTTATATGGAAAATTTCTTATATTATATGGAAAATTTATTATAGAAAATTTCTTATATGGAAAATTTCTTATACAAAATTTCTTATATGGCAATTTGGATAAATTCATACAGAAAATAACTTATATGGTAAATTTTAATATGGAGAATTTCTTATTGAATATTCCTAATATGGAAAATTTATTATAGAATATTTCTTATATGGAAAATGTTTATGTGGAGAATTTCTCATAGAATTTTTCTTATATGGAAAATTTCTTATAGAAAATTTTTGATATGGACAATTTCTTATAGAACATTTTTTATATGAAAAATTTCTTATATTATATGGAAAATTTATTATAGAAAATTTCTTATATGGAAAATTTCTTATACAAAATTTCTTATATGGTAATTTGGATAAATTCATACAGAAAATAACTTATATGGTAAATTTTAATATGCAGAATTTCTTATTGAATATTCCTAATATGAAAAATTGATTATAGAATATTTTTTATATGGAAAATGTTTATGTGTAGAATTTCTCATAGAATTTTTCTTGTATGGAAAATTTCTTATAGAAAATTTTTGATATGGAAAATTTCTTATAGAAAATTTTTTATATGGAAAATTTCTTATAGAACATTTTTTATATGGAAAATTTCTAATAGAACATTTTTTATATGGAAAATTTCTAATAGAACATTTTTTATATGGAAAATATCTAATAGAACATTTTTTATATGGAAAATTTCTTATAGAACATTTTTTATATGGAAAATTTCTTATAGAATATATTTTATATGGAAAATTTCTTCTCGAAATTATGTGGAAAATTTCTTATATGAAAAATTTCTTTTAGAAATCCCCTTATATGGAAAATTTCTTATAAAAAATTTCTTATATGGAAAATTTCTTATAGAAAATTTGTTATATGGAAAATTTCTTATAGAAAATTTCTTATATGGAAAATTTATTTTAGAAAATTTCTTATATGGAAAATTTCTTATAGAAAATTCCTTATATGGAATATTTCTTATAGAAAATTTCTTATATGGAAAATTTCTTATAGAAATTTTCTTATATGGAAAATTTCTTATACAAAACTTCTTATATGGCAATTTGGATAAATTCATACAGAAAATAACTTATATGGTAAATTTTAATATGGAGAATTTTTTATTGAATATTCCTAATATGGAAAATTGATTATAGAATATTTCTTATATGGAAAATGTTTATGTGTAGAATTTCTCATAGAATTTTTCTTGTATGGAAAATTTCTTATAGAATATTTTTGATATGCAAAATTTCTTATAGAGAATTTTTTATATGGAAAATTTCTTATAGAACATGTTTCATATGGAAAATTTCTAATAGAACATTTTTTTATTGGAAAATTTCTAATAGAACATTTTTTATATGGAAAATTTCTTATAGAACATTTTTTATATGGAAAATTTCTTATAGAACATATTTTATATGGAAAATTTCTTCTCGAAATTATGTGGAAAATTTCTTATATGGAAAATTTCTTTTAGAAATGCCCTTATATGGAAAATTTCTTATAAAAAATTTCTTATATGGAAAATTTCTTATAGAAAATTTCTTATATGGAAAATTTCTTGTAGAAAATTTCTTATATGGAAAATTTATTATAGAAAACTTCTTATATGGAAAATTTATTATAGAAAAATCCTTATATGGAAAATTTCTTATAGAAAATTTCTTATATGGAAAATTTCTTATAGAAAATTTCTTATATGGAAAATTTCTTATAGAAAATTTCTTATATGGAAAATTTCTTATAGAAAATTTCTTATATGGAAAATTTCTTATAGAAAATTTCTTATATGGAAAATTTCTTATAGAAAATTTCTTATATGGAAAATTTCTTATAGAAAATTTCTTATATGGAAAATTTCTTATAGAAAATTTCTTATATGGAAAATTTCTTATAGAAATTTTCTTATATGGAAAATTTCTTATAGAAAATTTCTTATATGGAAAATTTCTTATAGAAAATTTATTATATGGAAAATTTATTATAGAAAATTTCTTATATGGAAAATTTATTATAGAAAATTCCTTATATAGAAAATTTCTTATAGAAAATTTCTTATATGGAAAATTTCTTATAGAAAATTTCTTATATGGAAAATTTCTTATGGAAAATTTCTTATATGGAAAATTTCTTATACAAAATTTCTTATATAGGAAAATTTCTTATAGAAAATTTTTTATATGGAAAATTTCTTATAGAAAATTTCTTATATGGAAAATTTCTTATAGAAAATTTCTAATTTGAAAATTTCTTATAGAAAATTTCTTATATGGAAAATTTTTTATAGAAAATTTCTTATCTGGAAAATTTCTTATAGAAAATTTCTTATCTGGAAAATTTCTTATAAAAAATTTCTTATATGGAAAATTTCTTAAAGAAAATTTTTTATCTGGAAAATTTCTTATAGAAAATTTCTTATCTGGAAAATTTCTTATAGAAAATTTCTTATCTGGAAAATATCTTATAGAAAATTTCTTATATGGAAAATTTCTTATAGAAAATTTCTTATATGGAAAATTTCTTATAGAAAATTTCTTATATGGAAAATTTCTTATAGAAAATTTCTTATATGGAAAATTTCTTATAGAAAATTTCTTATATGGAAAATTTCTTATAGAAAATTTCTTATATGGAAAATTTCTTATATGGAAAATTTCTTATAGAAAATTTCTTATATGGACTGTTTTTTATAGAAAATTTCTTCTATGGAAAATTTCTTATAGAAAATTTCTAATATGGAAAATTTCTTATAGAAAATTTCTAATATGGAAAATTTCTTATAGAAAATTTCTTATATGGAAAATTTCTTATAGAAAATTTCTTATATGGATAATTTCTTATAGAAAATTTCTTATATGGAAAATTTCTTATAGAAAATTTCTTATATGGAAAATTTCTTATAAAAAATTTCTTATATGGAAAATTTCTTATAGAAAATTTCTTATATGGAAAATTTCTTATAGAAAATTTCTTATATGGAAAATTTCTTATAGAAAATTTCTTATATGGAAAATTTCTTATAGAAAATTTCTTATATGGAAAATTTATTATAGAAAATTTCTTATATGGAAAATTTATTATAGAAAATTCCTTATATGGAAAATTTCTTATAGAAAATTTCTTATATGGAAAATTTCTTATAGAAAATTCCTTATATGGAAAATTTCTTATAGAAAATTTCTTATATGGAAAATTTCTTATAGAAAATTTCTTATATGGAAAATTTCTTATAGAAAATTTCTTATATGGAAAATTTCTTATAGAAAATTTCTTATATGGAAAATTTCTTATAGAAAATTTCTTATATGGAAAATTTCTTATAGAAAATTTCTCATATGGAAAATTTCTTATAGAAATTTTCTTATATGGAAAATTTCTTATAGAAATTTTCTTATATGGAAAATTTCTTATAGAAATTTTCTTATATGGAAAATTTCTTATAGAAAATTTCTTATATGGAAAATTTCTTATAGAAAATTTATTATATGGAAAATTTATTATAGAAAATTTCTTATGTGGAAAATTTTTTATAGAAAATTCCTTATATAGAAAATTTCTTATAGAAAATTTCTTATATGGAAAATTTCTTATGGAAAATTTCTTATATGGAAAACTTCTTATACAAAATTTTTTATATGGAAAATTTCTTATAGAAAATTTTTGATATGGAAAATTTCTTATAGAAAATTTTTTATATGGAAAATTTCTTATAGAACATTTTTTATATGGAAAATTTCTAATAGAACATTTTTTATATGGAAAATTTCTAATAGAACATTTTTTATATGGAAAATATCTAATAGAACATTTTTTATATGGAAAATTTCTTATAGAACATTTTTTATATGGAAAATTTCTTATAGAATATATTTTATATGGAAAATTTCTTCTCGAAATTATGTGGAAAATTTCTTATATGAAAAATTTCTTTTAGAAATCCCCTTATATGGAAAATTTCTTATAAAAAATTTCTTATATGGAAAATTTCTTATAGAAAATTTGTTATATGGAAAATTTCTTATAGAAAATTTCTTATATGGAAAATTTATTTTAGAAAATTTCTTATATGGAAAATTTCTTATAGAAAATTCCTTATATGGAATATTTCTTATAGAAAATTTCTTATATGGAAAACTTCTTATAGAAAATTTCTTATATGGAAAATTTCTTATATGGAAAATTTCTTATAGAAAATTTCTTATATGGAAAATTTCTTATAGAAAATTTCTTATATGGAAAATTTCTTATAGAAAATTTCTTATATGGAAAATTTCTTATAGAAAATTTCTTATATGGAAAATTTATTATAGAAAATTTATTATATGGAAAATTTATTATAGAAAATTTCTTATATGGAAAATTTATTATAGAAAATTCCTTATATAGAAAATTTCTTATAGAAAATTTCTTATATGGAAAATTTCTTATAAAAAATTTCTTATATGGAAAACTTCTTATACAAAATTTTTTATATGGAAAATTTCTTATACAAAATTTTTTATATGGAAAATTTCTTATAGAAAATTTCTTTTATGGAAAATTTCTTATAGAAAATTTCTTATATGGAAAATTTCTTATAGAAAATTTCTTATATGGAAAATTTCTTATGGAAAATTTCTTATATGGAAAATTTCTTATACAAAATTTCTTATATAGGAAAATTTCTTATAGAAAATTTTTTATATGGAAAATTTCTTATAGAAAATTTCTTATATGGAAAATTTCTTATAGAAAATTTCTAATTTTAAAATTTCTTATAGAAAATTTCTTATATGGAAAATTTTTTATAGAAAATTTCTTATCTGGAAAATTTCTTATAGAAAATTTCTTATCTGGAAAATTTCTTAAAGAAAATTTTTTATCTGGAAAATTTCTTAAAGAAAATTTTTTATCTGGAAAATTTCTTATAGAAAATTTCTTATCTGGAAAATTTCTTATAGAAAATTTCTTATCTGGAAAATATCTTATAGAAAATTTCTTATATGGAAAATTTCTTATAGAAAATTTCTTATATGGAAAATTTCTTATAGAAAATTTCTTATATGGAAAATTTCTTATAGAAAATTTCTTATATGAAAAATTTCTTATAGAAAATTTCTTATATGGAAAATTTCTTATAAAAAATTTCTTATATGGAAAATTTCTTATAGAAAATTTCTTATATGGAAAATTTCTTATAGAAAATTTCTTATATGGAAAATTTCTTATAGAAAATTTCTTATATGGAAAATTTCTTATAGAAAATTTCTTATATGGAAAATTTCTTATAGAAAATTTCTTATATGGAAAATTTATTATAGAAAATTTCTTATATGGAAAATTTATTATAGAAAATTCCTTATATGGAAAATTTCTTATAGAAAATTTCTTATATGGAAAATTTCTTATAGAAAATTCCTTATATGGAAAATTTCTTATAGAAAATTTCTTATATGGAAAATTTCTTATAGAAAATTTCTTATATGGAAAATTTCTTATAGAACATTTTTTATATGGAAAATTTCTAATAGAACATTTTTTTTATGGAAAATTTCTAATAGAACATTTTTTATATGGAAAATTTCTTATAGAATATTTTTTATATGGAAAATTTCTTATAGAATATATTTTATATGGAAAATTTCTTCTCGAAATTATGTGGAAAATTTCTTATATGAAAAATTTCTTTTAGAAATGCCCTTATATGGAAAATTTCTTATAAAAAATTTCTTATATGGAAAATTTCTTATAAAAAATTTCTTATATGGAAAATTTCTTATAGAAAATTTCTTATATGGAAAATTTCTTATAGAAAATTTCTTATATGGAAAATTTCTTATAGAAAATTTCTTATATGGAAAATTTCTTATAGAAAATTTCTTATATGGAAAATTTCTTATAGAAAATTTATTATATGGAAAATTTATTATAGAAAATTTCTTATATGGAAAATTTATTATAGAAAATTCCTTATATAGAAAATTTCTTATAGAAAATTTCTTATATGGAAAATTTCTTATAGAAAATTTCTTATATGGAAAACTTCTTATACAAAATTTTTTATATGGAAAATTTCTTATAGAAAATTTCTTTTATGGAAAATTTCTTATAGAATATTTCTTATATGGAAAATGTTTATGTGGAGAATTTCTCATAGAATTTTTCTTATATGGAAAATTTCTTATAGAAAATTTTTGATATGGACAATTTCTTATAGAAAATTTTTTATATGGAAAATTTCTTATAGAACATTTTTTATATGGAAAATTTCTAATAGAACATTTTTTTTATGGAAAATTTCTAATAGAACATTTTTTATATGGAAAATTTCTTATAGAATATTTTTTATATGGAAAATTTCTTATAGAATATATTTTATATGGAAAATTTCTTCTCGAAATTATGTGGAAAATTTCTTATATGAAAAATTTCTTTTAGAAATGCCCTTATATGGAAAATTTCTTATAAAAAATTTCTTATATGGAAAATTTCTTATAAAAAATTTCTTATATGGAAAATTTCTTATAGAAAATTTCTTATATGGAAAATTTCTTATAGAAAATTTCTTATATGGAAAATTTCTTATAGAAAATTTCTTATATGGAAAATTTCTTATAGAAAATTTCTTATATGGAAAATTTCTTATAGAAAATTTATTATATGGAAAATTTATTATAGAAAATTTCTTATATGGAAAATTTATTATAGAAAATTCCTTATATAGAAAATTTCTTATAGAAAATTTCTTATATGGAAAATTTCTTATAGAAAATTTCTTATATGGAAAACTTCTTATACAAAATTTTTTATATGGAAAATTTCTTATAGAAAATTTCTTTTATGGAAAATTTCTTATAGAATATTTCTTATATGGAAAATGTTTATGTGGAGAATTTCTCATAGAATTTTTCTTATATGGAAAATTTCTTATAGAAAATTTTTGATATGGACAATTTCTTATAGAAAATTTTTTATATGGAAAATTTCTTATAGAACATTTTTTATATGGAAAATTTCTAATAGAACATTTTTTTTATGGAAAATTTCTAATAGAACATTTTTTATATGGAAAATTTCTTATAGAATATTTTTTATATGGAAAATTTCTTATAGAATATATTTTATATGGAAAATTTCTTCTCGAAATTATGTGGAAAATTTCTTATATGAAAAATTTCTTTTAGAAATGCCCTTATATGGAAAATTTCTTATAAAAAATTTCTTATATGGAAAATTTCTTATAAAAAATTTCTTATATGGAAAATTTCTTATAGAAAATTTCTTATATGGAAAATTTCTTATAGAAAATTTCTTATATGGAAAATTTCTTATAGAAAATTTCTTATATGGAAAATTTCTTATAGAAAATTTCTTATATGGAAAATTTCTTATAGAAAATTTATTATATGGAAAATTTATTATAGAAAATTTCTTATATGGAAAATTTATTATAGAAAATTCCTTATATAGAAAATTTCTTATAGAAAATTTCTTATATGGAAAATTTCTTATAGAAAATTTCTTATATGGAAAACTTCTTATACAAAATTTTTTATATGGAAAATTTCTTATAGAAAATTTCTTTTATGGAAAATTTCTTATAGAATATTTCTTATATGGAAAATGTTTATGTGGAGAATTTCTCATAGAATTTTTCTTATATGGAAAATTTCTTATAGAAAATTTTTGATATGGACAATTTCTTATAGAACATTTTTTATATGGAAAATTTCTTATAGAACATTTTTTATATGGAAAATTTCTAATAGTACATTTTTTTTATGGAAAATTTCTAATAGAACATTTTTTATATGGAAAATTTCGTATAGAATATTTTTTATATGGAAAATTTCTTATAGAATATATTTTATATGGAAAATTTCTTCTCGAAATTATGTGGAAAATTTCTTATATGAAAAATTTCTTTTAGAAATGCCCTTATATGGAAAATTTCTTATAAAAAATTTCTTATATGGAAAATTTCTTATAAAAAATTTCTTATATGGAAAATTTCTTATAGAAAATTTCTTATATGGAAAATTTCTTATAGAAAATTTCTTATATGGAAAATTTCTTATAGAAAATTTCTTATATGGAAAATTTCTTATAGAAAATTTCTTATATGGAAAATTTCTTATAGAAAATTTATTATATGGAAAATTTATTATAGAAAATTTCTTATATGGAAAATTTATTATAGAAAATTCCTTATATAGAAAATTTCTTATAGAAAATTTCTTATATGGAAAATTTCTTATAGAAAATTTCTTATATGGAAAACTTCTTATACAAAATTTTTTATATGGAAAATTTCTTATAGAAAATTTCTTTTATGGAAAATTTCTTATAGAATATTTCTTATATGGAAAATGTTTATGTGGAGAATTTCTCATAGAATTTTTCTTATATGGAAAATTTCTTATAGAAAATTTTTGATATCGACAATTTCTTATAGAAAATTTTTTATATGGAAAATTTCTTATAGAACATTTTTTATATGGAAAATTTCTAATAGAACATTTTTTTTATGGAAAATTTCTAATAGAACATTTTTTATATGGAAAATTTCTTATAGAATATTTTTTATATGGAAAATTTCTTATAGAATATATTTTATATGGAAAATTTCTTCTCGAAATTATGTGGAAAATTTCTTATATGAAAAATTTCTTTTAGAAATGCCCTTATATGGAAAATTTCTTATAAAAAATTTCTTATATGGAAAATTTCTTATAAAAAATTTCTTATATGGAAAATTTCTTATAGAAAATTTCTTATATGGAAAATTTCTTATAGAAAATTTCTTATATGGAAAATTTCTTATAGAAAATTTCTTATATGGAAAATTTCTTATAGAAAATTTCTTATATGGAAAATTTCTTATAGAAAATTTATTATATGGAAAATTTATTATAGAAAATTTCTTATATGGAAAATTTATTATAGAAAATTCCTTATATAGAAAATTTCTTATAGAAAATTTCTTATATGGAAAATTTCTTATAGAAAATTTCTTATATGGAAAACTTCTTATACAAAATTTTTTATATGGAAAATTTCTTATAGAAAATTTCTTTTATGGAAAATTTCTTATAGAATATTTCTTATATGGAAAATGTTTATGTGGAGAATTTCTCATAGAATTTTTCTTATATGGAAAATTTCTTATAGAAAATTTTTGATATGGACAATTTCTTATAGAAAATTTTTTATATGGAAAATTTCTTATAGAACATTTTTTATATGGAAAATTTCTAATAGAACATTTTTTTTATGGAAAATTTCTAATAGAACATTTTTTATATGGAAAATTTCTTATAGAATATTTTTTATATGGAAAATTTCTTATAGAATATATTTTATATGGAAAATTTCTTCTCGAAATTATGTGGAAAATTTCTTATATGAAAAATTTCTTTTAGAAATGCCCTTATATGGAAAATTTCTTATAAAAAATTTCTTATATGGAAAATTTCTTATAAAAAATTTCTTATATGGAAAATTTCTTATAGAAAATTTCTTATATGGAAAATTTCTTATAGAAAATTTCTTATATGGAAAATTTCTTATAGAAAATTTCTTATATGGAAAATTTCTTATAGAAAATTTCTTATATGGAAAATTTCTTATAGAAAATTTATTATATGGAAAATTTATTATAGAAAATTTCTTATATGGAAAATTTATTATAGAAAATTCCTTATATAGAAAATTTCTTATAGAAAATTTCTTATATGGAAAATTTCTTATAGAAAATTTCTTATATGGAAAACTTCTTATACAAAATTTTTTATATGGAAAATTTCTTATAGAAAATTTCTTTTATGGAAAATTTCTTATAGAATATTTCTTATATGGAAAATGTTTATGTGGAGAATTTCTCATAGAATTTTTCTTATATGGAAAATTTCTTATAGAAAATTTTTGATATGGACAATTTCTTATAGAAAATTTTTTATATGGAAAATTTCTTATAGAACATTTTTTATATGGAAAATTTCTAATAGAACATTTTTTTTATGGAAAATTTCTAATAGAACATTTTTTATATGGAAAATTTCTTATAGAATATTTTTTATATGGAAAATTTCTTATAGAATATATTTTATATGGAAAATTTCTTCTCGAAATTATGTGGAAAATTTCTTATATGAAAAATTTCTTTTAGAAATGCCCTTATATGGAAAATTTCTTATAAAAAATTTCTTATATGAAAAATTTCTTATAGAAAATTTCTTATATGGAAAATTTCTTATAGAAAATTTCTTATATGGAAAATTTCTTATAGAAAATTTCTTATATGGAAAATTTCTTATAGAAAATTTCTTATATGGAAAATTTCTTATAGAAAATTTCTTATATGGAAAATTTTTTATAGAAAATTTCTAATATGGAAAATTTCTTATAGAAAATTTCTAATATGGAAAATTTCTTATAGAAAATTTCTTATATGTAAAATTTCTTATAGAAAATTTCTTATATGGAAAATTTCTTATAGAAAATTTCTTATATGGAAAATTTCTTATAGAAAATTTCTTATATGGAAAATTTCTTATAGAAAATTTCTTATATGGAAAATTTCTTATAGAAAATTTCTTATATGGAAAATTTCTTATAGAAAATTTCTTATATGGAAAATTTCTTATAGAAAATTTCTTATATGGAAAATTTCTTATAGAAAATTTCTTATATGGAAAATTTCTTATAGAAAATTTCTTATATGGAAAATTTCTTATAGAAAATTTCTTATATGGAAAATTTCTTATAGAAAATTTCTTATATGGAAAATTTCTAATAGAAAATTTCTTATATGGAAAATTTCTTATAGAAAATTTCTTATATGGAAAATTTCTTATACAAAATTTCTTATATAGGAAAATTTCTTATAGGAAATTTTTTATATGGAAAATTTCTTATAGAAAATTTTTTATATGGAAAATTTCTTATAGAAAATTTTTTATATGGAAAATTTCTTATAGAAAATTTATTATATGGAGAATTTCTTATAGAAATGCCCTTATACGGAAAATTTCTTACATAAAATTTCTTATATGGAAAATTTCTTATACAAAATTTCTTATATGGCAATTTGGATTAATTCATACAGAAAATAACTTATATGGTAAATTTTAATATGGAGAATTTCTTATTGAATATTCCTAATATGGAAAATTTATTATAGAATATTTCTTATATGGAAAATGTTTATGTGGAGAATTTCTCATAGAATTTTTCTTATATGGAAAATTTCTTATAGAAAATTTTTGATATGGACAATTTCTTATAGAAAAGTTTTTATATGGAAAATTTCTTATATTATATGGAAAATTTATTATAGAAAATTTCTTATATGGAAAATTTCTTATACAAAATTTCTTATACGGCAATTTGGATAAATTCATACAGAAAATAACTTATATGGTAAATTTTTATATGGAGAATTTCTTATTGAATATTCCTAATATGGAAAATTGATTATAGAATATATCTTATATGGAAAATGTTTATGTGTAGAATTTCTCATAGAATTTTTCTTGTATGGAAAATTTCTTACAGAAAATTTTTGATATGCAAAATTTCTTATAGAAAATTTTTTATATGGAAAATTTCTTATAGAACATTTTTTATATGGAAAATTTCTAATAGAACATTTTTTTTATGGAAAATTTCTAATAGAACATTTTTTATATGGAAAATTTCTTATAGAACATTTTTTATATGGAAAATTTCTTATAGAATATATTTTATATGGAAAATTTCTTCTCGAAATTATGTGGAAAATTTTTTATATGAAAAATTTCTTTTAGAAATGCCCTTATATAGAAAATTTCTTATAAAAAATTTCTTATATGGAAAATTTCTTATAGAAAATTTCTTATATGGAAAATTTCTTATAGAAAATTTCTTATATGGAAAATTTATTTTAGAAAATTTCTTATATGGAAAATTTATTTTACAAAATTTCTTATATGGAAAATTTATTATAGAAAATTCCTTATATGGAAAATTTCTTATAGAACATTTCTTATATGGAAAATTTCTTATAGAAATTTTCTTATATGGAAATTTCTTATAGAAAATTTTTTATCTGGAAAATTTCTTATAGAAAATTTCTTATCTGGAAAATTTCTTATAGAAAATTTCTTATCTGGAAAATTTCTTACAGAAAATTTCTTATATGGAAAATTTCTTATAGAAAATTTCTTATATGGAAAATTTCTTGTACAAAATTTCTTATATGGCAATTTGGATAAATTCATACAGAAAATAACTTATATGGTAAATTTTAATATGGAGAATTTCTTATTGAATATTCCTAATATGGAAAATTGATTATAGAATATTTCTTATATGGAAAATGTTTATGTGTAGAATTTCTCATAGAATTTTTCTTGTATGGAAAATTTCTTATAGAAAATTTTTGATATGCAAAATTTCTTATAGAAAATTTTTTATATGGAACATTTCTAATAGAACATTTTTTATATGGAAAATTTCTTATAGAACATTTTTTATATGGAAAATTTCTTATAGAACATTTTTTATATGGAAAATTGCTTATAGAACATATTTTATATGGAAAATTTCTTCTCGAAATTATGTGGAAAATTTCTTATATGGAAAATTTCTTTTAGAAATGCCCTTATATGGAAAATTTCTTATAAAAAATTTCTTATATGGAAAATTTCTTATAGAAAATTTCTTATATGGAAAATTTCTTATAGAAAATTTCTTATATGGAAAATTTATTATAGAAAATTTCTTATATGGAAAATTTATTATAGAAAATTCCTTATATGGAAAATTTCTTATAGAAAATTTCTTATATGGAAAATTTCTTATAGAAAATTTCTTATATGGAAAATTTCTTATAGAAAATTTCTTATATGGAAAATTTCTTATAGAAAATTTCTTATATGGAAAATTTCTTATAGAAAATTTCTTATATGGAAAATTTCTTATAGAAAATTTCTTATATGGAAAATTTCTTATAGAAAATTTCTTATATGGAAAATTTCTTATAGAAATTTTCTTATATGGAAAATTTCTTATAGAAAATTTCTTATATGGAAAATTTCTTATAGAAAATTTCTTATATGGAAAATTTCTTATAGAAAATTTCTTATATGGAAAATTTCTTATAGAAAATTTCTTATATGGAAAATTTATTATAGAAAATTTCTTATATGGAAAATTTATTATAGAAAATTTCTTATATGGAAAATTTATTATAGAAAATTCTTTATATGGAAAATTTCTTATATGGTAAATTTTAATATGGAGAATTTCTTATTGAATATTCCTAATATGGAAAATTGATTATAGAATATTTCTTATATGGAAAATGTTTATGTGTAGAATTTCTCATAGAATTTTTCTTGTATGGAAAATTTCTTATAGAAAATTTTTGATATGCAAAATTTCTTATAGAAAATTTTTTATATGGAACATTTCTAATAGAACATTTTTTATATGAAAAATTTCTAATAGAACATTTTTTATATGGAAAATTTCTTATAGAACATTTTTTATATGGAAAATTTCTTATAGAACATATTTTATATGGAAAATTTCTTCTCGAAATTATGTGGAAAATTTCTTATATGGAAAATTTCTTTTAGAAATGCCCTTATATGGAAAATTTCTTATAGAAAATTTCTTATATGGAAAATTTATTATAGAAAATTTCTTATATGGAAAATTTATTATAGAAAATTCCTTATATGGAAAATTTCTTATAGAAAAATTTTTATATGGAAAATTTCTTATAGAAAATATTTTATATGGAAAATTTCTTATAGAAAATTTCTTATATGGAAAATTTCTTATAGAAAATTTCTAATTTGAAAATTTCTTATAGAAAATTTCTTATATGGAAAATTTCTTATAGAAAATTTCTTATATGGAAAATTTCTTATAGAAAATTTCTTATATGGAAAATTTCTTATAGAAAATTTCTTATATGGAAAATTTCTTATAGAAAATTTCTTATATGGAAAATTTCTTATAGAAAATTTCTTATATGGAAAATTTCTTATAGAAAATTTCTTATATGGAAAATTTCTTATAGAAAATTTCTTATATGGAAAATTTCTTATAGAAAATTTCTTATATGGAAAATTTCTTATAGAAAATTTCTTATATGGAAAATTTCTTATAGAAAATTTCTTATATGGAAAATTTCTTATAGAAAATTTCTTATATGGAAAATTTCTTATAGAAAATTTCTTATATGCAAAATTTCTTATAGAAAATTTCTTATATGCAAAATTTCTTATACAAAATTTCTTATATAGGAAAATTTCTTATAGGAAATTTTTTATATGGAAAATTTCTTATAGAAAATTTTTTATATGGAAAATTTCTTATAGAAAATTTTTTATATGGAAAATTTCTTATAGAAAATTTATTATATGGAGAATTTCTTATAGAAATGCCCTTATACGGAAAATTTCTTATATAAAATTTCTTATATGGAAAATTTCTTATAGAAAATTTCTTATATGGAAAATTTCTTATAGAAAATATCTTATATGGAAAATTTCTTATAGAAAATTTCTTATATGGAAAATTTCTTATAGAAAATTTCTTATATGGAAAATTTCTTATAGAAAATTTCTTATATGGAAAATTTCTTATAGAAAATTTCTTATATGGAAAATTTCTTATAGAAAATTTCTTATATGGAAAATTTCTTATAGAAAATTTCTTATATGGAAAATTTCTTATAGAAAATTTCTTATATGGAAAATTTCTTATAGAAAATTTCTTATATGGAAAATTTATTATAGAAAATTCCTTATATGGAAAATTTCTTATAGAAAAATTTTTATATGGAAAATTTCTTATAGAAAATATTTTATATGGAAAATTTCTTATAGAAAATTTTTTATATGGAAAATTACTTATAGAAAATTTTTTATATGGAAAATTTTTTATAGAAAATTTCTTATATAGAAAATTTCTTATAGAAAATTTCTAATTTGAAAAATTCTTATAGAAAATTTCTTATATGGAAAATTTCTTATAGAAAATTTCTTATATGGAAAATTTCTTATAGAAAATTTCTTACCTTGAAATTTCTTATAGAAAATTTTTATCTGGAAAATTTCTTATAGAAAATTTCTTATCTGGAAAATTTCTTATAGAAAATTTCTTATCTGGAAAATTTCTTATAGAAAATTTCTTATATGGAAAATTTCTTATAGAAAATTTCTTATATGGAAAATTTATTATAGAAAATTTCTTATATGGAAAATTTATTATAGAAAATTTATTATATGGAAAATTTATTATAGAAAATTCTTTATATGGAAAATTTCTTATATGGTAAATTTTAATATGGAGAATTTCTTATTGAATATTCCTAATATGGAAAATTGATTATAGAATATTTCTTATATGGAAAATGTTTATGTGTAGAATTTCTCATAGAATTTTTCTTGTATGGAAAATTTCTTATAGAAAATTTTTGATATGCAAAATTTCTTATAGAAAATTTTTTATATGGAACATTTCTAATAGAAAATTTCTAATTTGAAAAATTCTTATAGAAATTTTCTTATATGGAAAATTTCTTATAGAAAATTTCTTATATAGGAAAATTTCTTATAGAAAATTTTTTATATGGAAAATTTCTTATAGAAAATTTTTTATATGGAAAATTACTTATAGAAAATTTTTTATATGGAAAATTTTTTATAGAAAATTTCTTATATGGAAAATTTCTTATAGAAAATTTCTAATTTGAAAAATTCTTATAGAAAATTTCTTATATGGAAAATTTCTTATAGAAAATTTCTTATATGGAAAATTTCTTATAGAAAATTTCTTACCTTGAAATTTCTTATAGAAAATTTTTTATCTGGAAAATTTCTTATAGAAAATTTCTTATCTGGAAAATTTCTTATAGAAAATTTCTTATCTGGAAAATTTCTTATAGAAAATTTCTTATATGGAAAATTTCTTAAAGAAAATTTCTTATATGGAAAATTTATTATAGAAAATTTCTTATATGGAAAATTTATTATAGAAAATTTATTATATGGAAAATTTATTATAGAAAATTCTTTATATGGAAAATTTCTTATATGGTAAATTTTACGATGGAGAATTTCTTATTGAATATTCCTAATATGGAAAATTGATTATAGAATATTTCTTATATGGAAAATGTTTATGTGTAGAATTTCTCATAGAATTTTTCTTGTATGGAAAATTTCTTATAGAAAATTTTTGATATGCAAAATTTCTTATAGAAAATTTTTTATATGGAACATTTCTAATAGAACATTTTTTATATGGAAAATTTCTAATAGAACATTTTTTATATGGAAAATTTCTTATAGAACGTTTTTTATATGGAAAATTTCTTATAGAACATATTTTATATGGAAAATTTTTTCTCGAAATTATGTGGAAAATTTCTTATATGGAAAATTTCTTTTAGAAATGCCCTTATATGGAAAATTTCTTATAAAAAATTTCTTATATGGAAAATTTCTTATAAAAAATTTCTTATATGGAAAATTTCTTATAGAAAATTTCTTATATGGAAAATTTCTTATAGAAAATTTCTTATATGGAAAATTTCTTATAGAAAATTTCTTATATGGAAAATTTATTATAGAAAATTTCTTATATGGAAAATTTATTATAGAAAATTCCTTATATGGAAAATTTCTTATAGAAAAATTTTTATATGGAAAATTTCTTATAGAAAATTTTTTATATGGAAAATTTCTTATAGAAAATTTCTAATTTGAAAATTTCTTATAGAAAATTTCTTATATGGAAAATTTCTTATAGAAAATTTCTTATATGGAAAATTTCTTATAGAAAATTTCTTATATGGAAAATTTCTTATAGAAAATTTCTTATATGGAAAATTTCTTATAAAAAATTTCTTATATGGAAAATTTCTTATAGAAAATTTCTTATATGGAAAATTTCTTATAGAAAATTTCTTATATGGAAAATTTCTTATAGAAAATTTCTTATATGGAAAATTTCTTATAGAAAATTTCTTATATGGAAAATTTCTTATAGAAAATTTCTTATATGGAAAATTTCTTATAGAAAATTTCTTATATGGAAAATTTCTTATAGAAAATTTCTTATATGGAAAATTTCTTATAGAAAATTTCTTATATGGAAAATTTCTTATAGAAAATTTCTTATATGGAAAATTTCTTATAGAAAATTTCTTATATGTAAAATTTCTTATAGAAAATTTCTTATATGGAAAATTTCTTATAGAAAATTTCTTATATGGAAAATTTCTTATAGAAAATTTCTTATATGGAAAATTTCTTATAGAAAATATCTTATATGGAAAATTTCTTATAGAAAATATCTTATATGGAAAATTTCTTATAGAAAATTTCTTATATGGAAAATTTCTTATAGAAAATTTCTTATATGGAAAATTTCTTATAGAAAATTTCTTATATAGGAAAATTTCTTATAGAAAATTTTTTATATGGAAAATTTCTTATAGAAAATTTCTTATATGGAAAATTTCTTATAGAAAATTTTTTATATGGAAAATTTCTTATAGAAAATTTCTTATATGGAAAATTTCTTATAGAAAATTTCTAATTTGAAAAATTCTTATAGAAAATTTCTTATATGGAAAATTTCTTATAGAAAATTTCTTACCTGGAAATTTCTTATAGAAAATTTTTTATCTGGAAAATGTCTTATAGAAAATTTCTTATCTGGAAAATTTCTTATAGAAAATTTCTTATATGGAAAATTTCTTATAGAAAATTTCTTATATGGAAAATTTCTTATAGAAAATTTCTTATATGGAAAATTTCTTATAGAAAATTTCTTATATGAAAAATTTCTTATAGAAAATTTCTTATATGGAAAATTTCTTATAGAAAATTTCTTATATGGAAAATTTCTTATAGAAAATTTATATGGAAAATTTCTTATAGAAAATTTCTTATATAGAAAATTTCTTATAGAAAATTTCTTATATGGAAAATTTCTTATAGAAAATTTCTTATATGGAAAATTTCTTATAGAAAATTTCTTATATGGAAAATTTCTTATAGAAAATTTCTTATATGGAAAATTTCTTATAGAAAATTTCTTATATGGAAAATTTCTATAAGAAAATTTCTTATATGGAAAATTTCTTATAGAAAATTTCTTATATGGAAAATTTCTTATAGAAAATTTCTTGTATGGAAAATTTCTTATACAAAATTTCTTATATAGGAAAATTTCTTATAGGAAATTTTTTATATGGAAAATTTCTTATAGAAAATTTTTTATATGGAAAATTTCTTATAGAAAATTTTTTATATGGAAAATTTCTTATAGAAAATTTATTATATGGAGAATTTCTTATAGAAATGCCCTTATACGGAAAATTTCTTATATAAAATTTCTTATATGGAAAATTTCTTATACAAAATTTCTTATAATTCATATAGAAAATAACTTATATGGTAAATTTTAATATGGAGAATTTCTTATTGAATATTCCTAATATGGAAAATTTATTATAGAATATTTCTTATATGGAAAATGTTTATGTGGAGAATTTCTCATAGAATTTTTTTTATATGGAAAATTTCTTATATTATGTGGAAAATTTATTATAGAAAATTTCTTATATGGAAAATTTCTTATACAAAATTTCTTATACGGCAATTTGGATAAATTCATACAGAAAATCAATTATATGGTAAATTTTTATATGGAGAATTTCTTATTGAATATTCCTAATATGGAAAATTGATTATAGAATATATCTTATATGGAAAATGTTTATGTGTAGAATTTCTCATAGAATTTTTCTTGTATGGAAAATTTCTTATAGAAAATTTTTGATATGCAAAATTTCTTATAGAAAATTTTTTATATGGAAAATTTCTTATAGAACATTTTTTATATGGAAAATTTCTAATAGAACATTTTTTATATGGAAAATTTCTAATAGAAAATTTTTTATATGGAAAATTTCTTATAGAACATTTTTTATATGGAAAATTTCTTATAGAAATTTTCTTATATGGAAAATTTCTTATAGAAATTTTCTTATATGGAAAATTTCTTATAGAAATTTTCTTATATGGAAAATTTCTTATAGAAATTTTCTTATATGGAAAATTTCTTATAGAAATTTTCTTATATGAAAAATTTCTTATAGAAATTTTCTTATATGGAAAATTTCTTATAGAAATTTTCTTATATGGAAAATTTCATATAGAAAATTTCTTATATGGAAAATTTCTTGTACAAAATTTCTTATATGGCAATTTGGATAAATTCATACAGAAAATAACTTATATGGTAAATTTTAATATGGAGAATTTCTTATTGAATATTCCTAATATGGAAAATTTATTATAGAATATTTCTTATATGGAAAATGTTTATGTGTAGAATTTCTCATAGAATTTTTCTTGTATGGAAAATTTCTTATAGAAAATTTTTGATATGCAAAATTTCTTATAGAAAATTTTTTATATGGAACATTTCTAATAGAACATTTTTTATATGGAAAATTTCTAATAGAACATTTTTTATATGGAAAATTTCTTATAGAACATTTTTTATATGGAAAATTTCTTATAGAACATATTTTATATGGAAAATTTCTTCTCGAAATTATGTGGAAAATTTCTTATAGAAAATTTCTTATATGGAAAATTTCTTATAGAAAATTTCTTATATGGAAAATTTCTTATAGAAAATTTCTTATATAGGAAAATTTCTTATAGAAAATTTTTTATATGGAAAATTTCTTATAGAAAATTTTTTATATGGAAAATTTCTTATAGAAAATTTCTTATATGGAAAATTTCTTATAGAAAATTTTTTATATGGAAAATTTCTTATAGAAAATTTCTTATATGGAAAATTTCTTATAGAAAATTTTTAATTTGAAAAATTCTTATAGAAAATTTCTTATATGGAAAATTTCTTATAGAAAATTTCTTATATGGAAAATTTCTTATAGAAAATTTCTTACCTGGAAATTTCTTATAGAAAATTTTTTATCTGGAAAATGTCTTATAGAAAATTTCTTATCTGGAAAATTTCTTATAGAAAATTTCTTATATGGAAAATTTCTTATAGAAAATTTCTTATATGGAAAATTTCTTATAGAAAATTTCTTATATGAAAAATTTCTTATAGAAAATTTCTTATAGAAAATTTCTTATATGGAAAATTTCTTATAGAAAATTTCTTATATGGAAAATTTCTTATAGAAAATTTATATGGAAAATTTCTTATAGAAAATTTCTTATATAGAAAATTTCTTATAGAAAATTTCTTATATGGAAAATTTCTTATAGAAAATTTCTTATATGGAAAATTTCTTATAGAAAATTTCTTATATGGAAAATTTCTTATAGAAAATTTCTTATATGGAAAATTTCTTATAGAAAATTTCTTATATGGAAAATTTCTTATAGAAAATTTCTTATATGGAAAATTTCTTATAGAAAATTTCTTATATGGAAAATTTCTTATAGAAAATTTCTTATATGGAAAATTTCTTATAGAAAATTTCTTATATGCAAAATTTCTTATAGAAAATTTCTTATATGCAAAATTTCTTATACAAAATTTCTTATATAGGAAAATTTCTTATAGGAAATTTTTTATATGGAAAATTTCTTATAGAAAATTTTTTATATGGAAAATTTCTTATAGAAAATTTTTTATATGGAAAATTTCTTATAGAAAATTTATTATATGGAGAATTTCTTATAGAAATGCCCTTATACGGAAAATTTCTTATATAAAATTTCTTATATGGAAAATTTCTTATACAAAATTTCTTATATGGCAATTTGGATTAATTCATATAGAAAATAACTTATATGGTAAATTTTAATATGGAGAATTTCTTATTGAATATTCCTAATATGGAAAATTTATTATAGAATATTTCTTATATGGAAAATGTTTATGTGGAGAATTTCTCATAGAATTTTTCTTATATGGAAAATTTCTTATAGAAAATTTTTGATATGGACAATTTCTTATAGAAAATTTTTTATATGGAAAATTTCTTATATTATGTGGAAAATTTATTATAGAAAATTTCTTATATGGAAAATTTCTTATACAAAATTTCTTATACGGCAATTTGGTTAAATTCATACAGAAAATCAATTATATGGTAAATTTTTATATGGAGAATTTCTTATTGAATATTCCTAATATGGAAAATTGATTATAGAATATATCTTATATGGAAAATGTTTATGTGTAGAATTTCTCATAGAATTTTTCTTGTATGGAAAATTTCTTATAGAAAATTTTTGATATGCAAAATTTCTTATAGAAAATTTTTTATATGGAAAATTTCTTATAGAACATTTTTTATATGGAAAATTTCTAATAGAACATTTTTTATATGGAAAATTTCTAATAGAACATTTTTTATATGGAAAATTTCTTATAGAACATTTTTTATATGGAAAATTTCTTATAGAATATATTTTATATGGAAAATTTCTTCTCGAAATTATGTGGAAAATTTCTTATATGAAAAATTTCTTTTAGAAATGCCCTTATATGGAAAATTTCTTATAAAAAATTTCTTATATGGAAAATTTCGTATAGAAAATTTCTTATATGGAAAATTTCTTATAGAAAATTTCTTATATGGAAAATTTATTTTAGAAAATTTCTTATATGGAAAATTTATTTTAGAAAATTTCTTATATGGAAAATTTATTATAGAAAATTCCTTATATGGAAAATTTCTTATAGAACATTTCTTATATGGAAAATTTCTTATAGAAAATTTCTTATATGGAAAATTTCTTATAGAAAATTTCTTATATGGAAAATTTCTTATAGAAATTTTCTTATATGGAAAATTTCTTATAGAAATTTTCTTATATGGAAAATTTCTTATAGAAATTTTCTTATATGGAAAATTTCTTATAGAAATTTTCTTATATGGAAAATTTCTTATAGAAATTTTCTTATATGGAAAATTTCTTATAGAAATTTTCTTATATGGAAAATTTCTTATAGAAATTTTCTTATATGGAAAATTTCTTATAGAAATTTTCTTATATGGAAAATTTCTTATAGAAATTTTCTTATATGGAAAATTTCTTATAGAAATTTTCTTATATGGAAAATTTCATATAGAAAATTTCTTATATGGAAAATTTCTTGTACAAAATTTCTTATATGGCAATTTGGATAAATTCATACAGAAAATAACTTATATGGTAAATTTTAATATGGAGAATTTCTTATTGAATGTTCCTAATATGGAAAATTGATTATAGAATATTTCTTATATAGAAAATGTTTATGTGTAGAATTTCTCATAGAATTTTTCTTGTATGGAAAATTTCTTATAGAAAATTTTTGATATGCAAAATTTCTTATAGAAAATTTTTTATATGGAACATTTCTAATAGAACATTTTTTATATGGAAAATTTCTAATAGAACATTTTTTATATGGAAAATTTCTTATAGAACATTTTTTATATGGAAAATTTCTTATAGAACATTTTTTATATGGAAAATTTCTTATAGAACATATTTTATATGGAAAATTTCTTCTCGAAATTATGTGGAAAATTTCTTATATGGAAAATTTCTTTTAGAAATGCCCTTATATGGAAAATGTCTTATAAAAAATTTCTTATATGGAAAATTTCTTATAGAAAATTTCTTATATGGAAAATTTCTTATAGAAAATTTCTTATATGGAAAATTTCTTATAGAAAATTTCTTATATGGAAAATTTATTATAGAAAATTTCTTATATGGAAAATTTATTATAGAAAATTCCTTATACGTGTATGGAAAATTTCTTATAGAAAATTTCTTATATGGCAAATTTCTTATAGAAAATTTCTTATATGGAAAATTTCTTATAGAAAATTTCTTATATGGAAAATTTATTTTAGAAAATTTCTTATATGGAAAATTTATTTTAGAAAATTTCTTATATGGAAAATTTATTATAGAAAATTCCTTATATGGAAAATTTCTTATAGAACATTTCTTATATGGAAAATTTCTTATAGAAAATTTCTTATATGGAAAATTTCTTATAGAAAATTTCTTATATGGAAAATTTCTTATAGAAATTTTCTTATATGGAAAATTTCTTATAGAAATTTTCTTATATGGAAAATTTCTTATAGAAATTTTCTTATATGGAAAATTTCTTATAGAAATTTTCTTATATGGAAAATTTCTTATAGAAATTTTCTTATATGGAAAATTTCTATAAGAAATTTTCTTATATGGAAAATTTCTTATAGAAATTTTCTTATATGGAAAATTTCTTATAGAAATTTTCTTATATGGAAAATTTCATATAGAAAATTTCTTATATGGAAAATTTCTTGTACAAAATTTCTTATATGGCAATTTGGATAAATTCATACAGAAAATAACTTATATGGTAAATTTTAATATGGAGAATTTCTTATTGAATGTTCCTAATATGGAAAATTGATTATAGAATATTTCTTATATAGAAAATGTTTATGTGTAGAATTTCTCATAGAATTTTTCTTGTATGGAAAATTTCTTATAGAAAATTTTTGATATGCAAAATTTCTTATAGAAAATTTTTTATATGGAACATTTCTAATAGAACATTTTTTATATGGAAAATTTCTAATAGAACATTTTTTATATGGAAAATTTCTTATAGAACATTTTTTATATGGAAAATTTCTTATAGAACATTTTTTATATGGAAAATTTCTTATAGAACATATTTTATATGGAAAATTTCTTCTCGAAATTATGTGGAAAATTTCTTATATGGAAAATTTCTTTTAGAAATGCCCTTATATGGAAAATGTCTTATAAAAAATTTCTTATATGGAAAATTTCTTATAGAAAATTTCTTATATGGAAAATTTCTTATAGAAAATTTCTTATATGGAAAATTTCTTATAGAAAATTTCTTATATGGAAAATTTATTATAGAAAATTTCTTATATGGAAAATTTATTATAGAAAATTCCTTATATACGTATGGAAAATTTCTTATAGAAAATTTCTTATATGGCAAATTTCTTATAGAAAATTTCTTATATGGAAAATTTCTTATAGAAAATTTCTTATATGGAAAATTTCTTATAGAAAATTTCTTATATGGAAAATTTCTTAAAGAAAATTTCTCATATGAAAAATTTCTTATAGAAAATTTCTTATATGGAAAATTTCTTATAGAAAATTTCTTATATGGAAAATTTCTTATAGAAAATTTATATGGAAAATTTCTTATAGAAAATTTCTTATATAGAAAATTTCTTATAGAAAATTTCTTATATGGAAAATTTCTTATAGAAAATTTCTTATATGGAAAATTTCTTATAGAAAATTTCTTATATGGAAAATTTCTTATAGAAAATTTCTTATATGGAAAATTTCTTATAGAAAATTTCTTATATGGAAAATTTCTTATAGAAAATTTCTTATATGGAAAATTTCTTATAGAAAATTTCTTATATGGAAAATTTCTTATAGAAAATTTCTTATATGGAAAATTTCTTATAGAAAATTTCTTATATGGAAAATTTCTTATAGAAAATTTCTTATATGGAAAATTTCTTATACAAAATTTCTTATATAGGAAAATTTCTTATAGGAAATTTTTTATATGGAAAATTTCTTATAGAAAATTTTTTATATGGAAAATTTCTTATAGAAAATTTCTTATATGGAAAATTTCTTATAGAAAATTTCTTATATGGAAAATTTCTTATAGAAAATTTCTTATATGGAAAATTTCTTAAAGAAAATTTCTCATATGAAAAATTTCTTATACAAAATTTCTTATATGGAAAATTTCTTATAGAAAATTTCTTATATGGAAAATTTCTTATAGAAAATTTATATGGAAAATTTCTTATAGAAAATTTCTTATATAGAAAATTTCTTATAGAAAATTTCTTATATGGAAAATTTCTTATAGAAAATTTCTTATATGGAAAATTTCTTATAGAAAATTTCTTATATGGAAAATTTCTTATAGAAAATTTCTTATATGGAAAATTTCTTATAGAAAATTTCTTATATGGAAAATTTCTTATAGAAAATTTCTTATATGGAAAATTTCTTATAGAAAATTTCTTATATGGAAAATTTCTTATAGAAAATTTCTTATATGGAAAATTTCTTATAGAAAATTTCTTATATGGAAAATTTCTTATAGAAAATTTCTTATATGGAAAATTTCTTATAGAAAATTTCTTATATGGAAAATTTCTTATAGAAAATTTCTTATATGGAAAATTTCTTATACAAAATTTCTTATATAGGAAAATTTCTTATAGGAAATTTTTTATATGGAAAATTTCTTATAGAAAATTTTTTATATGGAAAATTTCTTATAGAAAATTTTTTATATGGAAAATTTCTTATAGAAAATTTATTATATGGAGAATTTCTTATAGAAATGCCCTTATACGGAAAATTTCTTATATAAAATTTCTTATATGGAAAATTTCTTATACAAAATTTCTTATATGGCAATTTGGATTAATTCATATAGAAAATAACTTATATGGTAAATTTTAATATGGAGAATTTCTTATTGAATATTCCTAATATGGAAAATTTATTATAGAATATTTCTTATATGGAAAATGTTTATGTGGAGAATTTCTCATAGAATTTTTCTTATATGGAAAATTTCTTATAGAAAATTTTTGATATGGACAATTTCTTATAGAAAATTTTTTATATGGAAAATTTCTTATATTATGTGGAAAATTTATTATAGAAAATTTCTTATATGGAAAATTTCTTATACAAAATTTCTTATACGGCAATTTGGATAAATTCATACAGAAAATCACTTATATGGTAAATTTTTATATGGAGAATTTCTTATTGAATATTCCTAATATGGAAAATTGATTATAGAATATATCTTATATGGAAAATGTTTATGTGTAGAATTTCTCATAGAATTTTTCTTGTATGGAAAATTTCTTATAGAAAATTTTTGATATGCAAAATTTCTTATAGAAAATTTTTTATATGGAAAATTTCTTATAGAACATTTTTTATATGGAAAATTTCTTATAGAATATATTTTATATGGAAAATTTCTTCTCGAAATTATGTGGAAAATTTCTTATATGAAAAATTTCTTTTAGAAATGCCCTTATATGGAAAATTTCTTATAAAAAATTTCTTATATGGAAAATTTCTTATAGAAAATTTCTTATATGGAAAATTTCTTATAGAAAATTTCTTATATGGAAAATTTATTTTAGAAAATTTCTTATATGGAAAATTTATTTTAGAAAATTTCTTATATGGAAAATTTATTATAGAAAATTCCTTATATGGAAAATTTCTTATAGAACATTTCTTATATGGAAAATTTCTTATAGAAAATTTCTTATATGGAAAATTTCTTATAGAAAATTTCTTATATGGAAAATTTCTTATAGAAAATTTCTTATATGGAAAATTTCTTATAGAAATTTTCTTATATGGAAAATTTCTTATAGAAATTTTCTTATATGGAAAATTTCTTATAGAAATTTTCTTATATGGAAAATTTCTTATAGAAATTTTCTTATATGGAAAATTTCTTATAGAAATTTTCTTATATGAAAAATTTCTTATAGAAATTTTCTTATATGGAAAATTTCTTATTTTTGATATGGAAAATTTCTTATAGAAAATTTTTTATATGGAACATTTCTAATAGAACATTTTTTATATGGAAAATTTCTAATAGAACATTTTTTATATGGAAAATTTCTTATAGAACATTTTTTATATGGAAAATTTCTTATAGAACATATTTTATATGGACAATTTCTTCTCGAAATTATGTAGAAAATTTCTTATATGGAAAATGTCTTTTAGAAATGCCCTTATATGGAAAATTTCTTATAAAAAATTCCTTATATGGAAAATTTCTTATAGAAAATTTCTTATATGGAAAATTTCTTATAGAAAATTTCTTATATGGAAAATTTCTTATAGAAAATTTCTTATATGGAAAATTTATTATAGAAAATTTCTTATATGGAAAATTTATTATAGAAAATTCCTTATATGGAATATTTCTTATAGAAAATTTCTTATATGGCAAATTTCTTATAGAAAATTTCTTATATGGAAAATTTCTTATAGAAAATTTCTTATATGGAAAATTTCTTATAGAAATTTTCTTATATGGAAAATTTCTTATAGAAAATTTCTTATATGGAAAATTTCTTATAGAAAATTTCTTATATGGAAAATTTCTTATAGAAAATTTCTTATATGGAAAATTTCTTATAGAAAAGTTCTTATATGGAAAATTTATTATAGAAAATTTCTTATATGGAAAATTTATTATAGAAAATTTCTTATATGGAAAATTTATTATAGAAAATTCTTTATATGGAAAATTTCTTATAGAAAATTTCTTATATGGAAAATTTCTTATAGAAAATTTCTTATATGGAAAACTTCTTATACAAAATTTTTTATACGGAAAATTTCTTATAGAAAATTTCTTTTATGGATAATTTCTTATAGAAAATTTCTTATATGGAAAATTTCTTATAGAAAATTTCTTATATGGAAAATTTCTACTAGAAAATTTCTTATATGGAAAATTTCTTATACAAAATTTCTTATATAGGAAAATTTCTTATAGAAAATTTCTTATATGGAAAATTTCTTATAGAAAATTTCTTATCTGGAAAATTTCTTAAAGAAAATTTTTTATCTGGAAAATTTCTTATAGAAAATTTCTTATCTGGAAAATTTCTTATAGAAAATTTCTTATCTGGAAAATTTCTTATAGAAAATTTCTTATATGGAAAATTTCTTATAGAAAATTTCTTATATGGAAAATTTCTTATAGAAAATTTCTTATATGGAAAATTTCTTATAGAAAATTTCTTATATGGAAAATTTCTTATAGAAAATTTCTTATATGGAAAATTTCTTATAGAAAATTTCTTATATGGAAAATTTCTTATAGAAAATTTCTTATATGGAAAATTTCTTATAGAAAATTTCTTATATGGAAAATTTCTTATAGAAAATTTCTTATATGGAAAATTTCTTATAGAAAATTTCTTATATGGAAAATTTCTTATAGAAAATTTCTTATATGGAAAATTTCTTATAGAAAACTTCTTATATGGAAAATTTCTTATAGAAAATTTCTTATATGGAAAATTTCTTATAGAAAATTTCTTATATGGAAAATTTCTTATAGAAAATTTCTTATATGGAAAATTTCTTATAGAAAATTTCTTATATGGAAAATTTCTTATAGAAAATTTCTTATATGGAAAATTTCTTATAGAAAATTTCTTATATGGAAAATTTCTTATAGAAAATTTCTTATATGGAAAATTTCTTATAGAAAATTTCTTATCTGGAAAATTTCTTAAAGAAAATTTTTTATCTGGAAAATTTCTTATAGAAAATTTCTTATCTGGAAAATTTCTTATAGAAAATTTCTTATATGGAAAATTTCTTATAGAAAATTTCTTATATGGAAAATTTCTTATAGAAAATTTCTTATATGGAAAATTTCTTATAGAAAATTTCTTATATGGAAAATTTCTTATAGAAAATTTCTTATATGGAAAATTTCTTATAGAAAATTTCTTATATGGAAAATTTCTTATAGAAAATTTCTTATATGGAAAATTTCTTATAGAAAATTTCTTATATGGAAAATTTCTTATAGAAAATTTCTTATATGGAAAATTTCTTATAGAAAATTTCTTATATGGAAAATTTCTTATAGAAAATTTCTTATATGGAAAATTTCTTATAGAAAATTTCTTATATGGAAAATTTCTTATAGAAAATTTCTTATATGGAAAATTTCTTATAGAAAATTTCTTATATGGAAAATTTCTTATAAAAAATTTCTTATATGGAAAATTTCTTATAGAAAATTTCTTATATGGAAAATTTCTTATAGAAAATTTCTTATATGGAAAATTTCTTATAGAAAATATCTTATATGGAAAATTTCTTATAGAAAATTTCTTATATGGAAAATTTCTTATAGAAAATTTCTTATATGGAAAATTTCTTATAGAAAATTTCTTATATGGAAAATTTCTTATAGAAAATTTCTTATATGGAAAATTTCTTATAGAAAATTTCTTATATGGAAAATTTCTTATAGAAAATTTCTTATATGGAAAATTTCTTATAGAAAATTTCTTATATGGAAAATTTCTTATAGAAAATTTCTTATATAGGAAAATTTCTTATAGAAAATTTTTTATATGGAAAATTTCTTATAGAAAATTTTTTATATGGAAAATTTCTTATAGAAAATTTCTTATATGGAAAATTTCTTATAGAAAATTTCTAATTTGAAAAATTCTTATAGAAAATTTCTTATATGGAAAATTTCTTATAGAAAATTTCTTATATGGAAAATTTCTTATAGAAAATTTCTTATCTAGAAAATTTCTTATAGGAAATTTTTTACCTGGAAAATTTCTTATAGAAAATTTCTTATCTGGAAAATTTCTTATAGAAAATTTCTTATCTGGAAAATTTCTTATAGAAAATTTCTTATATGGAAAATTTCTTATAGAAAATTTCTTATATAGAAAATTTCTTATAGAAAATTTCTTATATGGAAAATTTCTTATAGAAAATTTCTTATATGGAAAATTTCTTATAGAAAATTTCTTATATGGAAAATTTCTTATAGAAAATTTCTTATATGGAAAATTTCTTATAGAAAATTTCTTATATAGAAAATTTCTTATAGAAAATTTCTTATATAGAAAATTTCTTATAGAAAATTTCTTATATGGAAAATTTCTTATAGAAAATTTCTTATATGGAAAATTTCTTATAGAAAATTTCTTATATGGAAAATTTCTTATAGAAAATTTCTTATATGGAAAATTTCTTATAGAAAATTTCTTATATGGAAAATTTCTTATACAAAATTTCTTATATGGCAATTTGGATTAATTCATACAGAAAATAACTTATATGGTAAATTTTAATATGGAGAATTTCTTATTGAATATTCTTAATATGGAAAATTTATTATAGAATATATCTTATATGGAAAATGTTTATGTGTAGAATTTCTCATAGAATTTTTCTTGTATGGAAAATTTCTTATAGAAAATTTTTGATATGCAAAATTTCTTATAGAAAATTTTTTATATGGAAAATTTCTTATAGAACATTTTTTATATGGAAAATTTCTAATAGAACATTTTTTATATGGAAAATTTCTAATAGAACATTTTTTATATGGAAAATTCCTATAGAACATTTTTTATATGGAAAATTTCTTATAGAATATATTTTATATGGAAAATTTCTTCTCGAAATTATGTGGAAAATTTCTTATATGAAAAATTTCTTTTAGAAATGCCCTTATATGGAAAATTTCTTATAAAAAATTTCTTATATGGAAAATTTCTTATAGAAAATTTCTTATATGGAAAATTTCTTATAGAAAATTTCTTATATGGAAAATTTCTTATAGAAAATTTCTTATATGGAAAATTTCTTATAGAAAATTTCTTATATGGAAAATTTATTTAAGAAAATTTCTTATATGGAAAATTTCTTATAGAAAATTTCTTATATGGAAAATTTATTATAGAAAATTCCTTATATGGAAAATTTCTTATAGAACATTTCTTATATGGAAAATTTCTTATAGAAAATTTCTTATATGGAAAATTTCTTATAGAAAATTTCTTATATGGAAAATTTCTTATAGAAAATTTCTTATATGGAAAATTTCTTATAGAAAATTTCTTATATGGAAAATTTATTATAGAAAATTTCTTATATGGAAAATTTATTATAGAAAATTCCTTATATGGAAAATTTCTTATAGAAAATTTCTTATATGGCAAATTTCTTATAGAAAATTTCTTATATGGAAAATTTCTTATAGAAAATTTCTTATATGGAAAATTTCTTATAGAAATTTTCTTATATGGAAAATTTCTTATAGAAAATTTCTTATATGGAAAATTTCTTATAGAAAATTTCTTATATGGAAAATTTCTTATAGAAAATTTCTTATATGGAAAATTTCTTATAGAAAATTTCTTATATGGAAAATTTCTTATAGAAAATTTCTTATATGGAAAATTTCTTATAGAAAATTTCTTATATGGAAAATTTCTTATAAAAAATTTCTTATATGGAAAATTTATTATAGAAAATTTCTTATATGGAAAATTTATTATAGAAAATTTCTTATATGGAAAATTTATTATAGAAAATTCTTTATATGGAAAATTTCTTATAGAAAATTTCTTATATGGAAAATTTCTTATAGAAAATTTCTTATATGGAAAACTTCTTATACAAAATTTTTTATACGGAAAATTTCTTATAGAAAATTTCTTTTATGGATAATTTCTTATAGAAAATTTCTTATATGGAAAATTTCTTATAGAAAATTTCTTATATGGAAAATTTCTTATAGAAAATTTCTTATATGGAAAATTTCTTATACAAAATTTCTTATATAGGAAAATTTCTTATAGAAAATTTCTTATATGGAAAATTTCTTATAGAAAATTTCTTATCTGGAAAATTTCTTATAGAAAATTTCTTATCTGGAAAATTTCTTATACAAAATTTCTTATATGGAAAATTTCTTATAGAAAATTTCTTATATGGAAAATTTCTTATAGAAAATTTCTTATCTGGAAAATTTCTTATAGAAAATTTCTTATATGGAAAATTTCTTATAGAAAATTTCTTATCTGGAAAATTTCTTATAGAAAATTTCTTATCTGGAAAATTTCTTATAGAAAATTTCTTATATGGAAAATTTCTTATAGAAAATTTCTTATATGGAAAATTTCTTATAGAAAATTTCTTATATGGAAAATTTCTTATAGAAAATTTCTTATATGGAAAATTTCTTATAGAAAATTTCTTATATGGAAAATTTCTTATAGAAAATTTCTTATATGGAAAATTTCTTATAGAAAATTTCTTATATGGAAAATTTCTTATAGAAAATTTCTTATATGGAAAATTTCTTATAGAAAATTTCTTATATGGAAAATTTCTTATAGAAAACTTCTTATATGGAAAATTTCTTATAGAAAATTTCTTATATGGAAAATTTCTTATAGAAAATTTCTTATATGGAAAATTTCTTATAGAAAATTTCTTATATGGAAAATTTCTTATAGAAAATTTCTTATATGGAAAATTTCTTATAGAAAATTTCTTATATGGAAAATTTCTTATAGAAAATTTCTTATATGGCAATTTGGATAAATTCATACAGAAAATAACTTATATGGTAAATTTTAATATGGAGAATTTCTTATTGAATATTCCTAATATGGAAAATTGATTATAGAATATTTCTTATATGGAAAATGTTTATGTGTAGAATTTCTCATAGAATTTTTCTTGTATGCAAAATTTCTTATAGAAAATTTTTGATATGCAAAATTTCTTATAGAAATTTTTTTATATGGAACATTTCTAATAGAACATTTTTTATATGGAAAATTTCTAATAGAACATTTTTTAATGGAAAATTTCTTATAGAAAATTTCTTATCTGGAAAATTTCTTATACAAAATTTCTTATATGGAAAATTTCTTATAGAAAATTTCTTATATGGAAAATTTCTTATAGAAAATTTCTTATCTGGAAAATTTCTTATAGAAAATTTCTTATATGGAAAATTTCTTATAGAAAATTTCTTATATGGAAAATTTCTTATAGAAAATTTCTTATCTGGAAAATTTCTTAAAGAAAATTTTTTATCTGGAAAATTTCTTATAGAAAATTTCTTATCTGGAAAATTTCTTATAGAAAATTTCTTATCTGGAAAATTTCTTATAGAAAATTTCTTATATGGAAAATTTCTTATAGAAAATTTCTTATATGGAAAATTTCTTATAGAAAATTTCTTATATGGAAAATTTCTTATAGAAAATTTCTTATATGGAAAATTTCTTATAGAAAATTTCTTATATGGAAAATTTCTTATAGAAAATTTCTTATATGGAAAATTTCTTATAGAAAATTTCTTATATGGAAAATTTCTTATAGAAAATTTCTTATATGGAAAATTTCTTATAGAAAATTTCTTATATGGAAAATTTCTTATACAAAATTTCTTATATGGCAATTTGGATTAATTCATACAGAAAATAACTTATATGGTAAATTTTAATATGGAGAATTTCTTATTGAATATTCTTAATATGGAAAATTTATTATAGAATATATCTTATATGGAAAATGTTTATGTGTAGAATTTCTCATAGAATTTTTCTTGTATGGAAAATTTCTTATAGAAAATTTTTGATATGCAAAATTTCTTATAGAAAATTTTTTATATGGAAAATTTCTTATAGAACATTTTTTATATGGAAAATTTCTAATAGAACATTTTTTATATGGAAAATTTCTAATAGAACATTTTTTATATGGAAAATTCCTATAGAACATTTTTTATATGGAAAATTTCTTATAGAATATATTTTATATGGAAAATTTCTTCTCGAAATTATGTGGAAAATTTCTTATATGAAAAATTTCTTTTAGAAATGCCCTTATATGGAAAATTTCTTATAAAAAATTTCTTATATGGAAAATTTCTTATAGAAAATTTCTTATATGGAAAATTTCTTATAGAAAATTTCTTATATGGAAAATTTCTTATAGAAAATTTCTTATATGGAAAATTTCTTATAGAAAATTTCTTATATGGAAAATTTATTTAAGAAAATTTCTTATATGGAAAATTTCTTATAGAAAATTTCTTATATGGAAAATTTATTATAGAAAATTCCTTATATGGAAAATTTCTTATAGAACATTTCTTATATGGAAAATTTCTTATAGAAAATTTCTTATATGGAAAATTTCTTATAGAAAATTTCTTATATGGAAAATTTCTTATAGAAAATTTCTTATATGGAAAATTTCTTATAGAAAATTTCTTATATGGAAAATTTATTATAGAAAATTTCTTATATGGAAAATTTATTATAGAAAATTCCTTATATGGAAAATTTCTTATAGAAAATTTCTTATATGGCAAATTTCTTATAGAAAATTTCTTATATGGAAAATTTCTTATAGAAAATTTCTTATATGGAAAATTTCTTATAGAAATTTTCTTATATGGAAAATTTCTTATAGAAAATTTCTTATATGGAAAATTTCTTATAGAAAATTTCTTATATGGAAAATTTCTTATAGAAAATTTCTTATATGGAAAATTTCTTATAGAAAATTTCTTATATGGAAAATTTCTTATAGAAAATTTCTTATATGGAAAATTTCTTATAGAAAATTTCTTATATGGAAAATTTCTTATAGAAAATTTCTTATATGGAAAATTTATTATAGAAAATTTCTTATATGGAAAATTTATTATAGAAAATTTCTTATATGGAAAATTTATTATAGAAAATTCTTTATATGGAAAATTTCTTATAGAAAATTTCTTATATGGAAAATTTCTTATAGAAAATTTCTTATATGGAAAACTTCTTATACAAAATTTTTTATACGGAAAATTTCTTATAGAAAATTTCTTTTATGGATAATTTCTTATAGAAAATTTCTTATATGGAAAATTTCTTATAGAAAATTTCTTATATGGAAAATTTCTTATAGAAAATTTCTTATATGGAAAATTTCTTATACAAAATTTCTTATATAGGAAAATTTCTTATAGAAAATTTCTTATATGGAAAATTTCTTATAGAAAATTTCTTATCTGGAAAATTTCTTATAGAAAATTTCTTATCTGGAAAATTTCTTATACAAAATTTCTTATATGGAAAATTTCTTATAGAAAATTTCTTATATGGAAAATTTCTTATAGAAAATTTCTTATCTGGAAAATTTCTTATAGAAAATTTCTTATATGGAAAATTTCTTATAGAAAATTTCTTATCTGGAAAATTTCTTATAGAAAATTTCTTATCTGGAAAATTTCTTATAGAAAATTTCTTATATGGAAAATTTCTTATAGAAAATTTCTTATATGGAAAATTTCTTATAGAAAATTTCTTATATGGAAAATTTCTTATAGAAAATTTCTTATATGGAAAATTTCTTATAGAAAATTTCTTATATGGAAAATTTCTTATAGAAAATTTCTTATATGGAAAATTTCTTATAGAAAATTTCTTATATGGAAAATTTCTTATAGAAAATTTCTTATATGGAAAATTTCTTATAGAAAATTTCTTATATGGAAAATTTCTTATAGAAAATTTCTTATATGGAAAATTTCTTATAGAAAATTTCTTATATGGAAAATTTCTTATAGAAAACTTCTTATATGGAAAATTTCTTATAGAAAATTTCTTATATGGAAAATTTCTTATAGAAAATTTCTTATATGGAAAATTTCTTATAGAAAATTTCTTATATGGAAAATTTCTTATAGAAAATTTCTTATATGGAAAATTTCTTATAGAAAATTTCTTATATGGAAAATTTCTTATAGAAAATTTCTTATATGGCAATTTGGATAAATTCATACAGAAAATAACTTATATGGTAAATTTTAATATGGAGAATTTCTTATTGAATATTCCTAATATGGAAAATTGATTATAGAATATTTCTTATATGGAAAATGTTTATGTGTAGAATTTCTCATAGAATTTTTCTTGTATGCAAAATTTCTTATAGAAAATTTTTGATATGCAAAATTTCTTATAGAAATTTTTTTATATGGAACATTTCTAATAGAACATTTTTTATATGGAAAATTTCTAATAGAACATTTTTTAATGGAAAATTTCTTATAGAAAATTTCTTATCTGGAAAATTTCTTATACAAAATTTCTTATATGGAAAATTTCTTATAGAAAATTTCTTATATGGAAAATTTCTTATAGAAAATTTCTTATCTGGAAAATTTCTTATAGAAAATTTCTTATATGGAAAATTTCTTATAGAAAATTTCTTATATGGAAAATTTCTTATAGAAAATTTCTTATCTGGAAAATTTCTTAAAGAAAATTTTTTATCTGGAAAATTTCTTATAGAAAATTTCTTATCTGGAAAATTTCTTATAGAAAATTTCTTATCTGGAAAATTTCTTATAGAAAATTTCTTATATGGAAAATTTCTTATAGAAAATTTCTTATATGGAAAATTTCTTATAGAAAATTTCTTATATGGAAAATTTCTTATAGAAAATTTCTTATATGGAAAATTTCTTATAGAAAATTTCTTATATGGAAAATTTCTTATAGAAAATTTCTTATATGGAAAATTTCTTATAGAAAATTTCTTATATGGAAAATTTCTTATAGAAAATTTCTTATATGGAAAATTTCTTATAGAAAATTTCTTATATGGAAAATTTCTTATAGAAAATTTCTTATATGGAAAATTTCTTATAGAAAATTTCTTATATGGAAAATTTCTTATAGAAAATTTCTTATATGGAAAATTTCTTATAGAAAACTTCTTATATGGAAAATTTCTTATAGAAAATTTCTTATATGGAAAATTTCTTATAGAAAATTTCTTATATGGAAAATTTCTTATAGAAAATTTCTTATATGGAAAATTTCTTATAGAAAATTTCTTATATGGAAAATTTCTTATAGAAAATTTCTTATATGGAAAATTTCTTATAGAAAATTTCTTATATGGAAAATTTCTTATAGAAAATTTCTTATATGGAAAATTTCTTATAGAAAATTTCTTATATGGAAAATTTCTTATAGAAAATTTCTTATATGGCAATTTGGATAAATTCATACAGAAAATAACTTATATGGTAAATTTTAATATGGAGAATTTCTTATTGAATATTCCTAATATGGAAAATTGATTATAGAATATTTCTTATATGGAAAATGTTTATGTGTAGAATTTCTCATAGAATTTTTCTTGTATGGAAAATTTCTTATAGAAAATTTTTGATATGCAAAATTTCTTATAGAAAATTTTTTATATGGAACATTTCTAATAGAACATTTTTTATATGGAAAATTTCTAATAGAACATTTTTTAATGGAAAATTTCTTATAGAACATTTTTTATATGGAAAATTTCTTATAGAACATATTTTATATGGAAAATTTCTTCACGAAATTATGTGGAAAATTTCTTATATGGAAAATTTCTTTTAAAAATGCCCTTATATGGAAAATTTCTTATAAAAAATTTCTTATATGGAAAATTTCTTATACAAAATTTCTTATATGGAAAATTTCTTATAGAAAATTTCTTATATGGAAAATTTATTATAGAAAATTTCTTATATGGAAAATTTATTATAGAAAATTCCTTATATGGAAAATTTCTTATAGAAAAATTTTTATATGGAAAATTTCTTATAGAAAATATTTTATATGGAAAATTTCTTATAGAAAATTTCTTATATGGAAAATTTCTTATAGAAAATTTCTAATTTGAAAATTTCTTATAGAAAATTTCTTATATGGAAAATTTCTTATAAAAAATTTCTTATATGGAAAATTTCTTATAGAAAATTTCTTATATGGAAAATTTCTTATAGAAAATTTCTTATCTGGAAAATTTCTTAAAGAAAATTTTTTATCTGGAAAATTTCTTATAGAAAATTTCTTATCTGGAAAATTTCTTATAGAAAATTTCTTATATGGAAAATTTCTTATAGAAAATTTCTTATATGGAAAATTTCTTATAGAAAATTTCTTATATGGAAAATTTCTTATAGAAAATTTCTTATATGGAAAATTTCTTATAGAAAATTTCTTATATGGAAAATTTCTTATAGAAAATTTCTTATATGGAAAATTTCTTATAGAAAATTTCTTATATGGAAAATTTCTTATAGAAAATTTCTTATATGGAAAATTTCTTATAGAAAATTTCTTATATGGAAAATTTCTTATAGAAAATTTCTTATATGGAAAATTTCTTATAGAAAATTTCTTATATGGAAAATTTCTTATAGAAAATTTCTTATATGGAAAATTTCTTATAGAAAATTTCTTATATGGAAAATTTCTTATAGAAAATTTCTTATATGGAAAATTTCTTATAGAAAATTTCTTATATGGAAAATTTCTTATAGAAAATTTCTTATATGGAAAATTTCTTATAGAAAATTTCTTATATGGAAAATTTCTTATAGAAAATTTCTTATATGGAAAATTTCTTATAGAAAATTTCTTATATGGAAAATTTCTTATAGAAAATTTCTTATATGGAAAATTCTTATAGAAAATTTCTTATATGGAAAATTTCTTATAGAAAATTTCTTATATGGAAAATTTCTTATAGAAAATTTCTTATATGGAAAATTTCTTATAGAAAATTTCTTATATGGAAAATTTCTTATAGAAAATTTCTTATATGGAAAATTTCTTATAAAAAATTTCTTATATGGAAAATTTCTTATAGAAAATTTCTTATATGGAAAATTTCTTATAGAAAATTTCTTATATGGAAAATTTCTTATAGAAAATATCTTATATGGAAAATTTCTTATAGAAAATTTCTTATATGGAAAATTTCTTATAGAAAATTTCTTATATGGAAAATTTCTTATAGAAAATTTCTTATATGGAAAATTTCTTATAGAAAATTTCTTATATGGAAAATTTCTTATAGAAAATTTCTTATATGGAAAATTTCTTATAGAAAATTTCTTATATGGAAAATTTCTTATAGAAAATTTCTTATATGGAAAATTTCTTATAGAAAATTTCTTATATGGAAAATTTCTTATAGAAAATTTCTTATATAGGAAAATTTCTTATAGAAAATTTTTTATATGGAAAATTTCTTATAGAAAATTTTTTATATGGAAAATTTCTTATAGAAAATTTCTTATATGGAAAATTTCTTATAGAAAATTTCTAATTTGAAAAATTCTTATAGAAAATTTCTTATATGGAAAATTTCTTATAGAAAATTTCTTATATGGAAAATTTCTTATAGAAAATTTCTTATCTAGAAAATTTCTTATAGGAAATTTTTTATCTGGAAAATTTCTTATAGAAAATTTCTTATCTGGAAAATTTCTTATAGAAAATTTCTTATCTGGAAAATTTCTTATAGAAAATTTCTTATATGGAAAATTTCTTATAGAAAATTTCTTATATAGAAAATTTCTTATAGAAAATTTCTTATATGGAAAATTTCTTATAGAAAATTTCTTATATGGAAAATTTCTTATAGAAAATTTCTTATATGGAAAATTTCTTATAGAAAATTTCTTATATGGAAAATTTCTTATAGAAAATTTCTTATATAGAAAATTTCTTATAGAAAATTTCTTATATAGAAAATTTCTTATAGAAAATTTCTTATAGAAAATTTCTTATATGGAAAATTTCTTATAGAAAATTTCTTATATGGAAAATTTCTTATAGAAAATTTCTTATATGGAAAATTTCTTATAGAAAATTTCTTATATAGAAAATTTCTTATAGAAAATTTCTTATATGGAAAATTTCTTATAGAAAATTTCTTATCTGGAAAATTTCTTATAGAAAATTTCTTATATGGAAAATTTCTTATAGAAAATTTCTTATATGGAAAATTTCTTATAGAAAATTTCTTATATGGAAAATTTCTTATAGAAAATTTCTTATATGGAAAATTTCTTATAGAAAATTTCTTATATGGAACATTTCTTATAAAAAATTTCTTATATGGAAAATTTCTTATAGAAAATTTTTTATATGGAAAATTTCTTATAGAAAATTTATTATATGGAGAATTTCTTATAGAAATGCCCTTATACGGAAAATTTCTTATATAAAATTTCTTATATGGAAAATATCTTATACAAAATTTCTTATATGGCAATTTGGATTAATTCATACAGAAAATAACTTATATGGTAAATTTTAATATGGAGAATTTCTTATTGAATATTCTTAATATGGAAAATTTATTATAGAATATATCTTATATGGAAAATGTTTATGTGTAGAATTTCTCATAGAATTTTTCTTGTATGGAAAATTTCTTATAGAAAATTTTTGATATGCAAAATTTCTTATAGAAAATTTTTTATATGGAAAATTTCTTATAGAACATTTTTTATATGGAAAATTTCTAATAGAACATTTTTTATATGGAAAATTTCTAATAGAACATTTTTTATATGGAAAATTCCTATAGAACATTTTTTATATGGAAAATTTCTTATAGAATATATTTTATATGGAAAATTTCTTCTCGAAATTATGTGGAAAATTTCTTATATGAAAAATTTTATTTAGAAATGCCCTTATATGGAAAATTTCTTATAAAAAATTTCTTATATGGAAAATTTCTTATAGAAAATTTCTTATATGGAAAATTTCTTATAGAAAATTTCTTATATGGAAAATTTATTTAAGAAAATTTCTTATATGGAAAATTTATTTTAGAAAATTTCTTATATGGAAAATTTATTATAGAAAATTCCTTATATGGAAAATTTCTTATAGAACATTTCTTATATGGAAAATTTCTTATAGAAAATTTCTTATATGGAAAATTTCTTATAGAAAATTTCTTATATGGAAAATTTCTTATAGAAAATTTCTTATATGGAAAATTTCTTATAGAAAATTTCTTATATGGAAAATTTATTATAGAAAATTTCTTATATGGAAAATTTATTATAGAAAATTCCTTATATGGAAAATTTCTTATAGAAAATTTCTTATATGGCAAATTTCTTATAGAAAATTTCTTATATGGAAAATTTCTTATAGAAAATTTCTTATATGGAAAATTTCTTATAGAAATTTTCTTATATGGAAAATTTCTTATAGAAAATTTCTTATATGGAAAATTTCTTATAGAAAATTTCTTATATGGAAAATTTCTTATAGAAAATTTCTTATATGGAAAATTTCTTATAGAAAATTTCTTATATGGAAAATTTCTTATAGAAAATTTCTTATATGGAAAATTTATTATAGAAAATTTCTTATATGGAAAATTTATTATAGAAAATTTCTTATATGGAAAATTTATTATAGAAAATTCTTTATATGGAAAATTTCTTATAGAAAATTTCTTATATGGAAAATTTCTTATAGAAAATTTCTTATATGGAAAACTTCTTATACAAAATTTTTTATACGGAAAATTTCTTATAGAAAATTTCTTTTATGGATAATTTCTTATAGAAAATTTCTTATATGGAAAATTTCTTATAGAAAATTTCTTATATGGAAAATTTCTTATAGAAAATTTCTTATATGGAAAATTTCTTATACAAAATTTCTTATATAGGAAAATTTCTTATAGAAAATTTCTTATATGGAAAATTTCTTATAGAAAATTTCTTATCTGGAAAATTTCTTATAGAAAATTTCTTATCTGGAAAATTTCTTATACAAAATTTCTTATATGGAAAATTTCTTATAGAAAATTTCTAATATGGAAAATTTCTTATAGAAAATTTCTTATCTGGAAAATTTCTTATAGAAAATTTCTTATCTGGAAAATTTCTTATAGAAAATTTCTTATATGGAAAATTTCTTATAGAAAATTTCTTATCTGGAAAATTTCTTATAGAAAATTTCTTATATGGAAAATTTCTTATAGAAAATTTCTTATATGGAAAATTTCTTATAGAAAATTTCTTATATGGAAAATTTCTTATAGAAAATTTCTTATATGGAAAATTTCTTATAGAAAATTTCTTATATGGAAAATTTCTTATAGAAAATTTCTTATATGGAAAATTTCTTATAGAAAATTTCTTATATGGAAAATTTCTTATAGAAAATTTCTTATATGGAAAATTTCTTATAGAAAATTTCTTATATGGAAAATTTCTTATAGAAAATTTCTTATATGGAAAATTTCTTATAGAAAATTTCTTATATGGAAAATTTCTTATAGAAAACTTCTTATATGGAAAATTTCTTATAGAAAATTTCTTATATGGAAAATTTCTTATAGAAAATTTCTTATATGGAAAATTTCTTATAGAAAATTTCTTATATGGAAAATTTCTTATAGAAAATTTCTTATATGGAAAATTTCTTATAGAAAATTTCTTATATGGAAAATTTCTTATAGAAAATTTCTTATATGGCAATTTGGATAAATTCATACAGAAAATAACTTATATGGTAAATTTTAATATGGAGAATTTCTTATTGAATATTCCTAATATGGAAAATTGATTATAGAATATTTCTTATATGGAAAATGTTTATGTGTAGAATTTCTCATAGAATTTTTCTTGTATGCAAAATTTCTTATAGAAAATTTTTGATATGCAAAATTTCTTATAGAAATTTTTTTATATGGAACATTTCTAATAGAACATTTTTTATATGGAAAATTTCTAATAGAACATTTTTTAATGGAAAATTTCTTATAGAAAATTTCTTATCTGGAAAATTTCTTATACAAAATTTCTTATATGGAAAATTTCTTATAGAAAATTTCTTATATGGAAAATTTCTTATAGAAAATTTCTTATCTGGAAAATTTCTTATAGAAAATTTCTTATATGGAAAATTTCTTATAGAAAATTTCTTATCTGGAAAATTTCTTATAGAAAATTTCTTATCTGGAAAATTTCTTATAGAAAATTTCTTATATGGAAAATTTCTTATAGAAAATTTCTTATATGGAAAATTTCTTATAGAAAATTTCTTATATGGAAAATTTCTTATAGAAAATTTCTTATATGGAAAATTTCTTATAGAAAATTTCTTATATGGAAAATTTCTTATAGAAAATTTCTTATATGGCAATTTGGATAAATTCATACAGAAAATAACTTATATGGTAAATTTTAATATGGAGAATTTCTTATTGAATATTCCTAATATGGAAAATTGATTATAGAATATTTCTTATATGGAAAATGTTTATGTGTAGAATTTCTCATAGAATTTTTCTTGTATGCAAAATTTCTTATAGAAAATTTTTGATATGCAAAATTTCTTATAGAAATTTTTTTATATGGAACATTTCTAATAGAACATTTTTTATATGGAAAATTTCTAATAGAACATTTTTTAATGGAAAATTTCTTATAGAAAATTTCTTATCTGGAAAATTTCTTATACAAAATTTCTTATATGGAAAATTTCTTATAGAAAATTTCTTATATGGAAAATTTCTTATAGAAAATTTCTTATCTGGAAAATTTCTTATAGAAAATTTCTTATATGGAAAATTTCTTATAGAAAATTTCTTATCTGGAAAATTTCTTATAGAAAATTTCTTATCTGGAAAATTTCTTATAGAAAATTTCTTATATGGAAAATTTCTTATAGAAAATTTCTTATATGGAAAATTTCTTATAGAAAATTTCTTATATGGAAAATTTCTTATAGAAAATTTCTTATATGGAAAATTTCTTATAGAAAATTTCTTATATGGAAAATTTCTTATAGAAAATTTCTTATATGGAAAATTTCTTATAGAAAATTTCTTATATGGAAAATTTCTTATAGAAAATTTCTTATATGGAAAATTTCTTATAGAAAATTTCTTATATGGAAAATTTCTTATAGAAAATTTCTTATATGGAAAATTTCTTATAGAAAATTTCTTATATGGAAAATTTCTTATAGAAAACTTCTTATATGGAAAATTTCTTATAGAAAATTTCTTATATGGAAAATTTCTTATAGAAAATTTCTTATATGGAAAATTTCTTATAGAAAATTTCTTATATGGAAAATTTCTTATAGAAAATTTCTTATATGGAAAATTTCCTATAGAAAATTTCTTATATGGAAAATTTCTTATAGAAAATTTCTTATATGGCAATTTGGATAAATTCATACAGAAAATAACTTATATGGTAAATTTTAATATGGAGAATTTCTTATTGAATATTCCTAATATGGAAAATTGATTATAGAATATTTCTTATATGGAAAATGTTTATGTGTAGAATTTCTCATAGAATTTTTCTTGTATGCAAAATTTCTTATAGAAAATTTTTGATATGCAAAATTTCTTATAGAAATTTTTTTATATGGAACATTTCTAATAGAACATTTTTTATATGGAAAATTTCTAATAGAACATTTTTTAATGGAAAATTTCTTATAGAACATTTTTTATATGGAAAATTTCTTATAGAAAATATTTTATATGGAAAATTTCTTCTCGAAATTATGTGGAAAATTTCTTATATGGAAAATTTCTTTTAGAAATGCCCTTATATGGAAAATTTCTTATAAAAAATTTCTTATATGGAAAATTTCTTATAGAAAATTTCTTATATGGAAAATTTCTTATAGAAAATTTCTTATATGGAAAATTTATTATAGAAAATTTCTTATATGGAAAATTTATTATAGAAAATTCCTTACATGGAAAATTTCTTATAGAAAAATTTTTATATGGAAAATTTCTTATAGAAAATATTTTATATGGAAAATTTCTTATAGAAAATTTCTTATATGGAAAATTTCTTATAGAAAATTTCTAATTTGAAAATTTCTTATAGAAAATTTCTTATATGGAAAATTTCTTATAGAAAATTTCTTATATGGAAAATTTCTTATAGAAAATTTCTTATATGGAAAATTTCTTATAGAAAATTTCTTATATGGAAAATTTCTTATAGAAAATTTCTTATATGGAAAATTTCTTATAGAAAATTTCTTATATGGAAAATTTCTTATAGAAAATTTCTTATATGGAAAATTTCTTATAGAAAATTTCTTATATGGAAAATTTCTTATAGAAAATTTCTTATATGGAAAATTTCTTATAGAAAATTTCTTATATGGAAAATTTCTTATAGAAAATTTCTTATATGGAAAATTTCTTATAGAAAATTTCTTATATGGAAAATTTCTTATAGAAAATTTCTTATATGGAAAATTTCTTATAGAAAACTTCTTATATGGAAAATTTCTTATAGAAAATTTCTTATATGGAAAATTTCTTATAGAAAATTTCTTATATGGAAAATTTCTTATAGAAAATTTCTTATATGGAAAATTTCTTATAGAAAATTTCTTATATGGAAAATTTCCTATAGAAAATTTCTTATATGGAAAATTTCTTATAGAAAATTTCTTATATGGCAATTTGGATAAATTCATACAGAAAATAACTTATATGGTAAATTTTAATATGGAGAATTTCTTATTGAATATTCCTAATATGGAAAATTGATTATAGAATATTTCTTATATGGAAAATGTTTATGTGTAGAATTTCTCATAGAATTTTTCTTGTATGCAAAATTTCTTATAGAAAATTTTTGATATGCAAAATTTCTTATAGAAATTTTTTTATATGGAACATTTCTAATAGAACATTTTTTATATGGAAAATTTCTAATAGAACATTTTTTAATGGAAAATTTCTTATAGAAAATTTCTTATCTGGAAAATTTCTTATACAAAATTTCTTATATGGAAAATTTCTTATAGAAAATTTCTTATATGGAAAATTTCTTATAGAAAATTTCTTATCTGGAAAATTTCTTATAGAAAATTTCTTATATGGAAAATTTCTTATAGAAAATTTCTTATCTGGAAAATTTCTTATAGAAAATTTCTTATCTGGAAAATTTCTTATAGAAAATTTCTTATATGGAAAATTTCTTATAGAAAATTTCTTATATGGAAAATTTCTTATAGAAAATTTCTTATATGGAAAATTTCTTATAGAAAATTTCTTATATGGAAAATTTCTTATAGAAAATTTCTTATATGGAAAATTTCTTATAGAAAATTTCTTATATGGAAAATTTCTTATAGAAAATTTCTTATATGGAAAATTTCTTATAGAAAATTTCTTATATGGAAAATTTCTTATAGAAAATTTCTTATATGGAAAATTTCTTATAGAAAATTTCTTATATGGAAAATTTCTTATAGAAAATTTCTTATATGGAAAATTTCTTATAGAAAACTTCTTATATGGAAAATTTCTTATAGAAAATTTCTTATATGGAAAATTTCTTATAGAAAATTTCTTATATGGAAAATTTCTTATAGAAAATTTCTTATATGGAAAATTTCTTATAGAAAATTTCTTATATGGAAAATTTCCTATAGAAAATTTCTTATATGGAAAATTTCTTATAGAAAATTTCTTATATGGCAATTTGGATAAATTCATACAGAAAATAACTTATATGGTAAATTTTAATATGGAGAATTTCTTATTGAATATTCCTAATATGGAAAATTGATTATAGAATATTTCTTATATGGAAAATGTTTATGTGTAGAATTTCTCATAGAATTTTTCTTGTATGCAAAATTTCTTATAGAAAATTTTTGATATGCAAAATTTCTTATAGAAATTTTTTTATATGGAACATTTCTAATAGAACATTTTTTATATGGAAAATTTCTAATAGAACATTTTTTAATGGAAAATTTCTTATAGAACATTTTTTATATGGAAAATTTCTTATAGAAAATATTTTATATGGAAAATTTCTTCTCGAAATTATGTGGAAAATTTCTTATATGGAAAATTTCTTTTAGAAATGCCCTTATATGGAAAATTTCTTATAAAAAATTTCTTATATGGAAAATTTCTTATAGAAAATTTCTTATATGGAAAATTTCTTATAGAAAATTTCTTATATGGAAAATTTATTATAGAAAATTTCTTATATGGAAAATTTATTATAGAAAATTCCTTACATGGAAAATTTCTTATAGAAAAATTTTTATATGGAAAATTTCTTATAGAAAATATTTTATATGGAAAATTTCTTATAGAAAATTTCTTATATGGAAAATTTCTTATAGAAAATTTCTAATTTGAAAATTTCTTATAGAAAATTTCTTATATGGAAAATTTCTTATAGAAAATTTCTTATATGGAAAATTTCTTATAGAAAATTTCTTATATGGAAAATTTCTTATAGAAAATTTCTTATATGGAAAATTTCTTATAGAAAATTTCTTATCTGGAAAATTTCTTAAAGAAAATTTCTTATATGGAAAATTTCTTATAGAAAATTTCTTATCTGGAAAATTTCTTATAGAAAATTTCTTATATGGAAAATTTCTTATAGAAAATTTCTTATATGGAAAATTTCTTATAGAAAATTTCTTATATGGAAAATTTGTTATAGAAAATTTCTTATATGGAAAATTTCTTATAGAAAATTTCTTATATGGAAAATTTCTTATAGAAAATTTCTTATATGGAAAATTTCTTATAGAAAATTTCTTATATGGAAAATTTCTTATAGAAAATTTCTTATATGGAAAATTTCTTATAGAAAATTTCTTATATGGAAAATTTCTTATAGAAAATTTCTTATATGGAAAATTTCTTATAGAAAATTTCTTATATGGAAAATTTCTTATAGAAAATTTCTTATATGGAAAATTTCTTATAGAAAATTTCTTATATGGAAAATTTCTTATAGAAAATTTCTTATATGGAAAATTTCTTATAGAAAATTTCTTATATGGAAAATTTCTTATAGAAAATTTCTTATATGGAAAATTTCTTATAGAAAATTTCTTATATGGAAAATTTCTTATAGAAAATTTCTTATATGGAAAATTTCCTATAGAAAATTTCTTATATGGAAAATTTCTTATAGAAAATTTCTTATATGGAAAATTTCTTATAGAAAATTTCTTATATGGAAAATTTCTTATAGAAAATATCTTATATGGAAAATTTCTTATAGAAAATTTCTTATATGGAAAATTTCTTATAGAAAATTTCTTATATGGAAAATTTCTTATAGAAAATTTCTTATATGGAAAATTTCTTATAGAAAATTTCTTATATGGAAAATTTCTTATAGAAAATTTCTTATATGGAAAATTTCTTATAGAAAATTTCTTATATGGAAAATTTCTTATAGAAAATTTCTTATATGGAAAATTTCTTATAGAAAATTTCTTATATGGAAAATTTCTTATAGAAAATTTCTTATATGGAAAATTTCTTATAGAAAACTTCTTATATAGGAAAATTTCTTATAGAAAATTTTTTATATGGAAAATTTCTTATAGAAAATTTCTTATATGGAAAATTTCCTATAGAAAATTTCTTATATGGAAAATTTCTTATAGAAAATTTCTGATATGGAAAATTTCTTATAGAAAATTTCTTATATGGAAAATTTCTTATAGAAAATTTCTTATATGGAAAATTTTTTATAGAAAATATCTTATATGGAAAATTTCTTATAGAAAATTTCTTATATGGAAAATTTCTTATAGAAAATATCTTATATGGAAAATTTCTTATAGAAAATTTCTTATATGGAAAATTTCTTATAGAAAATTTCTTATATGGAAAATTTCTTATAGAAAACTTCTTATATAGGAAAATTTCTTATAGAAAATTTTTTATATGGAAAATTTCTTATAGAAAATTTCTTATATGGAAAATTTCTTATAGAAAATTTTTTATATGGAAAATTTCTTATAGAAAATTTCTTATATGGAAAATTTCTTATAGAAAATTTCTAATTTGAAAAATTCTTATAGAAAATTTCTTATATGGAAAAATTCTTATAGAAAATTTCTTATATGGAAAATTTCTTATAGAAAATTTCTTATATGGAAAATTTCTTATAGAAAATTTCTTATCTGGAAAATTTCTTATAGGAAATTTTTTATCTGGAAAATTTCTTATAGAAAATTTCTTATCTGGAAAATTTCTTATAGAAAATTTCTTATCTGGAAAATTTCTTATAGAAAATTTCTTATATGGAAAATTTCTTATAGAAAATTTCTTATATGGAAAATTTCTTATAGAAAATTTCTTATATGGAAAATTTCTTATAGAAAATTTCTTATATGGAAAATTTCTTATAGAAAATTTCTTAGATGGAAAATTTCTTATAGAAAATTTCTTATATGGAAAATTTCTTATAGAAAATTTCTTATATAGAAAATTTCTTATAGAAAATTTCTTATATGGAAAATTTCTTATAGAAAATTTCTTATATGGAAAATTTCTTATAGAAAATTTCTTATATGGAAAATTTCTTATAGAAAATTTCTTATATGGAAAATTTCTTATAGAAAATTTCTTATATGGAAAATTTCTTATAGAAAATTTCTTATATGGAAAATTTCTTATAGAAAATTTCTTATATGGAAAATTTCTTATAGAAAATTTCTTATATGGAAAATTTCTTATAGAAAATTTCTTATATGGAAAATTTCTTATAGAAAATTTCTTATATGGAAAATTTCTTATAGAAAATTTCTTATATGGAAAATTTCTTATAGAAAATTTCTTATATGGAAAATTTCTTATAGAAAATTTCTCATATGGAAAATTTCTTATAGAAAATTTCTTATATGGAAAATTTCTTATAGAAAATTTCTTATATGGAAAATTTCTTATAGAAAATTTCTTATATGGAAAATTTCTTATAGAAAATTTCTTATATGGAAAATTTCTTATAGAAAATTTCTTATATGGAAAATTTCTTATAGAAAATTTCTTATATGGAAAATTTCTTATAGAAAATTTCTTATATGGAAAATTTCTTATAGAAAATTTCTTATATGGAAAATTTCTTATAGAAAATTTCTTATATGGAAAATTTCTTATAGAAAATTTCTTATATGGAAAATTTCTTATAGAAAATTTCTTATATGGAAAATTTCTTATAGAAAACTTCTTATATGGAAAATTTCTTATAGAAAATTTCTTATATGGAAAATTTCTTATAGAAAATTTCTTATATGGAAAATTTCTTATAGAAAATTTCTTATATGGAAAATTTCTTATAGAAAATTTCTTATATGGAAAATTTCTTATAGAAAATTTCTTATATGGAAAATTTCTTATAGAAATTTTCTTATATGGAAAATTTCTTATAGAAAATTTCTTATATGGAAAATTTCTTATAGAAAATTTCTTATATGGCAATTTGGATAAATTCATACAGAAAATAACTTATATGGTAAATTTTAATATGGAGAATTTCTTATTGAATATTCCTAATATGGAAAATTGATTATAGAATATTTCTTATATGGAAAATGTTTATGTGTAGAATTTCTCATAGAATTTTTCTTGTATGCAAAATTTCTTATAGAAAATTTTTGATATGCAAAATTTCTTATAGAAAATTTTTTATATGGAACATTTCTAATAGAACATTTTTTATATGGAAAATTTCTAATAGAACATTTTTTAATGGAAAATTTCTTATAGAACATTTTTTATATGGAAAATTTCTTATAGAAAATATTTTATATGGAAAATTTCTTCTCGAAATTATGTGGAAAATTTCTTATATGGAAAATTTCTTTTAGAAATGCCCTTATATGGAAAATTTCTTATAAAAAATTTCTTATATGGAAAATTTCTTATAGAAAATTTCTTATATGGAAAATTTCTTATAGAAAATTTCTTATATGGAAAATTTCTTATAGAAAATTTCTTATATGAAAAATTTATTATAGAAAATTCCTTACATGGAAAATTTCTTATAGAAAAATTTTTATATGGAAAATTTCTTATAGAAAATATTTTATATGGAAAATTTCTTATAGAAAATTTCTTATATGGAAAATTTCTTATAGAAAATTTCTAATTTGAAAATTTCTTATAGAAAATTTCTTATCTGGAAAATTTCTTATAGAAAATTTCTTATATGGAAAATTTCTTATAGAAAATTTCTTATATGGAAAATTTCTTATAGAAAATTTCTTATATGGAAAATTTCTTATAGAAAATTTCTTATCTGGAAAATTTCTTAAAGAAAATTTCTTATATGGAAAATTTCTTATAGAAAATTTCTTATCTGGAAAATTTCTTATAGAAAATTTCTTATATGGAAAATTTCTTATAGAAAATTTCTTATATGGAAAATTTCTTATAGAAAATTTCTTATATGGAAAATTTCTTATAGAAAATTTCTTATATGGAAAATTTCTTATAGAAAATTTCTTATATGGAAAATTTCTTATAGAAAATTTCTTATATGGAAAATTTCTTATAGAAAATTTCTTATATGGAAAATTTCTTATAGAAAATTTCTTATATGGAAAATTTCTTATAGAAAATTTCTTATATGGAAAATTTCTTATAGAAAATTTCTTATATGGAAAATTTCTTATAGAAAATTTCTTATATGGAAAATTTCTTATAGAAAATTTCTTATATGGAAAATTTCTTATAGAAAATTTCTTATATGGAAAATTTCTTATAGAAAATTTCTTATATGGAAAATTTCTTATAGAAAATTTCTTATATGGAAAATTTCTTATAGAAAATTTCTTATATGGAAAATTTCTTATAGAAAATTTCTTATATGGAAAATTTCTTATAGAAAATTTCTTATATGGAAAATTTCTTATAGAAAATTTCTTATATGGAAAATTTCTTATAGAAAATTTCTTATCTGGAAAATTTCTTATAGAAAATTTCTTATCTGGAAAATTTCTTATAGAAAATTTCTTATATGGAAAATTTCTTATAGAAAATTTCTTATATGGAAAATTTCTTATAGAAAATTTCTTATATGGAAAATTTCTTATAGAAAATTTCTTATATGGAAAATTTCTTATAGAAAATTTCTTATATGGAAAATTTCTTATAGAAAATTTCTTATATGGAAAATTTCTTATAGAAAATTTCTTATATAGAAAATTTCTTATAGAAAATTTCTTATATGGAAAATTTCTTATAGAAAATTTCTTATATGGAAAATTTCTTATAGAAAATTTCTTATATGGAAAATTTCTTATAGAAAATTTCTTATATGGAAAATTTCTTATAGAAAATTTCTTATATGGAAAATTTCTTATAGAAAATTTCTTATATGGAAAATTTCTTATAGAAAATTTCTTATATGGAAAATTTCTTATAGAAAATTTCTTATATGGAAAATTTCTTATAGAAAATTTCTTATATGGAAAATTTCTTATAGAAAATTTCTTATATGGAAAATTTCTTATAGAAAATTTCTTATATGGAAAATTTCTTATAGAAAATTTCTTATATGGAAAATTTCTTATAGAAAATTTCTTATATGGAAAATTTCTTTTAGAAAATTTCTTATATGGAAAATTTCTTATAGAAAATTTCTTATATGGAAAATTTCTTATAGAAAATTTCTTATATGGAAAATTTCTTATAGAAAATTTCTTATATGGAAAATTTCTTATAGAAAATTTCTTATATGGAAAATTTCTTATAGAAAATTTCTTATATGGAAAATTTCTTATAGAAAACTTCTTATATGGAAAATTTCTTATAGAAAATTTCTTATATGGAAAATTTCTTATAGAAAATTTCTTATATGGAAAATTTCTTATAGAAAATTTCTTATATGGAAAATGTCTTATAGAAAATTTCTTATATGGAAAATTTCTTATAGAAAATTTCTTATATGGAAAATTTCTTATAGAAAATTTCTTATATGGAAAATTTCTTATAGAAAATTTCTTATATGGCAATTTGGATAAATTCATACAGAAAATAACTTATATGGTAAATTTTAATATGGAGAATTTCTTATTGAATATTCCTAATATGGAAAATTGATTATAGAATATTTCTTATATGGAAAATGTTTATGTGTAGAATTTCTCATAGAATTTTTCTTGTATGCAAAATTTCTTATAGAAAATTTTTGATATGCAAAATTTCTTATAGAAAATTTTTTATATGGAACATTTCTAATAGAACATTTTTTATATGGAAAATTTCTAATAGAACATTTTTTAATGGTAAATTTCTTATAGAACATTTTTTATATGGAAAATTTCTTATAGAAAATATTTTATATGGAAAATTTCTTCTCGAAATTATGTGGAAAATTTCTTATATGGAAAATTTCTTTTAGAAATGCCCTTATATGGAAAATTTCTTATAAAAAATTTCTTATATGGAAAATTTCTTATAGAAAATTTCTTATATGGAAAATTTCTTATAGAAAATTTCTTATATGGAAAATTTCTTATAGAAAATTTCTTATATGGAAAATTTATTATAGAAAATTCCTTACATGGAAAATTTCTTATAGAAAAATTTTTATATGGAAAATTTCTTATAGAAAATATTTTATATGGAAAATTTCTTATAGAAAATTTCTTATATAGAAAATTTCTTATAGAAAATTTCTAATTTGAAAATTTCTTATAGAAAATTTCTTATATGGAAAATTTCTTATAGAAAATTTCTTATATGGAAAATTTCTTATAGAAAATTTCTTATATGGAAAATTTCTTATAGAAAATTTCTTATATGGAAAATTTCTTATAGAAAATTTCTTATATGGAAAATTTCTTATAGAAAACTTCTTATATGGAAAATTTCTTATAGAAAACTTCTTATATGGAAAATTTCTTATAGAAAATTTCTTATATGGAAAATTTCTTATAGAAAATTTCTTATATGGAAAATGTCTTATAGAAAATTTCTTATATGGAAAATGTCTTATAGAAAATTTCTTATATGGAAAATTTCTTATAGAAAATTTCTTATATGGAAAATTTCTTATAGAAAATTTCTTATATGGAAAATTTCTTATAGAAAATTTCTTATATGGCAATTTGGATAAATTCATACAGAAAATAACTTATATGGTAAATTTTAATATGGAGAATTTCTTATTGAATATTCCTAATATGGAAAATTGATTATAGAATATTTCTTATATGGAAAATGTTTATGTGTAGAATTTCTCATAGAATTTTTCTTGTATGCAAAATTTCTTATAGAAAATTTTTGATATGCAAAATTTCTTATAGAAAATTTTTTATATGGAACATTTCTAATAGAACATTTTTTATATGGAAAATTTCTAATAGAACATTTTTTAATGGAAAATTTCTTATAGAACATTTTTTATATGGAAAATTTCTTATAGAAAATATTTTATATGGAAAATTTCTTCTCGAAATTATGTGGAAAATTTCTTATATGGAAAATTTCTTTTAGAAATGCCCTTATATGCAAAATTTCTTATAAAAAATTTCTTATATGGAAAATTTCTTATAGAAAATTTCTTATATGGAAAATTTCTTATAGAAAATTTCTTATATGGAAAACTTCTTATAGAAAATTTCTTATATGGAAAATTTATTATAGAAAATTCCTTACATGGAAAATTTCTTATAGAAAAATTTTTATATGGAAAATTTCTTATAGAAAATATTTTATATGGAAAATTTCTTATAGAAAATTTCTTATATAGAAAATTTCTTATAGAAAATTTCTAATTTGAAAATTTCTTATAGAAAATTTCTTATATGGAAAATTTCTTATAGAAAATTTCTTATATGGAAAATTTCTTATAGAAAATTTCTTATATGGAAAATTTCTTATAGAAAACTTCTTATATGGAAAATTTCTTATAGAAAATTTCTTATATGGAAAATTTCTTATAGAAAATTTCTTATATGGAAAATTTCTTATAGAAAATTTCTTATCTGGAAAATTTCTTAAAGAAAATTTCTTATATGGAAAATTTCTTATAGAAAATTTCTTATCTGGAAAATTTCTTATAGAAAATTTCTTATATGGAAAATTTCTTATAGAAAATTTCTTATATGGAAAATTTCTTATAGAAAATTTCTTATATGGAAAATTTCTTATAGAAAATTTCTTATATGGAAAATTTCTTATAGAAAATTTCTTATATGGAAAATTTCTTATAGAAAATTTCTTATATGGAAAATTTCTTATAGAAAATTTCTTATATGGAAAATTTCTTATAGAAAATTTCTTATATGGAAAATTTCTTATAGAAAATTTCTTATATGGAAAATTTCTTATAGAAAATTTCTTATATGGAAAATTTCTTATAGAAAATTTCTTATATGGAAAATTTCTTATAGAAAATTTCTTATATGGAAAATTTCTTATAGAAAATTTCTTATATGGAAAATTTCTTATAGAAAATTTCTTATATGGAAAATTTCTTATAGAAAATTTCTTATATGGAAAATTTCTTATAGAAAATTTCTTATATGGAAAATTTCTTATAGAAAATTTCTTATATGGAAAATTTCTTATAGAAAATTTCTTATATGGAAAATTTCTTATAGAAAATTTCTTATATGGAAAATTTCTTACAGAAAATTTCTTATATGGAAAATTTCTTATAGAAAATTTTCTATATGGAAAATTTCTTATAGAAAATTTCTTATATGGAAAATTTCTTATAGAAAATTTCTTATATGGAAAATTTCTTATAGAAAATTTCTTATATGGAAAATTTCTTATAGAAAATTTCTTATATGGAAAATTTCTTATAGAAAATTTCTTATATGGAAAATTTCTTATAGAAAATTTCTTATATGGAAAATTTCTTATAGAAAATTTCTTATATGGAAAATTTCTTATAGAAAATTTCTTATATGGAAAATTTCTTATAGAAAATTTCTTATATGGAAAATTTCTTATAGAAAATTTCTTATATGGAAAATTTCTTATAGAAAATTTCTTATATGGAAAATTTCTTATAGAAAATTTCTTATATGGAAAATTTCTTATAGAAAATTTCTTATATGGAAAATTTCTTATAGAAAATTTCTTATAGAAAATTTCTTATATGGAAAATTTCTTATAGAAAATTTCTTATATGGAAAATTTCTTATAGAAAATTTCTTATATGGAAAATTTCTTATAGAAAATTTCTTATATGGAAAATTTCTTATAGAAAATTTCTTATATGGAAAATTTCTTATAGAAAATTTCTTATATGGAAAATTTCTTATAGAAAATTTCTTATATGGAAAATTTCTTATAGAAAATTTCTTATATGGAAAATTTCTTATAGAAAATTTCTTATATGGAAAATTTCTTATAGAAAATTTCTTATATGGAAAATTTCTTATAGAAAATTTCTTATATGGAAAATTTCTTATAGAAAATTTCTTATATAGAAAATTTCTTATAGAAAATTTCTTATATGGAAAATTTCTTATAGAAAATTTCTTATATGGAAAATTTCTTATAGAAAATTTCTTATATGGAAAATTTCTTATAGAAAATTTCTTATATGGAAAATTTCTTATAGAAAATTTCTTATATGGAAAATTTCTTATAGAAAATTTCTTATATGGAAAATTTCTTATAGAAAATTTCTTATATGGAAAATTTCTTATAGAAAATTTCTTATATGGAAAATTTCTTATAGAAAATTTCTTATATGGAAAATTTCTTATAGAAAATTTCTTATATGGAAAATTTCTTATAGAAAATTTCTTATATGGAAAATTTCTTATAGAAAATTTCTTATATGGAAAATTTCTTATAGAAAATTTCTTATATGGAAAATTTCTTATAGAAAATTTCTTATATGGAAAATTTCTTATAGAAAATTTCTTATATGGAAAATTTCTTATAGAAAATTTCTTATATGGAAAATTTCTTATAGAAAATTTCTTATATGGAAAATTTCTTATAGAAAATTTCTTATATGGAAAATTTCTTATAGAAAATTTCTTATATGGAAAATTTCTTATAGAAAACTTCTTATATGGAAAATTTCTTATAGAAAATTTCTTATATGGAAAATTTCTTATAGAAAATTTCTTATATGGAAAATTTCTTATAGAAAATTTCTTATATGGAAAATTTCTTATAGAAAATTTCTTATATGGAAAATTTCTTATAGAAAATTTCTTATATGGAAAATTTCTTATAGAAAATTTCTTATATGGCAATTTGGATAAATTCATACAGAAAATAACTTATATGGTAAATTTTAATATGGAGAATTTCTTATTGAATATTCCTAATATGGAAAATTGATTATAGAATATTTCTTATATGGAAAATGTTTATGTGTAGAATTTCTCATAGAATTTTTCTTGTATGCAAAATTTCTTATAGAAAATTTTTGATATGCAAAATTTCTTATAGAAAATTTTTTATATGGAACATTTCTAATAGAACATTTTTTATATGGAAAATTTCTAATAGAACATTTTTTAATGGAAAATTTCTTATAGAACATTTTTTATATGGAAAATTTCTTATAGAAAATATTTTATATGGAAAATTTCTTCTCGAAATTATGTGGAAAATTTCTTATATGGAAAATTTCTTTTAGAAATGCCCTTATATGGAAAATTTCTTATAAAAAATTTCTTATATGGAAAATTTCTTATAGAAAATTTCTTATATGGAAAATTTCTTATAGAAAATTTCTTATATGGAAAATTTCTTATAGAAAATTTCTTATATGGAAAATTTATTATAGAAAATTCCTTACATGGAAAATTTCTTATAGAAAAATTTTTATATGGAAAATTTCTTATAGAAAATATTTTATATGGAAAATTTCTTATAGAAAATTTCTTATATAGAAAATTTCTTATAGAAAATTTCTAATTTGAAAATTTCTTATAGAAAATTTCTTATCTGGAAAATTTCTTATCTGGAAAATTTCTTATATGGAAAATTTCTTATAGAAAATTTCTTATATGGAAAATTTCTTATAGAAAATTTCTTATATGGAAAATTTCTTATAGAAAATTTCTTATATGGAAAATTTCTTATAGAAAATTTCTTATATGGAAAATTTCTTATAGAAAATTTCTTATATGGAAAATTTCTTATAGAAAATTTCTTATATGGAAAATTTCTTATAGAAAATTTCTTATATGGAAAATTTCTTATAGAAAATTTCTTATATGGAAAATTTCTTATAGAAAATTTCTTATATGGAAAATTTCTTATAGAAAATTTCTTATATGGAAAATTTCTTATAGAAAATTTCTTATATGGAAAATTTCTTATAGAAAATTTCTTATATGGAAAATTTCTTATAGAAAATTTCTTATATGGAAAATTTCTTATAGAAAATTTCTTATATGGAAAATTTCTTATAGAAAATTTCTTATATGGAAAATTTCTTATAGAAAATTTCTTATATGGAAAATTTCTTATAGAAAATTTTCTATATGGAAAATTTCTTATAGAAAATTTCTTATATGGAAAATTTCTTATAGAAAATTTCTTATATGGAAAATTTCTTATAGAAAATTTCTTATATGGAAAATTTCTTATAGAAAATTTCTTATATGGAAAATTTCTTATAGAAAATTTCTTATATGGAAAATTTCTTATAGAAAATTTCTTATATGGAAAATTTCTTATAGAAAATTTCTTATATGGAAAATTTCTTATAGAAAATTTCTTATATGGAAAATTTCTTATAGAAAATTTCTTATATGGAAAATTTCTTATAGAAAATTTCTTATATGGAAAATTTCTTATAGAAAATTTCTTATATGGAAAATTTCTTATAGAAAATTTCTTATATGGAAAATTTCTTATAGAAAATTTCTTATATGGAAAATTTCTTATAGAAAATTTCTTATATGGAAAATTTCTTATAGAAAATTTCTTATATGGAAAATTTCTTATAGAAAATATCTTATATGGAAAATTTCTTATAGAAAATTTCTTATATGGAAAATTTCTTATAGAAAATTTCTTATATGGAAAATTTCTTATAGAAAATTTCTTATATGGAAAATTTCTTATAGAAAATTTCTTATATGGAAAATTTCTTATAGAAAATTTCTTATATGGAAAATTTCTTATAGAAAATTTCTTATATGGAAAATTTCTTATAGAAAATTTCTTATATGGAAAATTTCTTATAGAAAATTTCTTATATGGAAAATTTCTTATAGAAAATTTCTTATATGGAAAATTTCTTATAGAAAATTTCTTATATGGAAAATTTCTTATAGAAAATTTCTTATATGAAAAATTTCTTATAGAAAATTTCTTATATGGAAAATTTCTTATAGAAAATTTCTTATATGGAAAATTTCTTATAGAAAATTTCTTATATGGAAAATTTCTTATAGAAAATTTCTTATATGGAAAATTTTTTATAGAAAATTTCTTATATGGAAAATTTCTTATAGAAAACTTCTTATATAGGAAAATTTCTTATAGAAAATTTTTTATATGGAAAATTTCTTATAGAAAATTTCTTATATGGAAAATTTCTTATAGAAAATTTCTTATATGGAAAATTTCTTATAGAAAATTTCTTATATGGAAAATTTCTTATAGAAAATTTCTTATATGGAAAATTTCTTATAGAAAATTTCTTATATGGAAAATTTCTTATAGAAAATTTCTTATATGGAAAATTTCTTATAGAAAATTTCTTATATGGAAAATTTCTTATAGAAAATTTCTTATATGGAAAATTTCTTATAGAAAATTTCTTATATGGAAAATTTCTTATAGAAAATTTCTTATATGGAAAATTTCTTATAGAAAATTTCTTATATGGAAAATTTCTTATAGAAAATTTCTTATATGGAAAATTTCTTATAGAAAATTTCTTATATGGAAAATTTCTTATAGAAAATTTCTTATATGGAAAATTTCTTATAGAAAATTTCTTATATGGAAAATTTCTTATAGAAAATTTCTTATATGGAAAATTTCTTATAGAAAATTTCTTATATGGAAAATTTCTTATACAAAATTTCTTATATAGGAAAATTTCTTATAGAAAATTTTTTATATGGAAAATTTCTTATAGAAAATTTATTATATGGAGAATTTCTTATAGAAATGCCCTTATACGGAAAATTTCTTATATAAAATTTCTTATATGGAAAATTTCTTATACAAAATTTCTTATATGGCAATTTGGATTAATTCATACAGAAAATAACTTATATGGTAAATTTTAATATGGAGAATTTCTTATTGAATATTCTTAATATGGAAAATTTATTATAGAATATATCTTATATGGAAAATGTTTATGTGTAGAATTTCTCATAGAATTTTTCTTGTATGGAAAATTTCTTATAGAAAATTTTTGATATGCAAAATTTCTTATAGAAAATTTTTTATATGGAAAATTTCTTATAGAACATTTTTTATATGGAAAATTTCTAATAGAACATTTTTTATATGTAAACTTTCTAATAGAACGTTTTTTATATGGAAAATTCCTATAGAACATTTTTTATATGGAAAATTTCTTATAGAATATATTTTATATGGAAAATTTCTTCTCGAAATTATGTGGAAAATTTCTTATATGAAAAATTTCTTTTAGAAATGCCCTTATATGGAAAATTTCTTATATGGAAAATTTCTTATAGAAAATTTCTTATATGGAAAATTTCTTATAGAAAATTTCTTATATGGAAAATTTCTTATAGAAAATTTCTTATATGGAAAATTTATTTTAGAAAATTTCTTATATGGAAAATTTATTTTAGAAAATTTCTTATATGGAAAATTTATTATAGAAAATTCCTTATATGGAAAATTTCTTATAGAACATTTCTTATATGGAAAATTTCTTATAGAAAATTTCTTATATGGAAATTTTCTTATAGAAAATTTCTTATATGGAAAATTTCTTATAGAAATTTTCTTATATGGAAAATTTCTTATAGAAATTTTCTTATATGGAAAATTTCTTATAGAAATTATGTCTATAATTTTTTATGGAAAATTTCTTATGGAAAATTTTTGATATGCAAAATTTCTTATAGAAAATTTTTTATATGGAACATTTCTAATAGAACATTTTTTATATGGAAAATTTCTAATAGAACATTTTTTATATGGAAAATTTCTTATAGAACATTTTTTATATAGAAAATTTCTTATAGAACATATTTTATATAGAAAATTTCTTCTAGAAATGATGTGGAAAATTTCTTATATGGAAAATTTCTTTTAGAAATGCCCTTATATGGAAAATTTCTTATAAAAAATTTTTTATATGGAAAATTTCTTATAGAAAATTTCTTATATGGAAAATTTCTTATAGAAAATTTCTTATATGGAAAATTTCTTATAGAAAATTTCTTATATGGAAAATTTCTTATAGAAAATTTCTTATATGGAAAATTTCTTATAGAAATTTTCTTATATGGAAAATTTCTTATAGAAAATTTCTTATATGGAAAATTTCTTATAGAAATTTTCTTATATGGAAAATTTCTTATAGAAAATTTCTTATATGGAAAATTTATTATAGAAAATTTCTTATATGGAAAATTTCTTATAGAAAATTTCTTATATGGAAAATTTATTATAGAAAATTTCTTATATGGAAAATTTCTTATAGAAAATTTCTTATATGGAAAATTTCTTATAGAAAATTTCTTATATGGAAAACTTCTTATACAAAATTTTTTATATGGAAAATTTCTTATAGAAAATTTCTTTTATGGAAAATTTCTTATAGAAAATTTCTTATATGGAAAATTTCTTATAGAAAATTTCTTATATGGAAAATTTCTTATAGGAAATTTCTTATATGGAAAATTTCTTATACAAAATTTCTTATATAGGAAAATTTCTTATAGACAAATTTTTATATGGAAAATTTCTTATAGAATATATTTTATATGGAAAATTTCTTCTCGAAATTATGTGGAAAATTTGTTATATGAAAAATTTCTTTTAGAAATGCCCTTATATGGAAAATTTCTTATAAAAAATTTCTTATATGGAAAATTTCTTATAGAAAATTTCTTATATGGAAAATTTCTTATAGAAAATTTCTTATATGGAAAATTTATTTTAGAAAATTTCTTATATGGAAAATTTATTTTAGAAAATTTCTTATATGGAAAATTTATTATAGAAAATTCCTTATATGGAAAATTTCTTATAGAACATTTCTTATATGGAAAATTTCTTATAGAAAATTTCTTATATGGAAATTTTCTTATAGAAAATTTCTTATATGGAAAATTTCTTATAGAAATTTCCTTATATGGAAAATTTCTTATAGAAATTTTCTTATATGGAAAATTTCTTATAGAAATTATGTCTATAATTTTTTATGGAAAATTTCTTATGGAAAATTTCTTATAGGAAAATTTCTTATGGAAAATTTCTTATGGAAAATTTCTTATAGAAATTTTCTTATATGGAAAATTTCTTATAGAAATTTTCTTATATGGAAAATTTCATATAGAAAATTTCTTATATGGAAAATTTCTTGTACAAAATTTCTTATATGGCAATTTGGATAAATTCATACAGAAAATAACTTATATGGTAAATTTTAATATGGAGAATTTCTTATTGAATATTCCTAATATGGAAAATTGATTATAGAATATTTCTTATATGGAAAATCTTTATGTGTAGAATTTCTCATAGAATTTTTCTTGTATGGTAAATTTCTTATAGAAAATTTTTGATATGCAAAATTTCTTATAGAAAATTTTTTATATGGAACATTTCTAATAGAACATTTTTTATATGGAAAATTTCTAATAGAACATTTTTTATATGGAAAATTTCTTATAGAACATTTTTTATATAGAAAATTTCTTATAGAACATATTTTATATGGAAAATTTCTTCTAGAAATGATGTGGAAAATTTCTTATATGGAAAATTTCTTTTAGAAATGCCCTTATATGGAAAATTTCTTATAAAAAAATTTTTATATGGAAAATTTCTTATAGAAAATTTCTTATATGGAAAATTTCTTATAGAAAATTTCTTATATGGAAAATTTCTTATAGAAAATTTCTTATATGGAAAATTTCTTATAGAAATTTTCTTATATGGAAAATTTCTTATAGAAAATTTCTTATATAGGAAAATTTCTTATAGACAAATTTTTATATGGAAAATTTCTTATAGAATATATTTTATATGGAAAATTTCTTCTCGAAATTATGTGGAAAATTTGTTATATGAAAAATTTCTTTTAGAAATGCCCTTATATGGAAAATTTCTTATAAAAAATTTCTTATATGGAAAATTTCTTATAGAAAATTTCTTATATGGAAAATTTCTTATAGAAAATTTCTTATATGGAAAATTTATTTTAGAAAATTTCTTATATGGAAAATTTATTTTAGAAAATTTCTTATATGGAAAATTTATTATAGAAAATTCCTTATATGGAAAATTTCTTATAGAACATTTCTTATATGGAAAATTTCTTATAGAAAATTTCTTATATGGAAATTTTCTTATAGAAAATTTCTTATATGGAAAATTTCTTATAGAAATTTCCTTATATGGAAAATTTCTTATAGAAATTTTCTTATATGGAAAATTTCTTATAGAAATTATGTCTATAATTTTTTATGGAAAATTTCTTATGGAAAATTTCTTATAGGAAAATTTCTTATGGAAAATTTCTTATGGAAAATTTCTTATAGAAATTTTCTTATATGGAAAATTTCTTATAGAAATTTTCTTATATGGAAAATTTCATATAGAAAATTTCTTATATGGAAAATTTCTTGTACAAAATTTCTTATATGGCAATTTGGATAAATTCATACAGAAAATAACTTATATGGTAAATTTTAATATGGAGAATTTCTTATTGAATATTCCTAATATGGAAAATTGATTATAGAATATTTCTTATATGGAAAATGTTTATGTGTAGAATTTCTCATAGAATTTTTCTTGTATGGTAAATTTCTTATAGAAAATTTTTGATATGCAAAATTTCTTATAGAAAATTTTTTATATGGAACATTTCTAATAGAACATTTTTTATATGGAAAATTTCTAATAGAACATTTTTTATATGGAAAATTTCTTATAGAACATTTTTTATATAGAAAATTTCTTATAGAACATATTTTATATGGAAAATTTCTTCTAGAAATGATGTGGAAAATTTCTTATATGGAAAATTTCTTTTAGAAATGCCCTTATATGGAAAATTTCTTATAAAGAATTTTTTATTTGGAAAATTTCTTATAGAAAATTTCTTATATGGAAAATTTCTTATAGAAAATTTCTTATATGGAAAATTTCTTATAGAAAATTTCTTATATGGAAAATTTCTTATAGAAATTTTCTTATATGGAAAATTTCTTATAGAAAATTTCTTATATGGAAAATTTCTTATAGAAATTTTCTTATATGGAAAATTTCTTATAGAAATTTTCTTATATGGAAAATTTCTTATAGAAATTATGTCTATAATTTTTTATGGAAAATTTCTTATGGAAAATTTCTTATAGGAAAATTTCTTATGGAAAATTTCTTATGGAAAATTTCTTATAGAAATTTTCTTATATGGAAAATTTCTTATAGAAAATTTCTTATATGGAAATTTTCTTATAGAAAATTTCTTATATGGAAAATTTCTTATAGAAATTTTCTTATATGGAAAATTTCTTATAGAAATTTTCTTATATGGAAAATTTCTTATAGAAATTATGTCTATAATTTTTTATGGAAAATTTCTTATGGAAAATTTCTTATAGGAAAATTTCTTATGGAAAATTTCTTATGGAAAATTTCTTATAGAAATTTTCTTATATGGAAAATTTCTTATAGAAATTTTCTTATATGGAAAATTTCATATAGAAAATTTCTTATATGGAAAATTTCTTGTACAAAATTTCTTATATGGCAATTTGGATAAATTCATACAGAAAATAACTTATATGGTAAATTTTAATATGGAGAATTTCTTATTGAATATTCCTAATATGGAAAATTGATTATAGAATATTTCTTATATGGAAAATGTTTATGTGTAGAATTTCTCATAGAATTTTTCTTGTATGGAAAATTTCTTATAGAAAATTTTTGATATGTAAAATTTCTTATAGAAAATTTTTTATATGGAACATTTCTAATAGAACATTTTTTATATGGAAAATTTCTAATAGAACATTTTTTATATGGAAAATTTCTTATAGAACATTTTTTATATAGAAAATTTCTTATAGAATATATTTTATATGGAAAATTTCTTCTCGAAATTATGTGGAAAATTTGTTATATGAAAAATTTCTTTTAGAAATGCCCTTATATGGAAAATTTCTTATAAAAAATTTCTTATATGGAAAATTTCTTATAGAAAATTTCTTATATGGAAAATTTCTTATAGAAAATTTCTTATATGGAAAATTTATTTTAGAAAATTTCTTATATGGAAAATTTATTTTAGAAAATTTCTTATATGGAAAATTTATTATAGAAAATTCCTTATATGGAAAATTTCTTATAGAACATTTCTTATATGGAAAATTTCTTATAGAAAATTTCTTATATGGAAATTTTCTTATAGAAAATTTCTTATATGGAAAATTTCTTATAGAAATTTCCTTATATGGAAAATTTCTTATAGAAATTTTCTTATATGGAAAATTTCTTATAGAAATTATGTCTATAATTTTTTATGGAAAATTTCTTATGGAAAATTTCTTATAGGAAAATTTCTTATGGAAAATTTCTTATGGAAAATTTCTTATAGAAATTTTCTTATATGGAAAATTTCTTATAGAAATTTTCTTATATGGAAAATTTCATATAGAAAATTTCTTATATGGAAAATTTCTTGTACAAAATTTCTTATATGGCAATTTGGATAAATTCATACAGAAAATAACTTATATGGTAAATTTTAATATGGAGAATTTCTTATTGAATATTCCTAATATGGAAAATTGATTATAGAATATTTCTTATATGGAAAATGTTTATGTGTAGAATTTCTCATAGAATTTTTCTTGTATGGTAAATTTCTTATAGAAAATTTTTGATATGCAAAATTTCTTATAGAAAATTTTTTATATGGAACATTTCTAATAGAACATTTTTTATATGGAAAATTTCTAATAGAACATTTTTTATATGGAAAATTTCTTATAGAACATTTTTTATATAGAAAATTTCTTATAGAACATATTTTATATGGAAAATTTCTTCTAGAAATGATGTGGAAAATTTCTTATATGGAAAATTTCTTTTAGAAATGCCCTTATATGGAAAATTTCTTATAAAAAATTTTTTATTTGGAAAATTTCTTATAGAAAATTTCTTATATGGAAAATTTCTTATAGAAAATTTCTTATATGGAAAATTTCTTATAGAAAATTTCTTATATGGAAAATTTCTTATAGAAATTTTCTTATATGGAAAATTTCTTATAGAAAATTTCTTATATGGAAAATTTCTTATAGAAATTTTCTTATATGGAAAATTTCTTATAGAAATTTTCTTATATGGAAAATTTCTTATAGAAATTATGTCTATAATTTTTTATGGAAAATTTCTTATGGAAAATTTCTTATAGGAAAATTTCTTATGGAAAATTTCTTATGGAAAATTTCTTATAGAAATTTTCTTATATGGAAAATTTCTTATAGAAAATTTCTTATATAGAAATTTTCTTATAGAAAATTTCTTATATGGAAAATTTCTTATAGAAATTTTCTTATATGGAAAATTTCTTATAGAAATTTTCTTATATGGAAAATTTCTTATAGAAATTATGTCTATAATTTTTTATGGAAAATTTCTTATGGAAAATTTCTTATAGGAAAATTTCTTATGGAAAATTTCTTATGGAAAATTTCTTATAGAAATTTTCTTATATGGAAAATTTCTTATAGAAATTTTCTTATATGGAAAATTTCATATAGAAAATTTCTTATATGGAAAATTTCTTGTACAAAATTTCTTATATGGCAATTTGGATAAATTCATACAGAAAATAACTTATATGGTAAATTTTAATATGGAGAATTTCTTATTGAATATTCCTAATATGGAAAATTGATTATAGAATATTTCTTATATGGAAAATGTTTATGTGTAGAATTTCTCATAGAATTTTTCTTGTATGGAAAATTTCTTATAGAAAATTTTTGATATGTAAAATTTCTTATAGAAAATTTTTTATATGGAACATTTCTAATAGAACATTTTTTATATGGAAAATTTCTAATAGAACATTTTTTATATGGAAAATTTCTTATAGAACATTTTTTATATAGAAAATTTCTTATAGAACATATTTTATATGGAAAATTTCTTCTAGAAATGATGTGGAAAATTTCTTATATGGAAAATTTCTTTTAGAAATGCCCTTATATGGAAAATTTCTTATAAAAAATTTTTTATATGGAAAATTTCTTATAGAAAATTTCTTATATGGAAAATTTCTTATAGAAAATTTCTTATATGGAAAATTTCTTATAGAAAATTTCTTATATGGAAAATTTCTTATAGAAATTTTCTTATATGGAAAATTTCTTATAGAAAATTTCTTATATGGAAAATTTCTTATAGAAATTTTCTTATATGGAAAATTTCTTATAGAAAATTTCTTATATGGAAAATTTATTATAGAAAATTTCTTATATGGAAAATTTATTATAGAAAATTTCTTATATGGAAAATTTATTATAGAAAATTTCTTATATGGAAAATTTCTTATAGAAAATTTCTTATATGGAAAATTTCTTATAGAAAATTTCTTATATGGAAAACTTCTTATACAAAATTTTTTATATGGAAAATTTCTTATAGAAAATTTCTTTTATGGAAAATTTCTTATAGAAAATTTCTTATATGGAAAATTTCTTATAGAAAATTTCTTATATGGAAAATTTCTTATAGAAAATTTCTTATATGGAAAATTTCTTATAGAAATTTTCTTATATGGAAAATTTCTTATAGAAAATTTCTTATATGGAAAATTTCTTATAGAAATTTTCTTATATGGAAAATTTCTTATAGAAATTTTCTTATATGGAAAATTTCTTATAGAAATTATGTCTATAATTTTTTATGGAAAATTTCTTATGGAAAATTTCTTATAGGAAAATTTCTTATGGAAAATTTCTTATGGAAAATTTCTTATAGAAATTTTCTTATATGGAAAATTTCTTATAGAAATTTTCTTATATGGAAAATTTCATATAGAAAATTTCTTATATGGAAAATTTCTTGTACAAAATTTCTTATATGGCAATTTGGATAAATTCATACAGAAAATAACTTATATGGTAAATTTTAATATGGAGAATTTCTTATTGAATATTCCTAATATGGAAAATTGATTATAGAATATTTCTTATATGGAAATTGTTTATGTGTAGAATTTCTCATAGAATTTTTCTTGTATGGTAAATTTCTTATAGAAAATTTTTGATATGCAAAATTTCTTATAGAAAATTTTTTATATGGAACATTTCTAATAGAACATTTCTTATATGGAAAATTTCTTATAGAAAATTTCTTATATGGAAATTTTCTTATAGAAAATTTCTTATATGGAAAATTTCTTATAGAAATTTCCTTATATGGAAAATTTCTTATAGAAATTTTCTTATATGGAAAATTTCTTATAGAAATTATGTCTATAATTTTTTATGGAAAATTTCTTATGGAAAATTTCTTATAGGAAAATTTCTTATGGAAAATTTCTTATGGAAAATTTCTTATAGAAATTTTCTTATATGGAAAATTTCTTATAGAAATTTTCTTATATGGAAAATTTCATATAGAAAATTTCTTATATGGAAAATTTCTTGTACAAAATTTCTTATATGGCAATTTGGATAAATTCATACAGAAAATAACTTATATGGTAAATTTTAATATGGAGAATTTCTTATTGAATATTCCTAATATGGAAAATTGATTATAGAATATTTCTTATATGGAAAATGTTTATGTGTAGAATTTCTCATAGAATTTTTCTTGTATGGTAAATTTCTTATAGAAAATTTTTGATATGCAAAATTTCTTATAGAAAATTTTTTATATGGAACATTTCTAATAGAACATTTTTTATATGGAAAATTTCTAATAGAACATTTTTTATATGGAAAATTTCTTATAGAACATTTTTTATATAGAAAATTTCTTATAGAACATATTTTATATGGAAAATTTCTTCTAGAAATGATGTGGAAAATTTCTTATATGGAAAATTTCTTTTAGAAATGCCCTTATATGGAAAATTTCTTATAAAAAATTTTTTATATGGAAAATTTCTTATAGAAAATTTCTTATATGGAAAATTTCTTATAGAAAATTTCTTATATGGAAAATTTCTTATAGAAAATTTCTTATATGGAAAATTTCTTATAGAAAATTTCTTATATGGAAAATTTCTTATAGAAATTTTCTTATATGGAAAATTTCTTATAGAAAATTTCTTATATAGGAAAATTTCTTATAGACAAATTTTTATATGGAAAATTTCTTATAGAATATATTTTATATGGAAAATTTCTTCTCGAAATTATGTGGAAAATTTGTTATATGAAAAATTTCTTTTAGAAATGCCCTTATATGGAAAATTTCTTATAAAAAATTTCTTATATGGAAAATTTCTTATAGAAAATTTCTTATATGGAAAATTTCTTATAGAAAATTTCTTATATGGAAAATTTATTTTAGAAAATTTCTTATATGGAAAATTTATTTTAGAAAATTTCTTATATGGAAAATTTATTATAGAAAATTCCTTATATGGAAAATTTCTTATAGAACATTTCTTATATGGAAAATTTCTTATAGAAAATTTCTTATATGGAAATTTTCTTATAGAAAATTTCTTATATGGAAAATTTCTTATAGAAATTTCCTTATATGGAAAATTTCTTATAGAAATTTTCTTATATGGAAAATTTCTTATAGAAATTATGTCTATAATTTTTTATGGAAAATTTCTTATGGAAAATTTCTTATAGGAAAATTTCTTATGGAAAATTTCTTATGGAAAATTTCTTATAGAAATTTTCTTATATGGAAAATTTCTTATAGAAATTTTCTTATATGGAAAATTTCATATAGAAAATTTCTTATATGGAAAATTTCTTGTACAAAATTTCTTATATGGCAATTTGGATAAATTCATACAGAAAATAACTTATATGGTAAATTTTAATATGGAGAATTTCTTATTGAATATTCCTAATATGGAAAATTGATTATAGAATATTTCTTATATGGAAAATGTTTATGTGTAGAATTTCTCATAGAATTTTTCTTGTATGGTAAATTTCTTATAGAAAATTTTTGATATGCAAAATTTCTTATAGAAAATTTTTTATATGGAACATTTCTAATAGAACATTTTTTATATGGAAAATTTCTAATAGAACATTTTTTATATGGAAAATTTCTTATAGAACATTTTTTATATAGAAAATTTCTTATAGAACATATTTTATATGGAAAATTTCTTCTAGAAATGATGTGGAAAATTTCTTATATGGAAAATTTCTTTTAGAAATGCCCTTATATGGAAAATTTCTTATAAAAAATTTTTTATATGGAAAATTTCTTATAGAAAATTTCTTATATGGAAAATTTCTTATAGAAAATTTCTTATATGGAAAATTTCTTATAGAAAATTTTTTATATGGAAAATTTCTTATAGAAATTTTCTTATATGGAAAATTTCTTATAGAAAATTTCTTATATGGAAAATTTCTTATAGAAATTTTCTTATATGGAAAATTTCTTATAGAAATTTTCTTATATGGAAAATTTCTTATAGAAATTATGTCTATAATTTTTTATGGAAAATTTCTTATGGAAAATTTCTTATAGGAAAATTTCTTATGGAAAATTTCTTATGGAAAATTTCTTATAGAAATTTTCTTATATGGAAAATTTCTTATAGAAAATTTCTTATATGGAAATTTTCTTATAGAAAATTTCTTATATGGAAAATTTCTTATAGAAATTTTCTTATATGGAAAATTTCTTATAGAAATTTTCTTATATGGAAAATTTCTTATAGAAATTATGTCTATAATTTTTTATGGAAAATTTCTTATGGAAAATTTCTTATAGGAAAATTTCTTATGGAAAATTTCTTATGGAAAATTTCTTATAGAAATTTTCTTATATGGAAAATTTCTTATAGAAATTTTCTTATATGGAAAATTTCATATAGAAAATTTCTTATATGGAAAATTTCTTGTACAAAATTTCTTATATGGCAATTTGGATAAATTCATACAGAAAATAACTTATATGGTAAATTTTAATATGGAGAATTTCTTATTGAATATTCCTAATATGGAAAATTGATTATAGAATATTTCTTATATGGAAAATGTTTATGTGTAGAATTTCTCATAGAATTTTTCTTGTATGGAAAATTTCTTATAGAAAATTTTTGATATGTAAAATTTCTTATAGAAAATTTTTTATATGGAACATTTCTAATAGAACATTTTTTATATGGAAAATTTCTAATAGAACATTTTTTATATGGAAAATTTCTTATAGAACATTTTTTATATAGAAAATTTCTTATAGAACATATTTTATATGGAAAATTTCTTCTAGAAATGATGTGGAAAATTTCTTATATGGAAAATTTCTTTTAGAAATGCCCTTATATGGAAAATTTCTTATAAGAAATTTTTTATATGGAAAATTTCTTATAGAAAATTTCTTATATGGAAAATTTCTTATAGAAAATTTCTTATATGGAAAATTTCTTATAGAAAATTTCTTATATGGAAAATTTCTTATAGAAATTTTCTTATATGGAAAATTTCTTATAGAAAATTTCTTATATGGAAAATTTCTTATAGAAATTTTCTTATATGGAAAATTTCTTATAGAAAATTTCTTATATGGAAAATTTATTATAGAAAATTTCTTATATGGAAAATTTATTATAGAAAATTTCTTATATGGAAAATTTATTATAGAAAATTTCTTATATGGAAAATTTCTTATAGAAAATTTCTTATATGGAAAATTTCTTATAGAAAATTTCTTATATGGAAAACTTCTTATACAAAATTTTTTATATGGAAAATTTCTTATAGAAAATTTCTTTTATGGAAAATTTCTTATAGAAAATTTCTTATATGGAAAATTTCTTATAGAAAATTTCTTATATGGAAAATTTCTTATAGGAAATTTCTTATATGGAAAATTTCTTATACAAAATTTCTTATATAGGAAAATTTCTTATAGACAAATTTTTATATGGAAAATTTCTTATAGAAAATATTTTATATGGAAAATTTCTTATAGAAAATTTCTTATATGGAAAATTTGTTATAGAAAATTTCTAATTTGAAAATTTCTTATAGAAAATTTCTTATATGGAAAATTTCTTATAGAAAATTTCTTATATGGAAAATTTCTTGTACAAAATTTCTTATATGGCAATTTGGATAAATTCATACAGAAAATAACTTATATGGTAAATTTTAATATGGAGAATTTCTTATTGAATATTCCTAATATGGAAAATTGATTATAGAACATTTCTTATATGGAAAATGTTTATGTGTAGAATTTCTCATAGAATTTTTCTTGTATGGAAAATTTCTTATAGAAAATTTTTGATATGCAAAATTTCTTATAGAAAATTTTTTATATGGAACATTTCTAATAAAACATTTTTTATATGGAAAATTTCTAATAGAACATTTTTTATATGGAAAATTTCTTATAGAACATTTTTTATATGGAAAATTTCTTATAGAACATATTTTATATGGAAAATTTCTTCTAGAAATGATGTGGAAAATTTCTTATATGGAAAATTTCTTTTAGAAATGCCCTTATATGGAAAATTTCTTATAAAAAATTTCTTATATGGAAAATTTCTTATAGAAAATTTCTTATATGGAAAATTTCTTATAGAAACTTTCTTATATGGAAAATTTATTATAGAAAATTTCTTATATGGAAAATTTCTTATAGAAAATTCCTTATATGGAAAATTTCTTATAGAAAATTTCTTATATGGAAAATTTCTTATAGAAAATTTCTTATATGGAAAATTTCTTATAGAAAATTTCTTATATGGAAAATTTCTTATAGAAATTTTCTTATATGGAAAATTTCTTATAGAAAATTTCTTATATGGAAAATTTCTTATAGAAAATTTCTTATATGGAAAATTTCTTATAGAAAATTTCTTATATGGAAAATTTCTTATAGAAAATTTCTTATATGGAAAATTTATTATAGAAAATTTCTTATATGGAAAATTTATTATAGAAAATTTCTTATATGGAAAATTTATTATAGAAAATTTCTTATATGGAAAATTTCTTATAGAAAAGTTCTTATATGGAAAATTTCTTATAGAAAATTTCTTATATGGAAAACTTCTTATACAAAATTTTTTATATGGAAAATTTCTTATAGAAAATTTCTTTTATGGAAAATTTCTTATAGAAAATTTCTTATATGGAAAATTTCTTATAGAAAATTTCTTATATGGAAAATTTCTTATAGAAAATTTCTTATATGGAAAATTTCTTATACAAAATTTCTTATATAGGAAAATTTCTTATAGACAAATTTTTATATGGAAAATTTCTTATAGAAAATATTTTATATGGAAAATTTCTTATAGAAAATTTCTTATATGGAAAATTTCTTATAGAAAATTTCTAATTTGAAAATTACTTATAGAAAATTTCTTATATGGAAAATTTCTTATAGAAAATTTCTTATATGGAAAATTTCTTATAGAAAATTTCTTATATGGAAAATTTCTTATAGAAAATTTCTTATATGGAAAATTTCTTATAGAAAATTTCTTATATGGAAAATTTCTTATAGAAAATTTCTTATATGGAAAATTTCTTATAGAAAATTTCTTATATGGAAAATTTCTTATAGAAAATTTCTTATATGGAAAATTTCTTATAGAAAATTTCTTATCTGGAAAATTTCTTAAAGAAAAATTTTATCTGGAAAATTTCTTATAGAAAATTTCTTATCTGGAAAATTTCTTATAGAAAATTTCTTATCTGGAAAATTTCTTATAGAAAATTTCTTATATGGAAAATTTCTTATAGAAAATTTCTTATATGGAAAATTTCTTATAGAAAATTTCTTATATGGAAAATTTCTTATAGAAAATTTCTTATATGGAAAATTTTTTATAGAAAATTTCTTATATGGAAAATTTCTTATAGAAAATTTCTTATATGTAAAATTTCTTATAGAAAATTTCTTATATGGAAAATTTCTTATAGAAAATTTCTTATATGGAAAATTTCTTATAGAAAATTTTTTATATGGAAAATTTCTTATAGAAAATTTTTTATATGGAAAATTTCTTATAGAAAATTTTTTATATGGAAAATTTCTTATAGAAAATTTCTTATATGGAAAATTTCTTATAGAAAATTTCTAATTTGAAAATTTCTTATAGAAAATTTCTTATATGGAAAATTTCTTATAGAAAATTTCTTATTTGGAAAATTTCTTATAGAAAATTTTTTATCTGGAAAATTTCTTACAGAAAATTTCTTATCTGGAAAATTTCTTATAGAAAATTTCTTATATGGAAAATTTCTTATAGAAAATTTCTTATATGGAAAATTTCTTATAGAAAATTTCTTATATGGAAAATTTCTTATAGAAAATTTCTTATATGGAAAATTTCTTATAGAAAATTTCTTATATGGAAAATTTCTTATAGAAAATTTCTTATATGGAAAATTTCTTATAGAAAATTTCTTATATGGAAAATTTCTTATAGAAAATTTCTTATATGGAAAATTTCTTATAGAAAATTTCTTATATGGAAAATTTCTTATAGAAAATTTCTTATATGGAAAATTTCTTATAGAAAATTTCTTATATGGAAAATTTCTTATAGAAAATTTCTTATATGGAAAATTTCTTATAGAAAATTTCTTATATGGAAAATTTCTTATAGAAAATTTCTTATATGGAAAATTTCTTATAGAAAATTTCTTATATGGAAAATTTCTTATAGAAAATTTCTTATATGGAAAATTTCTTATAGAAAATTTCTTATATAGAAAATTTCTTATAGAAAATTTCTTATATGGAAAATTTCTTATAAAAAATTTCTTATATGGAAAATTTCTTATAGAAAATTTCTTATATGGAAAATTTCTTATAGAAAATTTCTTATATGGAAAATTTATTATAGAAAATTTCTTATATGGAAAATTTCTTATATGGAAAATTTCTTTTAGAAATGCCCTTATATGGAAAATTTCTTATAAAAAATTTCTTATATGGAAAATTTCTTATAGAAAATTTCTTATATGGAAAATTTCTTATAGAAAATTTCTTATATGGAAAATTTATTATAGAAAATTTCTTATATGGAAAATTTCTTATAGAAAATTCCTTATATGGAAAATTTCTTATAGAAAATTTCTTATATGGAAAATTTCTTATAGAAAATTTCTTATATGGAAAATTTCTTATAGAAAATTTCTTATATGGAAAATTTCTTATAGAAATTTTCTTATATGGAAAATTTCTTATAGAAAATTTCTTATATGGAAAATTTCTTATAGAAAATTTCTTATATGGAAAATTTCTTATAGAAAATTTCTTATATGGAAAATTTATTATAGAAAATTTCTTATATGGAAAATTTATTATAGAAAATTTCTTATATGGAAAATTTATTATAGAAAATTTCTTATATGGAAAATTTCTTATAGAAAAGTTCTTATATGGAAAATTTCTTATAGAAAATTTCTTATATGGAAAACTTCTTATACAAAATTTTTTATATGGAAAATTTCTTATAGAAAATTTCTTTTATGGAAAATTTCTTATAGAAAATTTCTTATATGGAAAATTTCTTATAGAAAATTTCTTATATGGAAAATTTCTTATAGAAAATTTCTTATATGGAAAATTTCTTATACAAAATTTCTTATATAGGAAAATTTCTTATAGACAAATTTTTATATGGAAAATTTCTTATAGAAAATATTTTATATGGAAAATTTCTTATAGAAAATTTCTTATATGGAAAATTTCTTATAGAAAATTTCTAATTTGAAAATTACTTATAGAAAATTTCTTATATGGAAAATTTCTTATAGAAAATTTCTTATATGGAAAATTTCTTATAGAAAATTTCTTATATGGAAAATTTCTTATAGAAAATTTCTTATATGGAAAATTTCTTATAGAAAATTTCTTATATGGAAAATTTCTTATAGAAAATTTCTTATATGGAAAATTTCTTATAGAAAATTTCTTATATGGAAAATTTCTTATAGAAAATTTCTTATATGGAAAATTTCTTATAGAAAATTTCTTATCTGGAAAATTTCTTAAAGAAAAATTTTATCTGGAAAATTTCTTATAGAAAATTTCTTATCTGGAAAATTTCTTATAGAAAATTTCTTATCTGGAAAATTTCTTATAGAAAATTTCTTATATGGAAAATTTCTTATAGAAAATTTCTTATATGGAAAATTTCTTATAGAAAATTTCTTATATGGAAAATTTCTTATAGAAAATTTCTTATATGGAAAATTTTTTATAGAAAATTTCTTATATGGAAAATTTCTTATAGAAAATTTCTTATATGTAAAATTTCTTATAGAAAATTTCTTATAGAAAATTTCTTATATGGAAAATTTCTTATAGAAAATTTCTTATATGGAAAATTTCTTATAGAAAATTTCTTATATGGAAAATTTCTTATAGAAAATTTCTTATATGGAAAATTTCTTATAGAAAATTTCTTATATGGAAAATTTCTTATAGAAAATTTCTTATATGGAAAATTTCTTATAGAAAATTTCTTATATGGAAAATTTCTTATAGAAAATTTCTTATATGGAAAATTTCTTATAGAAAATTTCTTATATAGAAAATTTCTTATAGAAAATTTCTTATATGGAAAATTTCTTATAAAAAATTTCTTATATGGAAAATTTCTTATAGAAAATTTCTTATATGGAAAATTTCTTATAGAAAATTTCTTATATGGAAAATTTATTATAGAAAATTTCTTATATGGAAAATTTATTATAGAAAATTCCTTATATGGAAAATTTCTTATAGAAAATTTCTTATATGGAAAATTTCTTACAGAAAATTTCTTATATGGAAAATTTCTTATAGAAAATTTCTTATATGGAAAATTTCTTATAGAAATTTTCTTATATGGAAAATTTCTTATAGAAAATTTCTTATATGGAAAATTTCTTATAGAAAATTTCTTATATGGAAAATTTCTTATAGAAAATTTCTTATATGGAAAATTTATTATAGAAAATTTCTTATATGGAAAATTTATTATAGAAAATTTCTTATATGGAAAATTTATTATAGAAAATTTCTTATATGGAAAATTTCTTATAGAAAATTTCTTATATGGAAAATTTCTTATAGAAAATTTCTTATATGGAAAATTTCTTATAGAAAATTTCTTATATGGAAAACTTCTTATACAAAATTTTTTATATGGAAAATTTCTTATAGAAAATTTCTTTTATGGAAAATTTCTTATAGAAAATTTCTTATATGGAAAATTTCTTATAGAAAATTTCTTATATGGAAAATTTCTTATAGAAAATTTCTTATATGGAAAATTTCTTATACAAAATTTCTTATATGGAAAACTTCTTATACAAAATTTTTTATATGGAAAATTTCTTATAGAAAATTTCTTTTATGGAAAATTTCTTATAGAAAATTTCTTATATGGAAAATTTCTTATAGAAAATTTCTTATATGGAAAATTTCTTATAGAAAATTTCTTATATGGAAAATTTCTTATAGAAAATTTCTAATTTGAAAATTTCTTATAGAAAATTTCTTATAGAAAATTTCTTATATGGAAAATTTCTTATAGAAAATTTCTTATATGGAAAATTTCTTATAGAAAATTTCTTATATGGAAAATTTCTTATAGAAAATTTCTTATATGGAAAATTTCTTATAGAAAATTTCTTATATGGAAAATTTCTTATAGAAAATTTCTTATCTGGAAAATTTCTTAAAGAAAAATTTTATCTGGAAAATTTCTTATAGAAAATTTCTTATCTGGAAAATTTCTTATAGAAAATTTCTTATATGGAAAATTTCTTATAGAAAATTTCTTATATGGAAAATTTCTTATAGAAAATTTCTTATATGGAAAATTTCTTATAGAAAATTTCTTATATGGAAAATTTCTTATAGAAAATTTCTTATATGGAAAATTTCTTATAGAAAATTTCTTATATGGAAAATTTCTTATAGAAAATTTCTTATATGGAAAATTTCTTATAGAAAATTTCTTATATGGAAAATTTCTAATAGAACATTTTTTATATGGAAAATTTCTAATAGAACATTTTTTATATGGAAAATTTCTTATAGAACATTTTTTATATAGAAAATTTCTTATAGAACATATTTTATATGGAAAATTTCTTCTAGAAATGATGTGGAAAATTTCTTATATGGAAAATTTCTTTTAGAAATGCCCTTATATGGAAAATTTCTTATAAAAAATTTTTTATATGGAAAATTTCTTATAGAAAATTTCTTATATGGAAAATTTCTTATAGAAAATTTCTTATATGGAAAATTTCTTATAGAAAATTTTTTATATGGAAAATTTCTTATAGAAAATTTTTTATATGGAAAATTTCTTATACAAAATTTCTTATATGGAAAACTTCTTATACAAAATTTTTTATATGGAAAATTTCTTATAGAAAATTTCTTTTATGGAAAATTTCTTATAGAAAATTTCTTATATGGAAAATTTCTTATAGAAAATTTCTTATATGGAAAATTTCTTATAGAAAATTTCTTATATGGAAAATTTCTTATAGAAAATTTCTAATTTGAAAATTTCTTATAGAAAATTTCTTATAGAAAATTTCTTATATGGAAAATTTCTTATAGAAAATTTCTTATATGGAAAATTTCTTATAGAAAATTTCTTATATGGAAAATTTCTTATAGAAAATTTCTTATATGGAAAATTTCTTATAGAAAATTTCTTATATGGAAAATTTCTTATAGAAAATTTCTTATCTGGAAAATTTCTTAAAGAAAAATTTTATCTGGAAAATTTCTTATAGAAAATTTCTTATCTGGAAAATTTCTTATAGAAAATTTCTTATATGGAAAATTTCTTATAGAAAATTTCTTATATGGAAAATTTCTTATAGAAAATTTCTTATATGGAAAATTTCTTATAGAAAATTTCTTATATGGAAAATTTCTTATAGAAAATTTCTTATATGGAAAATTTCTTATAGAAAATTTCTTATATGGAAAATTTCTTATAGAAAATTTCTTATATGGAAAATTTCTTATAGAAAATTTCTTATATGGAAAATTTCTAATAGAACATTTTTTATATGGAAAATTTCTAATAGAACATTTTTTATATGGAAAATTTCTTATAGAACATTTTTTATATAGAAAATTTCTTATAGAACATATTTTATATGGAAAATTTCTTCTAGAAATGATGTGGAAAATTTCTTATATGGAAAATTTCTTTTAGAAATGCCCTTATATGGAAAATTTCTTATAAAAAATTTTTTATATGGAAAATTTCTTATAGAAAATTTCTTATATGGAAAATTTCTTATAGAAAATTTCTTATATGGAAAATTTCTTATAGAAAATTTCTTATCTGGAAAATTTCTTATAGAAAATTTCTTATATGGAAAATTTCTTATAGAAAATTTCTTATATGGAAAATTTCTTATAGAAAATTTCTTATATGGAAAATTTCTTATAGAAAATTTCTTATATGGAAAATTTTTTATAGAAAATTTCTTATATGGAAAATTTCTTATAGAAAATTTCTTATATGTAAAATTTCTTATAGAAAATTTCTTATATGGAAAATTTCTTATAGAAAATTTCTTATATGGAAAATTTCTTATAGAAAATTTTTTATATGGAAAATTTCTTATAGAAAATTTTTTATATGGAAAATTTCTTATAGAAAATTTTTTATATGGAAAATTTCTTATAGAAAATTTCTTATATGGAAAATTTCTTATAGAAAATTTCTAATTTGAAAATTTCTTATAGAAAATTTCTTATATGGAAAATTTCTTATAGAAAATTTCTTATTTGGAAAATTTCTTATAGAAAATTTTTTATCTGGAAAATTTCTTACAGAAAATTTCTTATCTGGAAAATTTCTTATAGAAAATTTCTTATATGGAAAATTTCTTATAGAAAATTTCTTATATGGAAAATTTCTTATAGAAAATTTCTTATATGGAAAATTTCTTATAGAAAATTTCTTATATGGAAAATTTCTTATAGAAAATTTCTTATATGGAAAATTTCTTATAGAAAATTTCTTATATGGAAAATTTCTTATAGAAAATTTCTTATATGGAAAATTTCTTATAGAAAATTTCTTATATGGAAAATTTCTTATAGAAAATTTCTTATATGGAAAATTTCTTATAGAAAATTTCTTATATGGAAAATTTCTTATAGAAAATTTCTTATATGGAAAATTTCTTATAGAAAATTTCTTATATGGAAAATTTCTTATAGAAAATTTCTTATATGGAAAATTTCTTATAGAAAATTTCTTATATAGAAAATTTCTTATAGAAAATTTCTTATATGGAAAATTTCTTATAAAAAATTTCTTATATGGAAAATTTCTTATAGAAAATTTCTTATATGGAAAATTTCTTATAGAAAATTTCTTATATGGAAAATTTATTATAGAAAATTTCTTATATGGAAAATTTATTATAGAAAATTCCTTATATGGAAAATTTCTTATAGAAAATTTCTTATATGGAAAATTTCTTACAGAAAATTTCTTATATGGAAAATTTCTTATAGAAAATTTCTTATATGGAAAATTTCTTATAGAAATTTTCTTATATGGAAAATTTCTTATAGAAAATTTCTTATATGGAAAATTTCTTATAGAAAATTTCTTATATGGAAAATTTCTTATAGAAAATTTCTTATATGGAAAATTTCTTATAGAAAATTTCTTATATGGAAAATTTATTATAGAAAATTTCTTATATGGAAAATTTCTTATAGAAAATTTCTTATATGGAAAATTTCTTATAGAAAATTTCTTATATGGAAAATTTCTTATAGAAAATTTCTTATATGGAAAACTTCTTATACAAAATTTTTTATATGGAAAATTTCTTATAGAAAATTTCTTTTATGGAAAATTTCTTATAGAAAATTTCTTATATGGAAAATTTCTTATAGAAAATTTCTTATATGGAAAATTTCTTATAGAAAATTTCTTATATGGAAAATTTCTTATACAAAATTTCTTATATGGAAAACTTCTTATACAAAATTTTTTATATGGAAAATTTCTTATAGAAAATTTCTTTTATGGAAAATTTCTTATAGAAAATTTCTTATATGGAAAATTTCTTATAGAAAATTTCTTATATGGAAAATTTCTTATAGAAAATTTCTTATATGGAAAATTTCTTATAGAAAATTTCTAATTTGAAAATTTCTTATAGAAAATTTCTTATAGAAAATTTCTTATATGGAAAATTTCTTATAGAAAATTTCTTATATGGAAAATTTCTTATAGAAAATTTCTTATATGGAAAATTTCTTATAGAAAATTTCTTATATGGAAAATTTCTTATAGAAAATTTCTTATATGGAAAATTTCTTATAGAAAATTTCTTATCTGGAAAATTTCTTAAAGAAAAATTTTATCTGGAAAATTTCTTATAGAAAATTTCTTATCTGGAAAATTTCTTATAGAAAATTTCTTATCTGGAAAATTTCTTATAGAAAATTTCTTATATGGAAAATTTCTTATAGAAAATTTCTTATATGGAAAATTTCTTATAGAAAATTTCTTATATGGAAAATTTCTTATAGAAAATTTCTTATATGGAAAATTTCTTATAGAAAATTTCTTATATGGAAAATTTCTAATAGAACATTTTTTATATGGAAAATTTCTAATAGAACATTTTTTATATGGAAAATTTCTTATAGAACATTTTTTATATGGAAAATTTCTTATAGAACATTTTTTATATAGAAAATTTCTTATAGAACATATTTTATATGGAAAATTTCTTCTAGAAATGATGTGGAAAATTTCTTATATGGAAAATTTCTTTTAGAAATGCCCTTATATGGAAAATTTCTTATAAAAAATTTTTTATATGGAAAATTTCTTATAGAAAATTTCTTATATGGAAAATTTCTTATAGAAAATTTCTTATATGGAAAATTTCTTATAGAAAATTTCTTATATGGAAAATTTCTTATAGAAATTTTCTTATATGGAAAATTTCTTATAGAAAATTTCTTATATGGAAAATTTATTATAGAAAATTTCTTATATGGAAAATTTATTATAGAAAATTTCTTATATGGAAAATTTATTATAGAAAATTTCTTATATGGAAAATTTCTTATAGAAAATTTCTTATATGGAAAATTTCTTATAGAAAATTTCTTATATGGAAAATTTCTTATAGAAAATTTCTTATATGGAAAACTTATACAAAATTTTTTATATGGAAAATTTCTTATAGAAAATTTCTTTTATGGAAAATTTCTTATAGAAAATTTCTTATATGGAAAATTTCTTATAGAAAATTTCTTATATGGAAAATTTCTTATAGGAAATTTCTTATATGGAAAATTTCTTATACAAAATTTCTTATATAGGAAAATTTCTTATAGACAAATTTTTATATGGAAAATTTCTTATAGAAAATATTTTATATGGAAAATTTCTTATAGAAAATTTCTTATATGGAAAATTTCTTATAGAAAATTTCTAATTTGAAAATTTCTTATAGAAAATTTCTTATATGGAAAATTTCTTATAGAAAATTTCTTATATGGAAAATTTCTTGTACAAAATTTCTTATATGGCAATTTGGATAAATTCATACAGAAAATAACTTATATGGTAAATTTTAATATGGAGAATTTCTTATTGAATATTCCTAATATGGAAAATTGATTATAGAACATTTCTTATATGGAAAATGTTTATGTGTAGAATTTCTCATAGAATTTTTCTTGTATGGAAAATTTCTTATAGAAAATTTTTGATATGCAAAATTTCTTATAGAAAATTTTTTATATGGAACATTTCTAATAGAACATTTTTTATATGGAAAATTTCTAATAGAACATTTTTTATATGGAAAATTTCTTATAGAACATTTTTTATATGGAAAATTTCTTATAGAACATATTTTATATGGAAAATTTCTTCTAGAAATGATGTGGAAAATTTCTTATATGGAAAATTTCTTTTAGAAATGCCCTTATATGGAAAATTTCTTATAAAAAATTTCTTATATGGAAAATTTCTTATAGAAAATTTCTTATATGGAAAATTTCTTATAGAAAATTTCTTATATGGAAAATTTATTATAGAAAATTTCTTATATGGAAAATTTCTTATAGAAAATTCCTTATATGGAAAATTTCTTATAGAAAATTTCTTATATGGAAAATTTCCTATAGAAAATTTCTTATATGGAAAATTTCTTATAGAAAATTTCTTATATGGAAAATTTCTTATAGAAATTTTCTTATATGGAAAATTTCTTATAGAAAATTTCTTATATGGAAAATTTCTTATAGAAAATTTCTTATATGGAAAATTTCTTATAGAAAATTTCTTATATGGAAAATTTATTATAGAAAATTTCTTATATGGAAAATTTATTATAGAAAATTTCTTATATGGAAAATTTATTATAGAAAATTTCTTATATGGAAAATTTCTTATAGAAAATTTCTTATATGGAAAATTTCTTATAGAAAATTTCTTATATGGAAAACTTCTTATACAAAATTTTTTATATGGAAAATTTCTTATAGAAAATTTCTTTTATGGAAAATTTGTTATAGAAAATTTCTTATATGGAAAATTTCTTATAGAAAATTTCTTATATGGAAAATTTCTTATAGAAAATTTCTTATATGGAAAATTTCTTATACAAAATTTCTTATATAGGAAAATTTCTTATAGACAAATTTTTATATGGAAAATTTCTTATAGAAAATATTTTATATGGAAAATTTCTTATAGAAAATTTCTTATATGGAAAATTTCTTATAGAAAATTTCTAATTTGAAAATTACTTATAGAAAATTTCTTATATGGAAAATTTCTTATAGAAAATTTCTTATATGGAAAATTTCTTATAGAAAATTTCTTATATGGAAAATTTCTTATAGAAAATTTCTTATATGGAAAATTTCTTATAGAAAATTTCTTATATGGAAAATTTCTTATAGAAAATTTCTTATATGGAAAATTTCTTATAGAAAATTTCTTATCTGGAAAATTTCTTAAAGAAAAATTTTATCTGGAAAATTTCTTATAGAAAATTTCTTATCTGGAAAATTTCTTATAGAAAATTTCTTATCTGGAAAATTTCTTATAGAAAATTTCTTATATGGAAAATTTCTTATAGAAAATTTCTTATATGGAAAATTTCTTATAGAAAATTTCTTATATGGAAAATTTCTTATAGAAAATTTCTTATATGGAAAATTTCTTATAGAAAATTTCTTATATGGAAAATTTTTTATAGAAAATTTCTTATATGGAAAATTTCTTATAGAAAATTTCTTATATGTAAAATTTCTTATAGAAAATTTCTTATATGGAAAATTTCTTATAGAAAATTTCTTATATGGAAAATTTCTTATAGAAAATTTTTTATATGGAAAATTTCTTATAGAAAATTTTTTATATGGAAAATTTCTTATAGAAAATTTTTTATATGGAAAATTTCTTATAGAAAATTTCTTATATGGAAAATTTCTTATAGAAAATTTCTAATTTGAAAATTTCTTATAGAAAATTTCTTATATGGAAAATTTCTTATAGAAAATTTCTTATATGGAAAATTTCTTATAGAAAATTTCTTATTTGGAAAATTTCTTATAGAAAATTTTTTATCTGGAAAATTTCTTACAGAAAATTTCTTATCTGGAAAATTTCTTATAGAAAATTTCTTATATGGAAAATTTCTTATAGAAAATTTCTTATATGGAAAATTTCTTATAGAAAATTTCTTATATGGAAAATTTCTTATAGAAAATTTCTTATATGGAAAATTTCTTATAGAAAATTTCTTATATGGAAAATTTCTTATAGAAAATTTCTTATATGGAAAATTTCTTATAGAAAATTTCTTATATGGAAAATTTCTTATAGAAAATTTCTTATATGGAAAATTTCTTATAGAAAATTTCTTATATGGAAAATTTCTTATAGAAAATTTCTTATATGGAAAATTTCTTATAGAAAATTTCTTATATGGAAAATTTCTTATAGAAAATTTCTTATATGGAAAATTTCTTATAGAAAATTTCTTATATGGAAAATTTCTTATAGAAAATTTCTTATATGGAAAATTTCTTATAGAAAATTTCTTATATAGAAAATTTCTTATAGAAAATTTCTTATATGGAAAATTTCTTATAAAAAATTTCTTATATGGAAAATTTCTTATAGAAAATTTCTTATATGGAAAATTTCTTATAGAAAATTTCTTATATGGAAAATTTATTATAGAAAATTTCTTATATGGAAAATTTATTATAGAAAATTCCTTATATGGAAAATTTCTTATAGAAAATTTCTTATATGGAAAATTTCTTACAGAAAATTTCTTATATGGAAAATTTCTTATAGAAAATTTCTTATATGGAAAATTTCTTATAGAAATTTTCTTATATGGAAAATTTCTTATAGAAAATTTCTTATATGGAAAATTTCTTATAGAAAATTTCTTATCTGGAAAATTTCTTATAGAAAATTTCTTATATGGAAAATTTCTTATAGAAAATTTCTTATATGGAAAATTTCTTATAGAAAATTTCTTATATGGAAAATTTATTATAGAAAATTTCTTATATGGAAAATTTATTATAGAAAATTTCTTATATGGAAAATTTATTATAGAAAATTTCTTATATGGAAAATTTCTTATAGAAAATTTCTTATATGGAAAATTTCTTATAGAAAATTTCTTATATGGAAAACTTCTTATACAAAATTTTTTATATGGAAAATTTCTTATAGAAAATTTCTTTTATGGAAAATTTGTTATAGAAAATTTCTTATATGGAAAATTTCTTATAGAAAATTTCTTATATGGAAAATTTCTTATAGAAAATTTCTTATATGGAAAATTTCTTATACAAAATTTCTTATATAGGAAAATTTCTTATAGACAAATTTTTATATGGAAAATTTCTTATAGAAAATATTTTATATGGAAAATTTCTTATAGAAAATTTCTTATATGGAAAATTTCTTATAGAAAATTTCTAATTTGAAAATTACTTATAGAAAATTTCTTATATGGAAAATTTCTTATAGAAAATTTCTTATATGGAAAATTTCTTATAGAAAATTTCTTATATGGAAAATTTCTTATAGAAAATTTCTTATATGGAAAATTTCTTATAGAAAATTTCTTATATGGAAAATTTCTTATAGAAAATTTCTTATATGGAAAATTTCTTATAGAAAATTTCTTATCTGGAAAATTTCTTAAAGAAAAATTTTATCTGGAAAATTTCTTATAGAAAATTTCTTATCTGGAAAATTTCTTATAGAAAATTTCTTATCTGGAAAATTTCTTATAGAAAATTTCTTATATGGAAAATTTCTTATAGAAAATTTCTTATATGGAAAATTTCTTATAGAAAATTTCTTATATGGAAAATTTCTTATAGAAAATTTCTTATATGGAAAATTTCTTATAGAAAATTTCTTATATGGAAAATTTTTTATAGAAAATTTCTTATATGGAAAATTTCTTATAGAAAATTTCTTATATGTAAAATTTCTTATAGAAAATTTCTTATATGGAAAATTTCTTATAGAAAATTTCTTATATGGAAAATTTCTTATAGAAAATTTTTTATATGGAAAATTTCTTATAGAAAATTTTTTATATGGAAAATTTCTTATAGAAAATTTTTTATATGGAAAATTTCTTATAGAAAATTTCTTATATGGAAAATTTCTTATAGAAAATTTCTAATTTGAAAATTTCTTATAGAAAATTTCTTATATGGAAAATTTCTTATAGAAAATTTCTTATATGGAAAATTTCTTATAGAAAATTTCTTATTTGGAAAATTTCTTATAGAAAATTTTTTATCTGGAAAATTTCTTACAGAAAATTTCTTATCTGGAAAATTTCTTATAGAAAATTTCTTATATGGAAAATTTCTTATAGAAAATTTCTTATATGGAAAATTTCTTATAGAAAATTTCTTATATGGAAAATTTCTTATAGAAAATTTCTTATATGGAAAATTTCTTATAGAAAATTTCTTATATGGAAAATTTCTTATAGAAAATTTCTTATATGGAAAATTTCTTATAGAAAATTTCTTATATGGAAAATTTCTTATAGAAAATTTCTTATATGGAAAATTTCTTATAGAAAATTTCTTATATGGAAAATTTCTTATAGAAAATTTCTTATATGGAAAATTTCTTATAGAAAATTTCTTATATGGAAAATTTCTTATAGAAAATTTCTTATATGGAAAATTTCTTATAGAAAATTTCTTATATGGAAAATTTCTTATAGAAAATTTCTTATATAGAAAATTTCTTATAGAAAATTTCTTATATGGAAAATTTCTTATAAAAAATTTCTTATATGGAAAATTTCTTATAGAAAATTTCTTATATGGAAAATTTCTTATAGAAAATTTCTTATATGGAAAATTTATTATAGAAAATTTCTTATATGGAAAATTTATTATAGAAAATTCCTTATATGGAAAATTTCTTATAGAAAATTTCTTATATGGAAAATTTCTTACAGAAAATTTCTTATATGGAAAATTTCTTATAGAAAATTTCTTATATGGAAAATTTCTTATAGAAATTTTCTTATATGGAAAATTTCTTATAGAAAATTTCTTATATGGAAAATTTCTTATAGAAAATTTCTTATATGGAAAATTTCTTATAGAAAATTTCTTATATGGAAAATTTATTATAGAAAATTTCTTATATGGAAAATTTCTTATAGAAAATTTCTTATATGGAAAATTTCTTATAGAAAATTTCTTATATGGAAAATTTCTTATAGAAAATTTCTTATATGGAAAACTTCTTATACAAAATTTTTTATATGGAAAATTTCTTATAGAAAATTTCTTTTATGGAAAATTTCTTATAGAAAATTTCTTATATGGAAAATTTCTTATAGAAAATTTCTTATATGGAAAATTTCTTATAGAAAATTTCTTATATGGAAAATTTCTTATACAAAATTTCTTATATGGAAAACTTCTTATACAAAATTTTTTATATGGAAAATTTCTTATAGAAAATTTCTTTTATGGAAAATTTCTTATAGAAAATTTCTTTTATGGAAAATTTCTTATAGAAAATTTCTTATATGGAAAATTTCTTATAGAAAATTTCTTATATGGAAAATTTCTTATAGAAAATTTCTTATATGGAAAATTTCTTATAGAAAATTTCTAATTTGAAAATTTCTTATAGAAAATTTCTTATAGAAAATTTCTTATATGGAAAATTTCTTATAGAAAATTTCTTATATGGAAAATTTCTTATAGAAAATTTCTTATATGGAAAATTTCTTATAGAAAATTTCTTATATGGAAAATTTCTTATAGAAAATTTCTTATCTGGAAAATTTCTTAAAGAAAAATTTTATCTGGAAAATTTCTTATAGAAAATTTCTTATCTGGAAAATTTCTTATAGAAAATTTCTTATCTGGAAAATTTCTTATAGAAAATTTCTTATCTGGAAAATTTCTTATAGAAAATTTCTTATATGGAAAATTTCTTATAGAAAATTTCTTATATGGAAAATTTCTTATAGAAAATTTCTTATATGGAAAATTTCTTATAGAAAATTTCTTATATGGAAAATTTCTTATAGAAAATTTCTTATATGGAAAATTTCTTATAGAAAATTTCTTATATGGAAAATTTCTTATAGAAAATTTCTTATATGGAAAATTTCTTATAGAAAATTTCTTATATGGAAAATTTCTTATAGAAAATTTCTTATATGTAAAATTTCTTATAGAAAATTTCTTATATGGAAAATTTCTTATAGAAAATTTCTTATATGGAAAATTTCTTATAGAAAATTTCTTATATGGAAAATTTCTTATAGAAAATTTTTTATATGGAAAATTTCTTATAGAAAATTTCTTATATGGAAAATTTCTTATAGAAAATTTCTTATATGGAAAATTTCTTACAGAAAATTTCTTATATGGAAAATTTCTTATAGAAAATTTCTTATATGGAAAATTTCTTATAGAAAATTTCTTATATGGAAAATTTCTTATAGAAAATTTCTTATATAGGAAAATTTCTTATAGAAAATTTTTTATATGGGAAATTTCTTATAGAAAATTTTTTATATGGAAAATTTCTTATAGAAAATTTTTTATATGGAAAATTTCTTATAGAAAATTTTTTATATGGAAAATTTCTTATAGAAAATTTCTTATATGGAAAATTTCTTATAGAAAATTTCTAATTTGAAAATTTCTTATAGAAAATTTCTTATATGGAAAATTTCTTATAGAAAATTTCTTATATGGAAAATTTCTTATAGAAAATTTCTTATTTGGAAAATTTCTTATAGAAAATTTTTTATCTGGAAAATTTCTTATAGAAAATTTCTTATCTGGAAAATTTCTTATAGAAAATTTCTTATATGGAAAACTTCTTATAGAGAATTTCTTATATGGAAAATTTCTTATAGAAAATTTCTTATATGGAAAATTTCTTATAGAAAATTTCTTATATGGAAAATTTCTTATAGAAAATTTCTTATATGGAAAATTTCTTATAGAAAATTTCTTATATGGAAAATTTCTTATAGAAAATTTCTTATATGGAAAATTTTTTATAGAAAATTTCTTATATAGAAAATTTCTTATAGAAAATTTCTTATATGGAAAATTTCTTATAGAAAATTTCTTATATGGAAAATTTCTTATAGAAAATTTCTTATATGGAAAATTTCTTATAGAAAATTTCTTATATGGAAAATTTCTTATAGAAAATTTCTTATATGGAAAATTTCTTATAGAAAATTTCTTATATGGAAAATTTCTTATATGGAAAATTTTCTATAGAAAATTTCTTATATGGTAAATTTCTTATAGCAAATTTTATATTTGGAAAATTTCTTGAATGGATAAATTCATACAAAAAATAACTTATATGGTAAATTTTAATATGGAGAATTTCTTATTGAATATTCCTAATATGGAAAATTTATTATAGAATATTTCTTATATGGGAAATGTTTATGTGTAGAATTTCTCATAGAATTTTTCTTGTATGGAAAATTTCTTATACAAAATTTCTTATATGGAAAATTTCTTATAGAAAATTTCTTATATTGAAAATTTCTTATATTATTTGGAAAATTTATTATAGAAAATTTCTTATATGGAAAATTTCGTATATGGCAATTTATTATAGAAAATTTCTTATATGGAAAATTTCTTATATGGAAAATTTCTTATATGGAAAATTTCTTATATGGAAAATTTCTTACAGAAAATTTCTTATATGGAAGTTTCTTATAGAAAATTTCTTATATGGAAAATTTCTTATAGAAAATTTCTTTTATGTAAAATTCTTATAGAAAATTTCTAATATGGAAAAATTCTTCTACCAAATTCCTTATATAGAAAATTTCTTATATGGAAAATTTCTTAAATTTTTTATTTCTTATAGAAAATTTCTTATATGGAAAATTTCTTATAGAGAATTTCTAATATGGAAAATTTCTTATAGAAAATTTCTAATATGGAAAATTTCTTATCGAAAATTTCCTATATGGAACAATTCTTATAGAAAATTTCTTCTATGGAAAATTTCTTATAGAAAATTTCTTATATGGAAAATTTCTTATAGAAAATTTCTTATCTGGAAAATTTCTTAAAGAAAAATTTTATCTGGAAAATTTCTTATAGAAAATTTCTTATCTGGAAAATTTCTTATAGAAAATTTCTTATCTGGAAAATTTCTTATAGTAAATTTCTTATATGGAAAATTTCTTATAGAAAATTTCTTATATGGAAAATTTCTTATAGAAAATTTCTTATATGGAAAATTTCTTATAGAAAATTTCTTATATGGAAAATTTCTTATAGAAAATTTCTTATATGGAAAATTTCTTATAGAAAATTTCTTATACACGTATGCAACATTTCTTATAGAAAATTTCTTATATGGAAAATTTCTTATAGAAAATTTCTTATATGGAAAATTTCTTATAGAAAATTTCTTATATGGAAAATTTCTTATAGAAAATTTCTTATATGGAAAATTTCTTATAGAAAATTTCTTATATGGAAAATTTCTTATAGAAAATTTCTTATATGGAAAATTTCTTATAGAAAATTTCTTATATGGAAAATTTCTTATAGACAATTTCTTATATGGAAAATTTCTTATAGACAATTTCTTATATGGAAAATTTCTTATAGAAAATTTCTTATATGGAAAATTTCTTATAGAAAATATCTTATATGGAAAATTTCTTATAGAAAATTTCTTATATGGAAAATTTCTTATAGAAAATTTCTTATATGGAAAATTTCTTATAGAAAATTTCTTATATGGAAAATTTCTTATAGAAAATTTCTTATATGGAAAATTTCTTATAGAAAATTTCTTATATGGAAAATTTCTTATAGAAAATTTCTTATATGGAAAATTTCTTATAGAAAATTTCTTATATGGAAAATTTCTTATAGAAAATTTCTTATATGGAAAATTTCTTATAGAAAATTTCTTATATGGAAAATTTCTTATAGAAAATTTCTTATATGGAAAATTTCTTATAGAAAATTTCTTATATGGAAAATTTCTTATAGAAAATTTCTTATATGTAAAATTTCTTATAGAAAATTTCTTATATGGAAAATTTCTTATAGAAAATTTCTTATATGGAAAATTTCTTATAGAAAATTTCTTATATGGAAAATTTCTTATAGAAAATTTTTTATATGGAAAATTTCTTATAGAAAATTTCTTATATGGAAAATTTCTTATAGAAAATTTCTTATATGGAAAATTTCTTACAGAAAATTTCTTATATGGAAAATTTCTTATAGAAAATTTCTTATATGGAAAATTTCTTATAGAAAATTTCTTATATGGAAAATTTCTTATAGAAAATTTCTTATATGGAAAATTTCTTATAGAAAATTTCTTATATAGGAAAATTTCTTATAGAAAATTTTTTATATGGAAAATTTCTTATAGAAAATTTTTTATATGGAAAATTTCTTATAGAAAATTTTTTATATGGAAAATTTCTTATAGAAAATTTTTTATATGGAAAATTTCTTATAGAAAATTTCTTATATGGAAAATTTCTTATAGAAAATTTCTAATTTGAAAATTTCTTATAGAAAATTTCTTATATGGAAAATTTCTTATAGAAAATTTCTTATATGGAAAATTTCTTATAGAAAATTTCTTATTTGGAAAATTTCTTATAGAAAATTTTTTATCTGGAAAATTTCTTATAGAAAATTTCTTATCTGGAAAATTTCTTATAGAAAATTTCTTATATGGAAAATTTCTTATAGAAAATTTCTTATATGGAAAATTTCTTATAGAAAATTTCTTATATGGAAAATTTCTTATAGAAAATTTCTTATATGGAAAATTTCTTATAGAAAATTTCTTATATGGAAAATTTCTTATAGAAAATTTCTTATATGGAAAATTTCTTATAGAAAATTTCTTATATGGAAAATTTCTTATAGAAAATTTCTTATATGGAAAATTTCTTATAGAAAATTTCTTATATGGAAAATTTCTTATAGAAAATTTCTTATATGGAAAATTTCTTATAGAAAATTTCTTATATGGAAAATTTCTTATATGGAAAATTTCTTATAGAAAATTTCTTATATGGAAAATTTCTTATAGAAAATTTCTTATATGGAAAATTTCTTATAGAAAATTTCTTATATGGAAAATTTCTTATAGAAAATTTCTTATATGGAAAATTTCTTATAGAAAATTTCTTATATGGAAAATTTTTTATAGAAAATTTCTTATATAGAAAATTTCTTATAGAAAATTTCTTATATGGAAAATTTCTTATAGAAAATTTCTTATATGGAAAATTTCTTATAGAAAATTTCTTATATGGAAAATTTCTTATAGAAAATTTCTTATATGGAAAATTTCTTATATGGAAAATTTCCTATAGAAAATTTCTTATATGGTAAATTTCTTATAGCAAATTTTATATTTGGAAAATTTCTTGAATGGATAAATTCATACAAAAAATAACTTATATGGTAAATTTTAATATGGAGAATTTCTTATTGAATATTCCTAATATGGAAAATTTATTATAGAATATTTCTTATATGGGAAATGTTTATGTGTAGAATTTCTCATAGAATTTTTCTTGTATGGAAAATTTCTTATACAAAATTTCTTATATGGAAAATTTCTTATAGAAAATTTCTTATATTGAAAATTTCTTATATTATTTGGAAAATTTATTATAGAAAATTTCTTATATGGAAAATTTCGTATATGGCAATTTATTATAGAAAATTTCTTATATGGAAAATTTCTTATATGGAAAATTTTTTATATGGAAAATTTCTTACAGAAAATTTCTTATATGGAAGTTTCTTATAGAAAATTTCTTATATGGAAAATTTCTTATAGAAAATTTCTTTTATGTAAAATTCTTATAGAAAATTTCTAATATGGAAAATTTCTTCTACCAAATTCCTTATATAGAAAATTTCTTATATGGAAAATTTCTTAAATTTTTAATTTCTTATAGAAAATTTCTTATATGGAAAATTTCTTATAGAGAATTTCTAATATGGAAAATTTCTTATAGAAAATTTCTAATATGGAAAATTTCTTATCGAAAATTTCCTATATGGAACAATTCTTATAGAAAATTTCTTCTATGGAAAATTTCTTATAGAAAATTTCTTATATGGAAAATTTCTTATAGAAAATTTCTTATCTGGAAAATTTCTTAAAGAAAAATTTTATCTGGAAAATTTCTTATAGAAAATTTCTTATCTGGAAAATTTCTTATAGAAAATTTCTTATCTGGAAAATTTCTTATAGTAAATTTCTTATATGGAAAATTTCTTATAGAAAATTTCTTATATGGAAAATTTCTTATAGAAAATTTCTTATATGGAAAATTTCTTATAGAAAATTTCTTATATGGAAAATTTCTTATAGAAAATTTCTTATATGGAAAATTTCTTATAGAAAATTTCTTATATGGAAAATTTCTTATAGAAAATTTCTTATATGGAAAATTTCTTATAGAAAATTTCTTATATGCAACATTTCTTATAGAAAATTTCTTATATGGAAAATTTCTTATGGAAAATTTCTTATATGGAAAATTTCTTATAGAAAATTTCTTATATGGAAAATTTCTTATAGAAAATTTCTTATATGGAAAATTTCTTATAGAAAATTTCTTATATGGAAAATTTCTTATAGACAATTTCTTATATGGAAAATTTCTTATAGAAAATTTCTTATATGGAAAATTTCTTATAGAAAATATCTTATATGGAAAATTTCTTATAGAAAATTTCTTATATGGAAAATTTCTTATAGAAAATTTCTTATATGGAAAATTTCTTATAGAAAATTTCTTATATGGAAAATTTCTTATAGAAAATTTCTTATATGGAAAATTTCTTATAGAAAATTTCTTATATGGAAAATTTCTTATAGAAAATTTCTTATATGGAAAATTTCTTATAGAAAATTTCTTATATGGAAAATTTCTTATAGAAAATTTCTTATATGGAAAATTTCTTATAGAAAATTTCTTATATGGAAAATTTCTTATAGAAAATTTCTTATATAGGAAAATTTCTTATAGAAAATTTTTTATATGGAAAATATCTTATAGAAAATTTTTTATATGGAAAATTTCTTATAGAAAATTTTTTATATGGAAAATTTCTTATAGAAAATTTTTTATATGGAAAATTTCTTATAGAAAATTTTTTATATGGAAAATTTCTTATAGAAAATTTCTTATATGGAAAATTTCTTATAGAAAATTTCTAATTTGAAAAATTCTTATAGAAAATTTCTTATATGGAAAATTTCTTATAGAAAATTTCTTATATGGAAAATTTCTTATAGAAAATTTCTTATCTGGAAAATTTCTTATAGAAAATTTCTTATATGGAAAATTTCTTATAGACAATTTCTTATATGGAAAATTTCTTATAGAAAATTTCTTATATGGAAAATTTCTTATAGAAAATATCTTATATGGAAAATTTCTTATAGAAAATTTCTTATATGGAAAATTTCATATAGAAAATTTCTTATCTGGAAAATTTCTTATAGAAAATTTCTTATATGGAAAATTTCTTATAGAAAATTTCTTATATGGAAAATTTCTTATAGAAAATTTCTTATATGGAAAATTTCTTATAGAAAATTTCTTATATGGAAAATTTCTTATAGAAAATTTCTTATATGCAACATTTCTTATAGAAAATTTCTTATATGGAAAATTTCTTATAGAAAATTTCTTATATGGAAAATTTCTTATAGAAAATTTCTTATATGGAAAATTTCTTATAGAAAATTTCTTATATGGAAAATTTCTTATAGAAAATTTCTTATATGGAAAATTTCTTATAGAAAATTTCTTATATGGAAAATTTCTTATAGACAATTTCTTATATGGAAAATTTCTTATAGAAAATATCTTATATGGAAAATTTCTTATAGAAAATTTCTTATATGGAAAATTTCTTATAGAAAATTTCTTATATGGAAAATTTCTTATAGAAAATTTCTTATATGGAAAATTTCTTATAGAAAATTTCTTATATGGAAAATTTCTTATAGAAAATTTCTTATATGGAAAATTTCTTATAGAAAATTTCTTATATGGAAAATTTCTTATAGAAAATTTCTTATATGGAAAATTTCTTATAGAAAATTTCTTATATGGAAAATTTCTTATAGAAAATTTCTTATATGGAAAATTTCTTATAGAAAATTTCTTATATAGGAAAATTTCTTATAGAAAATTTTTTATATGGAAAATATCTTATAGAAAATTTTTTATATGGAAAATTTCTTATAGAAAATTTTTTATATGGAAAATTTCTTATAGAAAATTTTTTATATGGAAAATTTCTTATAGAAAATTTTTTATATGGAAAATTTCTTATAGAAAATTTCTTATATGGAAAATTTCTTATAGAAAATTTCTTATATGGAAAATTTCTTATAGAAAATTTCTAATTTGAAAAATTCTTATAGAAAATTTCTTATATGGAAAATTTCTTATAGAAAATTTCTTATATGGAAAATTTCTTATAGAAAATTTCTTATCTGGAAAATTTCTTATAGAAAATTTCTTATATGGAAAATTTCTTATAGACAATTTCTTATATGGAAAATTTCTTATAGAAAATTTCTTATATGGAAAATTTCTTATAGAAAATATCTTATATGGAAAATTTCTTATAGAAAATTTCTTATATGGAAAATTTCATATAGAAAATTTCTTATCTGGAAAATTTCTTATAGAAAATTTCTTATATGGAAAATTTCTTATAGAAAATTTCTTATATGGAAAATTTCTTATAGAAAATTTCTTATATGGAAAATTTCTTATAGAAAATTTCTTATATGGAAAATTTCTTATAGAAAATTTCTTATATGAAAAATTTCTTATAGAAAATTTCTTATATGGAAAATTTCTTATATGGAAAATTTCTTATAGAAAATTTCTTATATGGAAAATTTCTTATAGAAAATATCTTATATGGAAAATTTCTTATAGAAAATTTCTTATATGGAAAATTTCTTATAGAAAATTTCTTATATGGAAAATTTCTTATAGAAAATTTCTTATATGGAAAATTTCTTATAGAAAATTTCTTATATGGAAAATTTCTTATAGAAAATTTCTTATATGGAAAATTTCTTATAGAAAATTTCTTATATGGAAAATTTCTTATAGAAAATTTCTTATATAGGAAAATTTCTTATAGAAAATTTCTTATATGGAAAATTTCTTATAGAAAATTTCTTATCTGGAAAATTTCTTATAGAAAATTTCTTATATGGAAAATTTCTTATAGACAATTTCTTATATGGAAAATTTCTTATAGAAAATTTCTTATTTGGAAAATTTCTTATAGAAAATTTCTTATATGGAAAATTTCTTATAGAAAATTTCTTATATGGAAAATTTCTTATAGAAAATTTCTTATATGGAAAATTTCTTATAGAAAATTTCTTATATGGAAAATTTCTTATAGAAAATTTCTTATATGGAAAATTTCTTATAGAAAATTTCTTATATGGAAAATTTCTTATAGAAAATTTCTTATATGGAAAATTTCTTATAGAAAATTTCTTATATGGAAAATTTCTTATAGAAAATTTCTTATATGGAAAATTTCTTATAGAAAATTTCTTATATGGAAAATTTCTTATAGAAAATTTCTTATATGGAAAATTTCTTATAGAAAATTTCTTATATGGATAATTTTTTATAGAAAATTTCTTATATAGAAAATTTCTTATAGAAAATTTCTTATATGGAAAATTTCTTATAGAAAATTTCTTATATGGAAAATTTCTTATAGAAAATTTCTTATATGGAAAATTTCTTATAGAAAATTTCTTATATGGAAAATTTCTTATATGGAAAATTTCCTATAGAAAATTTCTTATATGGTAAATTTCTTATAGCAAATTTTATATTTGGAAAATTTCTTGAATGGATAAATTCATACAAAAAATAACTTATATGGTAAATTTTAATATGGAGAATTTCTTATTGAATATTCCTAATATGGAAAATTTATTATAGAATATTTCTTATATGGGAAATGTTTATGTGTAGAATTTCTCATAGAATTTTTCTTGTATGGAAAATTTCTTATACAAAATTTCTTATATGGAAAATTTCTTATAGAAAATTTCTTATATTGAAAATTTCTTATATTATTTGGAAAATTTATTATAGAAAATTTCTTATATGGAAAATTTCGTATATGGCAATTTATTATAGAAAATTTCTTATATGGAAAATTTCTTATATGGAAAATTTCTTATATGGAAAATTTCTTACAGAAAATTTCTTATATGGAAGTTTCTTAAAGAAAATTTCTTATATGGAAAATTTCTTATAGAAAATTTCTTTTATGTAAAATTCTTATAGAAAATTTCTAATATGGAAAATTTCTTCTACCAAATTCCTTATATAGAAAATTTCTTATATGGAAAATTTCTTAAATTTTTAATTTCTTATAGAAAATTTCTTATATGGAAAATTTCTTATAGAGAATTTCTAATATGGAAAATTTCTTATAGAAAATTTCTAATATGGAAAATTTCTTATCGAAAATTTCCTATATGGAACAATTCTTATAGAAAATTTCTTCTATGGAAAATTTCTTATAGAAAATTTCTTATATGGAAAATTTCTTATAGAAAATTTCTTATCTGGAAAATTTCTTAAAGAAAAATTTTATCTGGAAAATTTCTTATAGAAAATTTCTTATCTGGAAAATTTCTTATAGAAAATTTCTTATCTGGAAAATTTCTTATAGTAAATTTCTTATATGGAAAATTTCTTATAGAAAATTTCTTATATGGAAAATTTCTTATAGACAATTTCTTATATGGAAAATTTCTTATAGAAAATTTCTTATATGGAAAATTTCTTATAGAAAATATCTTATATGGAAAATTTCTTATAGAAAATTTCTTATATGGAAAATTTCTTATAGAAAATTTCTTATATGGAAAATTTCTTATAGAAAATTTCTTATATGGAAAATTTCTTATAGAAAATTTCTTATATGGAAAATTTCTTATAGAAAATTTCTTATATGGAAAATTTCTTATAGAAAATTTCTTATATGGAAAATTTCTTATAGAAAATTTCTTATATGGAAAATTTCTTATAGAAAATTTCTTATATAGGAAAATTTCTTATAGAAAATTTTTTATATGGAAAATATCTTATAGAAAATTTTTTATATGGAAAATTTCTTATAGAAAATTTTTTATATGGAAAATTTCTTATAGAAAATTTTTTATATGGAAAATTTCTTATAGAAAATTTTTTATATGGAAAATTTCTTATAGAAAATTTCTTATATGGAAAATTTCTTATAGAAAATTTCTAATTTGAAAAATTCTTATAGAAAATTTCTTATATGGAAAATTTCTTATAGAAAATTTCTTATATGGAAAATTTCTTATAGAAAATTTCTTATCTGGAAAATTTCTTATAGAAAATTTCTTATCTGGAAAATTTCTTATAGAAAATTTCTTATATGGAAAATTTCTTATAGACAATTTCTTATATGGAAAATTTCTTATAGAAAATTTCTTATATGGAAAATTTCTTATAGAAAATATCTTATATGGAAAATTTCTTATAGAAAATTTCTTATATGGAAAATTTCATATAGAAAATTTCTTATCTGGAAAATTTCTTACAGAAAATTTCTTATATGGAAAATTTCTTATAGAAAATTTCTTATATGGAAAATTTCTTATAGAAAATTTCTTATATGGAAAATTTCTTATAGAAAATTTCTTATATGGAAAATTTCTTATAGAAAATTTCTTATATAGGAAAATTTCTTATAGAAAATTTCTTATATGGAAAATTTCTTATAGAAAATTTCTTATCTGGAAAATTTCTTATAGAAAATTTCTTATATGGAAAATTTCTTATAGACAATTTCTTATATGGAAAATTTCTTATAGAAAATTTCTTATTTGGAAAATTTCTTATAGAAAATTTTTTATCTGGAAAATTTCTTATAGAAAATTTCTTATCTGGAAAATTTCTTATAGAAAATTTCTTATATGGAAAATTTCTTATAGAAAATTTCTTATATGGAAAATTTCTTATAGAAAATTTCTTATATGGAAAATTTCTTATAGAAAATTTCTTATATGGAAAATTTCTTATAGAAAATTTCTTATATGGAAAATTTCTTATATGGAAAATTTCTTATAGAAAATTTCTTATATGGAAAATTTCTTATAGAAAATATCTTATATGGAAAATTTCTTATAGAAAATTTCTTATATGGAAAATTTCTTATAGAAAATTTCTTATATGGAAAATTTCTTATAGAAAATTTCTTATATGGAAAATTTCTTATAGAAAATTTCTTATATGGAAAATTTCTTATAGAAAATTTCTTATATGGAAAATTTCTTATAGAAAATTTCTTATATGGAAAATTTCTTATAGAAAATTTCTTATATAGGAAAATTTCTTATAGAAAATTTCTTATATGGAAAATTTCTTATAGAAAATTTCTTATCTGGAAAATTTCTTATAGAAAATTTCTTATATGGAAAATTTCTTATAGACAATTTCTTATATGGAAAATTTCTTATAGAAAATTTCTTATTTGGAAAATTTCTTATAGAAAATTTTTTATCTGGAAAATTTCTTATAGAAAATTTCTTATCTGGAAAATTTCTTATAGAAAATTTCTTATATGGAAAATTTCTTATAGAAAATTTCTTATATGGAAAATTTCTTATAGAAAATTTCTTATATGGAAAATTTCTTATAGAAAATTTCTTATATGGAAAATTTCTTATAGAAAATTTCTTATATGGAAAATTTCTTATAGAAAATTTCTTATATGGAAAATTTCTTATAGAAAATTTCTTATATGGAAAATTTCTTATAGAAAATTTCTTATATGGAAAATTTCTTATAGAAAATTTCTTATATGGAAAATTTCTTATAGAAAATTTCTTATATGGAAAATTTCTTATAGAAAATTTCTTATATGGAAAATTTCTTATAGAAAATTTCTTATATGGAAAATTTCTTATAGAAAATTTCTTATATGGAAAATTTTTTATAGAAAATTTCTTATATAGAAAATTTCTTATAGAAAATTTCTTATATGGAAAATTTCTTATAGAAAATTTCTTATATGGAAAATTTCTTATAGAAAATTTCTTATATGGAAAATTTCTTATAGAAAATTTCTTATATGGAAAATTTCTTATAGAAAATTTCTTATATGGAAAATTTCTTATATGGAAAATTTCCTATAGAAAATTTCTTATATGGTAAATTTCTTATAGCAAATTTTATATTTGGAAAATTTCTTGAATGGATAAATTCATACAAAAAATAACTTATATGGTAAATTTTAATATGGAGAATTTCTTATTGAATATTCCTAATATGGAAAATTTATTATAGAATATTTCTTATATGGGAAATGTTTATGTGTAGAATTTCTCATAGAATTTTTCTTGTATGGAAAATTTCTTATACAAAATTTCTTATATGGAAAATTTCTTATAGAAAATTTCTTATATGGAAAATTTCGTATATGGCAATTTATTATAGAAAATTTCTTATATGGAAAATTTCTTATATGGAAAATTTCTTATATGGAAAATTTCTTACAGAAAATTTCTTATATGGAAGTTTCTTATAGAAAATTTCTTATATGGAAAATTTCTTATAGAAAATTTCTTTTATGTAAAATTCTTATAGAAAATTTCTAATATGGAAAATTTCTTCTACCAAATTCCTTATATAGAAAATTTCTTATATGGAAAATTTCTTAAATTTTTAATTTCTTATAGAAAATTTCTTATCTGGAAAATTTCTTATAGAAAATTTCTTATATGGAAAATTTCTTATAGAAAATTTCTTATATGGAAAATTTCTTATAGAAAATTTCTTATATGGAAAATTTCTTATAGAAAATTTCTTATATGGAAAATTTCTTATAGAAAATTTCTTATATGAAAAATTTCTTATAGAAAATTTCTTATATGGAAAATTTCTTATATGGAAAATTTCTTATAGAAAATTTCTTATATGGAAAATTTCTTATAGAAAATTTCTTATATGGAAAATTTCTTATAGAAAATTTCTTATATGGAAAATTTCTTATAGAAAATTTCTTATATGGAAAATTTCTTATAGAAAATTTCTTATATGGAAAATTTCTTATAGAAAATTTCTTATATGGAAAATTTCTTATAGAAAATTTCTTATATGGAAAATTTCTTATAGAAAATTTCTTATATGGAAAATTTCTTATAGAAAATTTCTTATATAGGAAAATTTCTTATAGAAAATTTTTTATATGGAAAATTTCTTATAGAAAATTTTTTATATGGAAAATTTCTTATAGAAAATTTTTTATATGGAAAATTTCTTATAGAAAATTTCTTATATGGAAAATTTCTTATAGAAAATTTCTAATTTGAAAAATTCTTATAGAAAATTTCTTATATGGAAAATTTCTTATAGAAAATTTCTTATATGGAAAATTTCTTATAGAAAATTTCTTATCTGGAAAATTTCTTATAGAAAATTTTTTATCTGGAAAATTTCTTATAGAAAATTTCTTATCTGGAAAATTTCTTATAGAAAATTTCTTATCTGGAAAATTTCTTATAGAAAATTTCTTATATGGAAAATTTCTTATATGGAAAATTTCTTATATGGAAAATTTCTTATAGAAAATTTCTTATATGGAAAATTTCTTATAGAAAATTTCTTATATGGAAAATTTCTTATAGAAAATTTCTTATATGGAAAATTTCTTATAGAAAATTTCTTATATGGAAAATTTCTTATAGAAAATTTCTTATATGGAAAATTTCTTATAGAAAATTTCTTATATGGAAAATTTCTTATAGAAAATTTCTAATATGGAAAATTTCTTATCGAAAATTTCCTATATGGAACAATTCTTATAGAAAATTTCTTCTATGGAAAATTTCTTATAGAAAATTTCTTATATGGAAAATTTCTTATAGAAAATTTCTTATCTGGAAAATTTCTTAAAGAAAAATTTTATCTGGAAAATTTCTTATAGAAAATTTCTTATCTGGAAAATTTCTTATAGAAAATTTCTTATCTGGAAAATTTCTTATAGTAAATTTCTTATATGGAAAATTTCTTATAGAAAATTTCTTATATGGAAAATTTCTTATATGGAAAATTTCTTATAGAAAATTTCTTATATGGAAAATTTCTTATAGAAAATTTCTTATATGGAAAATTTCTTATAGAAAATTTCTTATATGGAAAATTTCTTATAGAAAATTTCTTATATGGAAAATTTCTTATAGAAAATTTCTTATATGCAACATTTCTTATAGAAAATTTCTTATATGGAAAATTTCTTATAGAAAATTTCTTATATGGAAAATTTCTTATAGAAAATTTCTTATATGGAAAATTTCTTATAGAAAATTTCTTATATGGAAAATTTCTTATAGAAAATTTCTTATATGGAAAATTTCTTATAGACAATTTCTTATATGGAAAATTTCTTATAGAAAATTTCTTATATGGAAAATTTCTTATAGAAAATATCTTATATGGAAAATTTCTTATAGAAAATTTCTTATATGGAAAATTTCTTATAGAAAATTTCTTATATGGAAAATTTCTTATAGAAAATTTCTTATATAGGAAAATTTCTTATAGAAAATTTTTTATATGGAAAATATCTTATAGAAAATTTTTTATATGGAAAATTTCTTATAGAAAATTTTTTATATGGAAAATTTCTTATAAAAAATTTTTTATATGGAAAATTTCTTATAGAAAATTTTTTATATGGAAAATTTCTTATAGAAAATTTCTTATATGGAAAATTTCTTATAGAAAATTTCTAATTTGAAAAATTCTTATAGAAAATTTCTTATATGGAAAATTTCTTATAGAAAATTTCTTATATGGAAAATTTCTTATAGAAAATTTCTTATATGGAAAATTTCTTATAGAAAATTTCTTATATGGAAAATTTCTTATAGACAATTTCTTATATGGAAAATTTCTTATAGAAAATTTCTTATATGGAAAATTTCTTATAGAAAATATCTTATATGGAAAATTTCTTATAGAAAATTTCTTATATGGAAAATTTCATATAGAAAATTTCTTATCTGGAAAATTTCTTATAGAAAATTTCTTATATGGAAAATTTCTTATAGAAAATTTCTTATATGGAAAATTTCTTATAGAAAATTTTTTATATGGAAAATTTCTTATAGAAAATTTCTTATATGGAAAATTTCTTATAGAAAATTTCTTATATGAAAAATTTCTTATAGAAAATTTCTTATATGGAAAATTTCTTATATGGAAAATTTCTTATAGAAAATTTCTTATATGGAAAATTTCTTATAGAAAATATCTTATATGGAAAATTTCTTATAGAAAATTTCTTATATGGAAAATTTCTTATAGAAAATTTCTTATATGGAAAATTTCTTATAGAAAATTTCTTATATGGAAAATTTCTTATAGAAAATTTCTTATATGGAAAATTTCTTATAGAAAATTTCTTATATGGAAAATTTCTTATAGAAAATTTCTTATATGGAAAATTTCTTATAGAAAATTTCTTATATGGAAAATTTCTTATAGAAAATTTCTTATATGGAAAATTTCTTATAGAAAATTTCTTATATAGGAAAATTTCTTATAGAAAATTTTTTATATGGAAAATTTCTTATAGAAAATTTTTTATATGGAAAATTTCTTATAGAAAATTTTTTATATGGAAAATTTCTTATAGAAAATTTTTTATATGGAAAATTTCTTATAGAAAATTTCTTATCTGGAAAATTTCTTATAGAAAATTTCTTATCTGGAAAATTTCTTATAGTAAATTTCTTATATGGAAAATTTCTTATAGAAAATTTCTTATATGGAAAATTTCTTATAGAAAATTTCTTATATGGAAAATTTCTTATAGAAAATTTCTTATATGGAAAATTTCTTATAGAAAATTTCTTATATGGAAAATTTCTTATAGAAAATTTCTTATATGGAAAATTTCTTATAGAAAATTTCTTATATAGGAAAATTTCTTATAGAAAATTTTTTATATGGAAAATTTCTTATAGAAAATTTTTTATATGGAAAATTTCTTATAGAAAATTTTTTATATGGAAAATTTCTTATAGAAAATTTCTTATATGGAAAATTTCTTATAGAAAATTTCTTATATGGAAAATTTCTTATAGAAAATTTCTTATATGGAAAATTTCTTATAGAAAATTTCTTATATGGAAAATTTCTTATAGAAAATTTCTTATATGGAAAATTTCTTATAGAAAATTTCTTATATGGAAAATTTCTTATAGAAAATTTCTTATTTAGAAAATTTCTTATAGAAAATTTCTTATATAGAAAATTTCTTATAGAAAATTTCTTATATGGAAAATTTCTTATAGAAAATTTCTTATATGGAAAATTTCTTATAGAAAATTTCTTATATGGAAAATTTCTTATAGAAAATTTCTTATATGGAAAATTTCTTATAGAAAATTTCTTATATGGAAAATTTCTTATAGAAAATTTCTTATATGGAAAATTTCTTATAGAAAATTTCTTATATGGAAAATTTCTTATAGAAAATTTCTTATATGGAAAATTTCTTATAGAAAATTTCTTATATGGAAAATTTCTTATAGAAAATTTCTTATATGGAAAATTTCTTATAGAAAATTTCTTATATAGGAAAATTTCTTATAGAAAATTTCTTATATGGAAAATTTCTTATAGAAAATTTCTTATCTGGAAAATTTCTTATAGAAAATTTTTTATCTGGAAAATTTCTTATAGAAAATTTCTTATCTGGAAAATTTCTTATAGAAAATTTCTTATCTGGAAAATTTCTTATAGAAAATTTCTTATATGGAAAATTTCTTATATGGAAAATTTCTTATATGGAAAATTTCTTATATGGAAAATTTCTTATAGATAATTTCTTATATGGAAAATTTCTTATAGAAAATTTCTTATATGGAAAATTTCTTATAGAAAATTTCTTATATGGAAAATTTCTTATAGAAAATTTCTTATATGGAAAATTTCTTATAGAAAATTTCTTATATGGAAAATTTCTTATAGAAAATTTCTTATATGGAAAATTTCTTATAGAAAATTTCTTATATGGAAAATTTCTTATAGAAAATTTCTTATATGGAAAATTTCTTATAGAAAATTTCTTATATGAAAAATTTCTTATAGAAAATTTCTTATATGGAAAATTTCTTATAGAAAATTTCTTATATGGAAAATTTCTTATAGAAAATTTCTTATTTAGAAAATTTCTTATAGAAAATTTCTTATATAGAAAATTTCTTATAGAAAATTTCTTATATGGAAAATTTCTTATAGAAAATTTCTTATATGGAAAATTTCTTATAGAAAATTTCTTATATGGAAAATTTCTTATAGGAAATTTCTTATATGGAAAATTTCGTATAGAAAATTTCTTATATGGTAAATTTCTTATAGCAAATTTTATATTTGGAAAATTTCTTGAATGGATAAATTCATACAAAAAATAACTTATATGGTAAATTTTAATATGGAGAATTTCTTATTGAATATTCCTAAAATGGAAAATTTATTATAGAATATTTCTTATATGGGAAATGTTTATGTGTAGAATTTCTCATAGAATTTTTATTATTTGGAAAATTTCTTGAATGGATAAATTCATACAAAAAATAACTTATATGGTAAATTTTAATATGGAGAATTTCTTATTGAATATTCCTAATATGGAAAATTTATTATAGAATATTTCTTATATGGAAAATGTTTATGTGTAGGATTTCTCATAGAATTTTTCTTGTATGGAAAATTTCTTATACAAAATTTCTTATATGGAAAATTTCTTATAGAAAATTTCTTATATGGAAAATTTCTTATATTATTTGGAAAATTTATTATAGAAAATTTCTTATATGGAAAATTTCGTATATGGCAATTTATTATAGAAAATTTCTTATATGGAAAATTTCTTATATGGAAAATTTCTTATATGGAAAATTTCTTATATGGAAAATTTCTTACAGAAAATTTCTTATATGGAAGTTTCTTATAGAAAATTTCTTATATGGAAAATTTCTTATAGAAAATTTCTTATATGGAAAATTTCTTACAGAAAATTTCTTATATGGAAGTTTCTTATAGAAAATTTCTTATATGGAAAATTTCTTATAGAAAATTTCTTTTATGTAAAATTCTTATAGAAAATTTCTAATATGGAAAATTTCTTCTATTAAATTCCTTATATAGAAAATTTCTTATATGGAAAATTTCTTAAATTTTTAATTTCTTATAGAAAATTTCTTATATGGAAAATTTCTTATAGAAAATTGCTAATATGGAAAATTCCTTATAGAAAATTTCTAATATGGAAAATTTCGTATCGAAAATTTCCTATATGGAACAATTCTTATAGAACCTTTCTTTTATGGAAAATTTCTTTTAAAAATTTTTTTATATGGAATATTCCTTATAGAAAATTTCTTATATGGAAAATTTCTTATAGAAAATTTCTCATATCGAAAATTTCTTATAGAAAATTTCTTATATGGAAAATTTCTTATAGAAAATTTCTTATATGGAAAATTTCCTATAGAAAATTTCTTATATGGTAAATTTCTTATAGAAAATTTCTTATATGGAAAATTTCTTGAACGGATAAATTCATACAAAAAATAACTTATATGGTAAATTTTAATATGGAGAATTTCTTATTGAATATTCCTAATATGGAAAATTTATTATAGTATATTTCTTATATGGAAAATGTTTATGTGGAGAATTTCTCATAGAATTTTTCTTATATGGAAAATTTCTTATAGAAAATTTTTGATATGGACAATTTCTTATAGAAAATTTCTTATATGGAAAATTTCTTATATTATATGGAAAATTTATTATAGAAAATTTCTTATATGGAAAATTTCTTATACAAAATTTCTTATGTGGCAATTTGGATAAATTCATGCAGAAAATAACTTATATGGTAAATTTTAATATGGAGAATTTCTTATTGAATATTCCTAATATGGAAAATTTATTATAGAATATTTCTTATATGGAAAATGTTTGTGTGGAGAATTTCTCATAGAATTTTTCTTATATGGAAAATTTCTTATAGAAAATTTTTGATATGGACAATTTCTTATAGAACATTTTTTATATGAAAAATTTCTTATATTATATGGAAAATTTATTATAGAAAATTTCTTATATGGAAAATTTCTTATACAAAATTACTTAAATGGTAATTTGGATAAATTCATACAGAAAATAACTTATACGGAAAATTTTTTATAAAAAATTTCTTATATGGAAAATTTCTTATAGAAAATTTCTTATATGGAAAATTTCTTATAGAAAATTTCTTATATGGAAAATTTCTTATAGAAAATTTCTTATATGGAAAATTTCTTATAGAAAATTCCTTATATGGAAAATTTCTTATAGAAAATTTCTTATATGGAAAATTTCTTATAGAAAATTTCTTATATGGAAAATTTCTTATAGAAAATTTCTTATATGGAAAATTTCTTATAGAAAATTTCTTATATGGAAAATTTCTTATAAAAAATTTCTTATATGGAAAATTTCTTATAGAAAATTTCTTATATGGAAAATTTCTTATAGAAATTTTCTTATATGGAAAATTTCTTATAGAAATTTTCTTATATGGAAAATTTCTTATAGAAATTTTCTTATATGGAAAATTTCTAATAGAAAATTTCTTTTATGGAAAATTTCTTATAGAAAATTTCTTATATGGAAAATTTCTTATAGAAAATTTCTTATATGGAAAATTTCTGATACAAAATTTCTTATATGGAAAATTTCTTATAGAAAATTTCTTTATGGAAAATTTCTTATAGAAAATTTCTTATATGGAAAATTTCTTATAGAAAATTTCTTATATGGAAAATTTCTTATAGAAATTTTCTTATATGGAAAATTTCTTATAGAAATTTTCTTATATGGAAAATTTCTTATAGAAATTTTCTTATATGGAAAATTTCTTATAGAAAATTTCTTATATGGAAAATTTCTTATAGAAAATTTCTTATATGGAAAATTTCTTATAGAAAATTTCTTATATGGAAAATTTCTTATAGAAAATTTCTTATATGGAAAATTTCTTATAGAAAATTTCTTATATGGAAAATTTCTTATAGAAAATTTCTTATATGGAAAATTTCTTATAGAAAATTTCTTATATGGAAAATTTCTTATAGAAAATTTCTTATATGGAAAATTTCTTATAGAAAATTTCTTATATAGAAAATTTCTTATAGAAAATTTCTTATATGGAAAATTTCTTATATGGAAAATTTCTTATAGAAAATTTCTTATATGGAAAATTTCTTATAGAAAATTTCTTATATGGAAAATTTCTTATAGAAAATTTCTTATATGGAAAATTTCTTATAGAAAATTTCTTATATGGAAAATTTCTTATAGAAAATTTCTTATATGGAAAATTTCTTATAGAAAATTTCTTATATGGAAAATTTCTTATAGAAAATTTCTTATATGGAAAATTTCTTATAGAAAATTTCTTATATGGAAAATTTCTTATAGAAAATTTCTTATATGGAAAATTTCCTATAGAAAATTTCTTATATGGTAAATTTCTTATAGCAAATTTATTATTTGGAAAATTTCTTGAATGGATAAATTCATACAAAAAATAACTTATATGGTAAATTTTAATATGGAGAATTTCTTATTGAATATTCCTAATATGGAAAATTTATTATAGAATATTTCTTATATGGGAAATGTTTATGTGTAGAATTTCTCATAGAATTTTTCTTGCATGGAAAATTTCTTATAGAAAATTTCTTATATGGAAAATTTCTTATAGAAAATTTCTTATATTGAAAATTTCTTATATTATTTGGAAAATTTATTATAGAAAATTTCTTATATGGAAAATTTCGTATATGGCAATTTATTATAGAAAATTTCTTATATGGAAAATTTCTTATATGGAAAATTTCTTATATGGAAAATTTCTTACAGAAAATTTCTTATATGGAAGTTTCTTATAGAAAATTTCTTATATGGAAAATTTCTTATAGAAAATTTCTTTTATGTAAAATTCTTATAGAAAATTTCTAATATGGAAAATTTCTTCTACCAAATTCCTTATATAGAAAATTTCTTATATGGAAAATTTCTTAAATTTTTAATTTCTTATAGAAAATTTCTTATATGGAAAATTTCTTATAGAGAATTTCTAATATGGAAAATTTCTTATAGAAAATTTCTAATATGGAAAATTTCTTATCGAAAATTTCCTATATGGAACAATTCTTATAGAAACTTTCTTATATCGAAAATTTCTTATAGAAAATTTCTCATATCGAGAATTTCTTATAGAAAATTTCTTATATGGAAAATTTCTTATAGAAAATTTCTTATATGGAAAATTTCTTATAGAAAATTTCTTATATGGAAAATTTCTTATAGGAAATTTCTTATATGGAAAATTTGCTATAGAAAATTTCTTATATGGTAAATTTCTTATAGCAAATTTATTATTTGGAAAATTTCTTGAATGGATAAATTCATACAAAAAATAACTTATATGGTAAATTTTAATATGGAGAATTTCTTATTGAATATTCCTAATATGGAAAATTTATTATAGAATATTTCTTATATGGAAAATGTTTATGTGTAGAATTTCTCATAGAATTTTTCTTGTATGGAAAATTTTTTATACAAAATTTCTTATATGGAAAATTTCTTATAGAAAATTTCTTATATGGAAAATTTCTTATATTATTTGGAAAATTTATTATAGAAAATTTCTTATATGGAAAATTTCGTATATGGCAATTTATTATAGAAAATTTCTTATATGGAAAATTTCTTATATGGAAAATTTCTTACAGAAAATTTCTTATATGGAAGTTTCTTATAGAAAATTTCTTATATGGAAAATTTCTTATAGAAAATTTCTTTTATGTAAAATTCTTATAGAAAATTTCTAATATGGAAAATTTCTTCTACCAAATTCCTTATATAGAAAATTTCTTATATGGAAAATTTCTTAAATTTTTAATTTCTTATAGAAAATTTCTTATATGGAAAATTTCTTATACAAAATTACTTATATGGTAATTTGGATAAATTCATACAGAAAATAACTTATACGGAAATTTTTTTATAAAAAATTTCTTATATGGAAAATTTCTTATAGAAAATTTCTTATATGGAAAATTTCTTATAGAAAATTCCTTATATGGAAAATTTATTATAGAAAATTTCTTATATGGAAAATTTCTTATAGAAAATTTCTTATATGGAAAATTTCTTATAGAAAATTTCTTATATGGAAAATTTCTTATAGAAAATTTCTTATATGGAAAATTTCTTATAGAAAATTTCTTATATGGAAAATTTCTTATAGAAAATTTCTTATATGGAAAATTTCTTATAGAAAATTTCTTATATGGAAAATTTCTTATAGAAAATTTCTTATATGGAAAATTTCTTATAGAAAATTTCTTATATGGAAAATTTCTTATAGAAAATTTCTTATATGGAAAATTTCTTATAGAAAATTTCTTATATGGAAAATTTCTTATAGAAAATTTCTTATATGGAAAATTTCTTATAGAAAATTTCTTATATGGAAAATTTCTTATAGAAAATTTCTTATATGGAAAATTTCTTATAGAAAATTTCTTATATGGAAAATTTCTTATAGAAAATTTCTTATATGGAAAAATTCTTATAGAAAATTTCTTTTATGGAAAATTTCTTATAGAAAATTTCTTATATGGAAAATTTCTTATAGAAAATTTCTTATATGGAAAATTTCTGATACAAAATTTCTTATATGGAAAATTTCTTATAGAAAATTTCTTTATGGAAAATTTCTTATAGAAATTTTCTTATATGGAAAATTTCTTATAGAAAATTTCTTATATGGAAAATTTCTTATAGAAAATTTCTTATATGGAAAATTTCTTATAGAAAATTTCTTATATGGAAAATTTCTGATACAAAATTTCTTATATAGGAAAATTTCTTATAGAAAATTTTTTATATGGAAAATTTCTTATAGAAAATTTTTTATATGGAAAATTTCTTATAGAAAATTTCTTATATGGAAAATTTATTATAGAAAATTTCTTATATGGAAAATTTCTTATAGAAAATTTCTTATATGGAAAATTTCTTATAGAAAATTTCTTTTATGTAAAATTCTTATAGAAAATTTCTAATATGGAAAATTTCTTATCGAAAATTTTCTAATTGGAACAATTCTTATAGAAAATTTCTTATATGGAAAATTTCTTATAGAAAATTTCTTATATGGAAAATTTCTTATAGAAAATTTCTTATATGGATTAATCCTTATAGAAAGTTTCTTATATGGAAAATTTCTTCCAGAAAATTTCTCATATGGAAAATTTCTTATATGGAAAATTTCTTATAGAAAATTTCTTATATGGAAAATTTCTTATATTGAAAATTTCCTATAGAAAATTTCTTATATAGAAAATTTCTTGAACGGATAAATTCATACAAAAAATAACTTATATGGTAAATTTTTATATGGAGAATTTCTTATTGAATATTCCTAATATGGAAAATTTATTATAGAATATTTCTTATATGGAAAATGTTTATGTGGAGAATTTCTCATAGAATTTTTCTTAAATGGAAAATTTCTTATAGAAAATTTTTGATATGGACAATTTCTTATAGAAAATTTCTTATATGGAAAATTTCTTATATTATATGGAAAATTTATTATAGAAAATTTCTTACATGGAAAATTTATAATACAAAATTTCTTATATGGCAATTTGGATAAATTCATACAGAAAATAACTTATATGGTAAATTTTAATATGGAGAATTTCTTATTGAATATTCCTAACATGGAAAATTTATTATAGAATATTTCTTATATGGAAAATGTTTATGTGGAGAATTTCTCATAGAATTTTTCTTATATGGAAAATTTCTTATAGAAAATTTTTGATATGGACAATTTCTTATAGAAAATTTTTTATATGGAAAATTTCTTATATTATATGGAAAATTTATTATAGAAAATTTCTTATATGGAAAATTTCTTACACAAAATTTCTTATATGGCAATTTGGATAAATTCATACAGAAAATAACTTATATGGTAAATTTTAATATGGAGAATTTCTTATTGAATATTCCTAATATAGAAAATTGATTAGAGAATATTTCTTATATGGAAAATTTCTTATAGAAAATTTCTTATATGGAAAATTTCTTATAGAAAATTTCTTATATGGAAAATTTCTTATAGAAAATTTCTTATATGGAAAATTTCTTATAGAAAATTTCTTATATGGAAAATTTCTTATAGAAAATTTCTAATATGGAAAATTTCTTATCGAAAATTTCCTATATGGAACAATTCTTATAGAAAATTTCTTCTATGGAAAATTTCTTATAGAAAATTTCTTATATGGAAAATTTCTTATAGAAAATTTCTTATCTGGAAAATTTCTTAAAGAAAAATTTTATCTGGAAAATTTCTTATAGAAAATTTCTTATCTGGAAAATTTCTTATAGAAAATTTCTTATCTGGAAAATTTCTTATAGTAAATTTCTTATATGGAAAATTTCTTATAGAAAATTTCTTATATGGAAAATTTCTTATATGGAAAATTTCTTATAGAAAATTTCTTATATGGAAAATTTCTTATAGAAAATTTCTTATATGGAAAATTTCTTATAGAAAATTTCTTATATGGAAAATTTCTTATAGAAAATTTCTTATATGGAAAATTTCTTATAGAAAATTTCTTATATGCAACATTTCTTATAGAAAATTTCTTATATGGAAAATTTCTTATAGAAAATTTCTTATATGGAAAATTTCTTATAGAAAATTTCTTATATGGAAAATTTCTTATAGAAAATTTCTTATATGGAAAATTTCTTATAGAAAATTTCTTATATGGAAAATTTCTTATAGACAATTTCTTATATGGAAAATTTCTTATAGAAAATTTCTTATATGGAAAATTTCTTATAGAAAATATCTTATATGGAAAATTTCTTATAGAAAATTTCTTATATGGAAAATTTCTTATAGAAAATTTCTTATATGGAAAATTTCTTATAGAAAATTTCTTATATAGGAAAATTTCTTATAGAAAATTTTTTATATGGAAAATATCTTATAGAAAATTTTTTATATGGAAAATTTCTTATAGAAAATTTTTTATATGGAAAATTTCTTATAAAAAATTTTTTATATGGAAAATTTCTTATAGAAAATTTTTTATATGGAAAATTTCTTATAGAAAATTTCTTATATGGAAAATTTCTTATAGAAAATTTCTAATTTGAAAAATTCTTATAGAAAATTTCTTATATGGAAAATTTCTTATAGAAAATTTCTTATATGGAAAATTTCTTATAGAAAATTTCTTATATGGAAAATTTCTTATAGAAAATTTCTTATATGGAAAATTTCTTATAGACAATTTCTTATATGGAAAATTTCTTATAGAAAATTTCTTATATGGAAAATTTCTTATAGAAAATATCTTATATGGAAAATTTCTTATAGAAAATTTCTTATATGGAAAATTTCATATAGAAAATTTCTTATCTGGAAAATTTCTTATAGAAAATTTCTTATATGGAAAATTTCTTATAGAAAATTTCTTATATGGAAAATTTCTTATAGAAAATTTTTTATATGGAAAATTTCTTATAGAAAATTTCTTATATGGAAAATTTCTTATAGAAAATTTCTTATATGAAAAATTTCTTATAGAAAATTTCTTATATGGAAAATTTCTTATATGGAAAATTTCTTATAGAAAATTTCTTATATGGAAAATTTCTTATAGAAAATATCTTATATGGAAAATTTCTTATAGAAAATTTCTTATATGGAAAATTTCTTATAGAAAATTTCTTATATGGAAAATTTCTTATAGAAAATTTCTTATATGGAAAATTTCTTATAGAAAATTTCTTATATGGAAAATTTCTTATAGAAAATTTCTTATATGGAAAATTTCTTATAGAAAATTTCTTATATGGAAAATTTCTTATAGAAAATTTCTTATATGGAAAATTTCTTATAGAAAATTTCTTATATGGAAAATTTCTTATAGAAAATTTCTTATATAGGAAAATTTCTTATAGAAAATTTTTTATATGGAAAATTTCTTATAGAAAATTTTTTATATGGAAAATTTCTTATAGAAAATTTTTTATATGGAAAATTTCTTATAGAAAATTTTTTATATGGAAAATTTCTTATAGAAAATTTCTTATCTGGAAAATTTCTTATAGAAAATTTCTTATCTGGAAAATTTCTTATAGTAAATTTCTTATATGGAAAATTTCTTATAGAAAATTTCTTATATGGAAAATTTCTTATAGAAAATTTCTTATATGGAAAATTTCTTATAGAAAATTTCTTATATGGAAAATTTCTTATAGAAAATTTCTTATATGGAAAATTTCTTATAGAAAATTTCTTATATGGAAAATTTCTTATAGAAAATTTCTTATATAGGAAAATTTCTTATAGAAAATTTTTTATATGGAAAATTTCTTATAGAAAATTTTTTATATGGAAAATTTCTTATAGAAAATTTTTTATATGGAAAATTTCTTATAGAAAATTTCTTATATGGAAAATTTCTTATAGAAAATTTCTTATATGGAAAATTTCTTATAGAAAATTTCTTATATGGAAAATTTCTTATAGAAAATTTCTTATATGGAAAATTTCTTATAGAAAATTTCTTATATGGAAAATTTCTTATAGAAAATTTCTTATATGGAAAATTTCTTATAGAAAATTTCTTATTTAGAAAATTTCTTATAGAAAATTTCTTATATAGAAAATTTCTTATAGAAAATTTCTTATATGGAAAATTTCTTATAGAAAATTTCTTATATGGAAAATTTCTTATAGAAAATTTCTTATATGGAAAATTTCTTATAGAAAATTTCTTATATGGAAAATTTCTTATAGAAAATTTCTTATATGGAAAATTTCTTATAGAAAATTTCTTATATGGAAAATTTCTTATAGAAAATTTCTTATATGGAAAATTTCTTATAGAAAATTTCTTATATGGAAAATTTCTTATAGAAAATTTCTTATATGGAAAATTTCTTATAGAAAATTTCTTATATGGAAAATTTCTTATAGAAAATTTCTTATATAGGAAAATTTCTTATAGAAAATTTCTTATATGGAAAATTTCTTATAGAAAATTTCTTATCTGGAAAATTTCTTATAGAAAATTTTTTATCTGGAAAATTTCTTATAGAAAATTTCTTATCTGGAAAATTTCTTATAGAAAATTTCTTATCTGGAAAATTTCTTATAGAAAATTTCTTATATGGAAAATTTCTTATATGGAAAATTTCTTATATGGAAAATTTCTTATATGGAAAATTTCTTATAGATAATTTCTTATATGGAAAATTTCTTATAGAAAATTTCTTATATGGAAAATTTCTTATAGAAAATTTCTTATATGGAAAATTTCTTATAGAAAATTTCTTATATGGAAAATTTCTTATAGAAAATTTCTTATATGGAAAATTTCTTATAGAAAATTTCTTATATGGAAAATTTCTTATAGAAAATTTCTTATATGGAAAATTTCTTATAGAAAATTTCTTATATGGAAAATTTCTTATAGAAAATTTCTTATATGAAAAATTTCTTATAGAAAATTTCTTATATGGAAAATTTCTTATAGAAAATTTCTTATATGGAAAATTTCTTATAGAAAATTTCTTATTTAGAAAATTTCTTATAGAAAATTTCTTATATAGAAAATTTCTTATAGAAAATTTCTTATATGGAAAATTTCTTATAGAAAATTTCTTATATGGAAAATTTCTTATAGAAAATTTCTTATATGGAAAATTTCTTATAGGAAATTTCTTATATGGAAAATTTCGTATAGAAAATTTCTTATATGGTAAATTTCTTATAGCAAATTTTATATTTGGAAAATTTCTTGAATGGATAAATTCATACAAAAAATAACTTATATGGTAAATTTTAATATGGAGAATTTCTTATTGAATATTCCTAAAATGGAAAATTTATTATAGAATATTTCTTATATGGGAAATGTTTATGTGTAGAATTTCTCATAGAATTTTTATTATTTGGAAAATTTCTTGAATGGATAAATTCATACAAAAAATAACTTATATGGTAAATTTTAATATGGAGAATTTCTTATTGAATATTCCTAATATGGAAAATTTATTATAGAATATTTCTTATATGGAAAATGTTTATGTGTAGGATTTCTCATAGAATTTTTCTTGTATGGAAAATTTCTTATACAAAATTTCTTATATGGAAAATTTCTTATAGAAAATTTCTTATATGGAAAATTTCTTATATTATTTGGAAAATTTATTATAGAAAATTTCTTATATGGAAAATTTCGTATATGGCAATTTATTATAGAAAATTTCTTATATGGAAAATTTCTTATATGGAAAATTTCTTATATGGAAAATTTCTTATATGGAAAATTTCTTACAGAAAATTTCTTATATGGAAGTTTCTTATAGAAAATTTCTTATATGGAAAATTTCTTATAGAAAATTTCTTATATGGAAAATTTCTTACAGAAAATTTCTTATATGGAAGTTTCTTATAGAAAATTTCTTATATGGAAAATTTCTTATAGAAAATTTCTTTTATGTAAAATTCTTATAGAAAATTTCTAATATGGAAAATTTCTTCTATTAAATTCCTTATATAGAAAATTTCTTATATGGAAAATTTCTTAAATTTTTAATTTCTTATAGAAAATTTCTTATATGGAAAATTTCTTATAGAAAATTGCTAATATGGAAAATTCCTTATAGAAAATTTCTAATATGGAAAATTTCGTATCGAAAATTTCCTATATGGAACAATTCTTATAGAACCTTTCTTTTATGGAAAATTTCTTTTAAAAATTTTTTTATATGGAATATTCCTTATAGAAAATTTCTTATATGGAAAATTTCTTATAGAAAATTTCTCATATCGAAAATTTCTTATAGAAAATTTCTTATATGGAAAATTTCTTATAGAAAATTTCTTATATGGAAAATTTCCTATAGAAAATTTCTTATATGGTAAATTTCTTATAGAAAATTTCTTATATGGAAAATTTCTTGAACGGATAAATTCATACAAAAAATAACTTATATGGTAAATTTTAATATGGAGAATTTCTTATTGAATATTCCTAATATGGAAAATTTATTATAGTATATTTCTTATATGGAAAATGTTTATGTGGAGAATTTCTCATAGAATTTTTCTTATATGGAAAATTTCTTATAGAAAATTTTTGATATGGACAATTTCTTATAGAAAATTTCTTATATGGAAAATTTCTTATATTATATGGAAAATTTATTATAGAAAATTTCTTATATGGAAAATTTCTTATACAAAATTTCTTATGTGGCAATTTGGATAAATTCATGCAGAAAATAACTTATATGGTAAATTTTAATATGGAGAATTTCTTATTGAATATTCCTAATATGGAAAATTTATTATAGAATATTTCTTATATGGAAAATGTTTGTGTGGAGAATTTCTCATAGAATTTTTCTTATATGGAAAATTTCTTATAGAAAATTTTTGATATGGACAATTTCTTATAGAACATTTTTTATATGAAAAATTTCTTATATTATATGGAAAATTTATTATAGAAAATTTCTTATATGGAAAATTTCTTATACAAAATTACTTAAATGGTAATTTGGATAAATTCATACAGAAAATAACTTATACGGAAAATTTTTTATAAAAAATTTCTTATATGGAAAATTTCTTATAGAAAATTTCTTATATGGAAAATTTCTTATAGAAAATTTCTTATATGGAAAATTTCTTATAGAAAATTTCTTATATGGAAAATTTCTTATAGAAAATTCCTTATATGGAAAATTTCTTATAGAAAATTTCTTATATGGAAAATTTCTTATAGAAAATTTCTTATATGGAAAATTTCTTATAGAAAATTTCTTATATGGAAAATTTCTTATAGAAAATTTCTTATATGGAAAATTTCTTATAAAAAATTTCTTATATGGAAAATTTCTTATAGAAAATTTCTTATATGGAAAATTTCTTATAGAAATTTTCTTATATGGAAAATTTCTTATAGAAATTTTCTTATATGGAAAATTTCTTATAGAAATTTTCTTATATGGAAAATTTCTAATAGAAAATTTCTTTTATGGAAAATTTCTTATAGAAAATTTCTTATATGGAAAATTTCTTATAGAAAATTTCTTATATGGAAAATTTCTGATACAAAATTTCTTATATGGAAAATTTCTTATAGAAAATTTCTTTATGGAAAATTTCTTATAGAAAATTTCTTATATGGAAAATTTCTTATAGAAAATTTCTTATATGGAAAATTTCTTATAGAAATTTTCTTATATGGAAAATTTCTTATAGAAATTTTCTTATATGGAAAATTTCTTATAGAAATTTTCTTATATGGAAAATTTCTTATAGAAAATTTCTTATATGGAAAATTTCTTATAGAAAATTTCTTATATGGAAAATTTCTTATAGAAAATTTCTTATATGGAAAATTTCTTATAGAAAATTTCTTATATGGAAAATTTCTTATAGAAAATTTCTTATATGGAAAATTTCTTATAGAAAATTTCTTATATGGAAAATTTCTTATAGAAAATTTCTTATATGGAAAATTTCTTATAGAAAATTTCTTATATGGAAAATTTCTTATAGAAAATTTCTTATATAGAAAATTTCTTATAGAAAATTTCTTATATGGAAAATTTCTTATATGGAAAATTTCTTATAGAAAATTTCTTATATGGAAAATTTCTTATAGAAAATTTCTTATATGGAAAATTTCTTATAGAAAATTTCTTATATGGAAAATTTCTTATAGAAAATTTCTTATATGGAAAATTTCTTATAGAAAATTTCTTATATGGAAAATTTCTTATAGAAAATTTCTTATATGGAAAATTTCTTATAGAAAATTTCTTATATGGAAAATTTCTTATAGAAAATTTCTTATATGGAAAATTTCTTATAGAAAATTTCTTATATGGAAAATTTCCTATAGAAAATTTCTTATATGGTAAATTTCTTATAGCAAATTTATTATTTGGAAAATTTCTTGAATGGATAAATTCATACAAAAAATAACTTATATGGTAAATTTTAATATGGAGAATTTCTTATTGAATATTCCTAATATGGAAAATTTATTATAGAATATTTCTTATATGGGAAATGTTTATGTGTAGAATTTCTCATAGAATTTTTCTTGCATGGAAAATTTCTTATAGAAAATTTCTTATATGGAAAATTTCTTATAGAAAATTTCTTATATTGAAAATTTCTTATATTATTTGGAAAATTTATTATAGAAAATTTCTTATATGGAAAATTTCGTATATGGCAATTTATTATAGAAAATTTCTTATATGGAAAATTTCTTATATGGAAAATTTCTTATATGGAAAATTTCTTACAGAAAATTTCTTATATGGAAGTTTCTTATAGAAAATTTCTTATATGGAAAATTTCTTATAGAAAATTTCTTTTATGTAAAATTCTTATAGAAAATTTCTAATATGGAAAATTTCTTCTACCAAATTCCTTATATAGAAAATTTCTTATATGGAAAATTTCTTAAATTTTTAATTTCTTATAGAAAATTTCTTATATGGAAAATTTCTTATAGAGAATTTCTAATATGGAAAATTTCTTATAGAAAATTTCTAATATGGAAAATTTCTTATCGAAAATTTCCTATATGGAACAATTCTTATAGAAACTTTCTTATATCGAAAATTTCTTATAGAAAATTTCTCATATCGAGAATTTCTTATAGAAAATTTCTTATATGGAAAATTTCTTATAGAAAATTTCTTATATGGAAAATTTCTTATAGAAAATTTCTTATATGGAAAATTTCTTATAGGAAATTTCTTATATGGAAAATTTGCTATAGAAAATTTCTTATATGGTAAATTTCTTATAGCAAATTTATTATTTGGAAAATTTCTTGAATGGATAAATTCATACAAAAAATAACTTATATGGTAAATTTTAATATGGAGAATTTCTTATTGAATATTCCTAATATGGAAAATTTATTATAGAATATTTCTTATATGGAAAATGTTTATGTGTAGAATTTCTCATAGAATTTTTCTTGTATGGAAAATTTTTTATACAAAATTTCTTATATGGAAAATTTCTTATAGAAAATTTCTTATATGGAAAATTTCTTATATTATTTGGAAAATTTATTATAGAAAATTTCTTATATGGAAAATTTCGTATATGGCAATTTATTATAGAAAATTTCTTATATGGAAAATTTCTTATATGGAAAATTTCTTACAGAAAATTTCTTATATGGAAGTTTCTTATAGAAAATTTCTTATATGGAAAATTTCTTATAGAAAATTTCTTTTATGTAAAATTCTTATAGAAAATTTCTAATATGGAAAATTTCTTCTACCAAATTCCTTATATAGAAAATTTCTTATATGGAAAATTTCTTAAATTTTTAATTTCTTATAGAAAATTTCTTATATGGAAAATTTCTTATACAAAATTACTTATATGGTAATTTGGATAAATTCATACAGAAAATAACTTATACGGAAATTTTTTTATAAAAAATTTCTTATATGGAAAATTTCTTATAGAAAATTTCTTATATGGAAAATTTCTTATAGAAAATTCCTTATATGGAAAATTTATTATAGAAAATTTCTTATATGGAAAATTTCTTATAGAAAATTTCTTATATGGAAAATTTCTTATAGAAAATTTCTTATATGGAAAATTTCTTATAGAAAATTTCTTATATGGAAAATTTCTTATAGAAAATTTCTTATATGGAAAATTTCTTATAGAAAATTTCTTATATGGAAAATTTCTTATAGAAAATTTCTTATATGGAAAATTTCTTATAGAAAATTTCTTATATGGAAAATTTCTTATAGAAAATTTCTTATATGGAAAATTTCTTATAGAAAATTTCTTATATGGAAAATTTCTTATAGAAAATTTCTTATATGGAAAATTTCTTATAGAAAATTTCTTATATGGAAAATTTCTTATAGAAAATTTCTTATATGGAAAATTTCTTATAGAAAATTTCTTATATGGAAAATTTCTTATAGAAAATTTCTTATATGGAAAATTTCTTATAGAAAATTTCTTATATGGAAAAATTCTTATAGAAAATTTCTTTTATGGAAAATTTCTTATAGAAAATTTCTTATATGGAAAATTTCTTATAGAAAATTTCTTATATGGAAAATTTCTGATACAAAATTTCTTATATGGAAAATTTCTTATAGAAAATTTCTTTATGGAAAATTTCTTATAGAAATTTTCTTATATGGAAAATTTCTTATAGAAAATTTCTTATATGGAAAATTTCTTATAGAAAATTTCTTATATGGAAAATTTCTTATAGAAAATTTCTTATATGGAAAATTTCTGATACAAAATTTCTTATATAGGAAAATTTCTTATAGAAAATTTTTTATATGGAAAATTTCTTATAGAAAATTTTTTATATGGAAAATTTCTTATAGAAAATTTCTTATATGGAAAATTTATTATAGAAAATTTCTTATATGGAAAATTTCTTATAGAAAATTTCTTATATGGAAAATTTCTTATAGAAAATTTCTTTTATGTAAAATTCTTATAGAAAATTTCTAATATGGAAAATTTCTTATCGAAAATTTTCTAATTGGAACAATTCTTATAGAAAATTTCTTATATGGAAAATTTCTTATAGAAAATTTCTTATATGGAAAATTTCTTATAGAAAATTTCTTATATGGATTAATCCTTATAGAAAGTTTCTTATATGGAAAATTTCTTCCAGAAAATTTCTCATATGGAAAATTTCTTATATGGAAAATTTCTTATAGAAAATTTCTTATATGGAAAATTTCTTATATTGAAAATTTCCTATAGAAAATTTCTTATATAGAAAATTTCTTGAACGGATAAATTCATACAAAAAATAACTTATATGGTAAATTTTTATATGGAGAATTTCTTATTGAATATTCCTAATATTGAAAATTTATTATAGAATATTTCTTATATGGAAAATGTTTATGTGGAGAATTTCTCATAGAATTTTTCTTAAATGGAAAATTTCTTATAGAAAATTTTTGATATGGACAATTTCTTATAGAAAATTTCTTATATGGAAAATTTCTTATATTATATGGAAAATTTATTATAGAAAATTTCTTACATGGAAAATTTATAATACAAAATTTCTTATATGGCAATTTGGATAAATTCATACAGAAAATAACTTATATGGTAAATTTTAATATGGAGAATTTCTTATTGAATATTCCTAACATGGAAAATTTATTATAGAATATTTCTTATATGGAAAATGTTTATGTGGAGAATTTCTCATAGAATTTTTCTTATATGGAAAATTTCTTATAGAAAATTTTTGATATGGACAATTTCTTATAGAAAATTTTTTATATGGAAAATTTCTTATATTATATGGAAAATTTATTATAGAAAATTTCTTATATGGAAAATTTCTTACACAAAATTTCTTATATGGCAATTTGGATAAATTCATACAGAAAATAACTTATATGGTAAATTTTAATATGGAGAATTTCTTATTGAATATTCCTAATATAGAAAATTGATTAGAGAATATTTTTTATATGGAAAATGTTTATGTGTAGAATTTCTCATAGAATTTTTCTTGTATGGAAAATTTCTTATAGAAAATTTTTGATATGCAAAATTTCTTATAGAAAATTTTTTGTATGGAAAATTTCTTATAAAACATTTTTTATATGGAAAATTTCTAATAGAACATTTTTTATATCGAAAATATCTAATAGAACATTTTTTATATGGAAAATTTCTTATAGAACATTTTTTATATGGAAAATTTCTTAAAGAACATATTTTATATTGAAAATTTCTTCTTGAAATTATGTGGAAAATTTCTTATATGGAGAATTTCTTATAGAAGTGCCCTTATACGGAAAATTTCTTATAAAAAATTTCTTATATGGAAAATTTCTTATAGAAAATTTCTTATATGGAAAATTTCTTGAACGGATAAATTCATACAAAAAATAACTTATATGGTAAATTTTAATATGGAGAATTTCTTATTGAATAATCCTAATATGGAAAATTTATTATAGAATATTTCTTATATGGAAAATGTTTATGTGGAGAATTTCTCATAGAATTTTTCTTATATGGAAAATTTCTTATAGAAAATTTTTGATATGGACAATTTCTAATAGAAAATTTTTTATATGGAAAATTTCTTATATTATATGGAAAATTTATTATAGAAAATTTCTTATATGGAAAATTTCTTACACAAAATTTCTTATATGGCAATTTGGATAAATTCATACAGAAAATATCTTATATGGTAAATTTTAATATGGAGAATTTCTTATTGAATATTCCTAATATGGAAAATTGATTATAGAATATATCTTATATGGAAAATGTTTATGTGTAGAATTTCTCATAGAATTTTTCTTGTATGGAAAATTTCTTATAGAAAATTTTTGATATGCAAAATTTCTTATAGAAAATTTTTTATATGGAAAATTTCTTATAGAACATTTTTTATATGGAAAATTTCTAATAGAACATTTTTTATATGGAAAATTTCTAATAGAACATTTTTTGTATGGAAAATTTCTTATAGAACATTTTTTATATGGAAAATTTCTTATAGAATATATTTTATATGGAAAATTTCTTCTCGAAATTATGTGGAAAATTTCTTATATGAAAAATTTCTTTTAGAAATGCCCTTATATGGAAAATTTCTTATAAAAAATTTCTTATATGGAAAATTTCTTATAGAAAATTTCTTATATGGAAAATTTCTAATAGAAAATTTCTTATATGGAAAATTTATTTTAGAAAATTTCTTATATGGAAAATTTATTATAGAAAATTCCTTATATGGAATTTTTTTTCTATTTCATATAGAAAATTTCTTATATGGAAAATTTCTTATACAAAATTTCTTATATGGCAATTTGGATAAATTCATACAGAAAATAACTGATATGGTAAATTTTAATATGGAGAATTTCTTATTGAATATTCCTAATATGGAAAATTGATTATAGAATATTTCTTATATGGAAAATTTTTATGTGTAGAATTTCTCATAGAATTTTTCTTGTATGGAAAATTTCTTATAGAAAATTTTTGATATGCAAAATTTCTTATAGAAAATTTTTTATATGGAAAATTTCTTATAGAACATTTTTTATATGGAAAATTTCTAATAGAACATTTTTTATATGGAAAATTTCTAATAGAACATTTTTTATATGGAAAATTCCTTATAGAACATTTTTTATATGGAAAATTTCTTATAGAACATATTTTATATGGAAAATTTCTTCTCGAAATTATGTGGAAAATTTCTAATATGGAAAATTTCTTTTAGAAATGCCCTTATATGGAAAATTTCTTATAAAAAATTTCTTATATGGAAAATTTCTTATAGAAAATTTCTTATATGGAAAATTTCTTATAGAAAATTTCTTATATGGAAAATTTATTATAGAAACTTCCTTATATGGAAAATTTCTTATAGAAAATTTCTTATATGGAAAATTTCTTATAGAAAATTTCTTATATGGAAAATTTCTTATAGAAATTTTCTTATATGGAAAATTTCTTATAGAAAATTTCTTATATGGAAAATTTCTTATAGAAAATTTCTTATATGGAAAATTTCTTATAGAAAATTTCTTATATGGAAAATTTATTATAGAAAATTTCTTATATGGAAAATTTATTATAGAAAATTCCTTACATGGAAAATTTCTTATAGAAAATTTCTTATATGGTAAATTTCTTATAGAAAATTTTTTATATGGAAAACTTCTTATACAAAATTTTTTATATGGAAAATTTCTTATAGAAAATTTCTTTTATGGAAAATTTCTTATAGAAAATTTCTTATATGGAAAATTTCTTATAGAAAATTTCTTATATGGAAAATTTCTTATAGAAAATTTCTTATATGGAAAATTTCTTATAGAAAATTTCTTATATGGAAAATTTCTTATAGAAAATTTCTTATATGGAAAATTTCCTATAGAAAATTTCTTATATGGTAAATTTCTTATAGCAAATTTCTTATTTGGAAAATTTCTTGAATGGATAAATTCATACAAAAAATAACTTATATGGTAAATTTTAATATGGAGAATTTCTTATTGAATATTCCTAATATGGAAAATTTATTATAGAATATTTCTTATATGGAAAATGTTTATGTGTAGAATTTCTCATAGAATTTTTCTTGTATGGAAAATTTCTTATACAAAGTTTCTTATATGGAAAATTTCTTATAGAAAATTTCTTATATGGAAAATTTCTTATGGAAAATTTCTTATATGGAAAATTTCTTATTGAAAATTTCTTTTATGTAAAATTCTTATAAAAAATTTCTAATATGGAAAATTTCTTCTACAAAATTCCTTATATAGAAAATTTCTTATGGAAAATTTCTTATATGGAAAATTTCTTATACAAAATTTCGTATATGGAAAATTTCTTATGGAAAATTTCTTATATGGAAAATTTCTTATTGAAAATTTCTTTTATGTAAAATTCTTATAAAAAATTTCTAATATGGAAAATTTCTTCTACAAAATTCCTTATATAGAAAATTTCTTATATGGAAAATTTCTTAAATTTTTAATTTCTTATAGAAAATTTCTTATATGGAAAATTTCTTATAGAAAATTTCTAATATGGAAAATTTCTTATAGAAAATTTCTAATATGGAAAATTTCTTATCGAAAATTTCTTATATGGAAAATTTCTTATAGAAAATTTCTTATATGGAAAATTTCTTATAGAAAATTTCTTATATGAAAAATTTCTTTAGAAAATTTCTTATATGGAAAATTTCTTTAGAAAATTTCTTATATGGAATATTCCTTATAGAAAATTTCTTATATGGAAAATTTCTTATAGAAAATTTCTCATATGGAAAATTTCTTATAGAAAATTTCTTATATGTAAAATTTTTATTATAGAAAATTTCTTATATGGAAAATTTCCTATAGAAAATTTCTTATATGGTAAATTTCTTATAGAAAATTTCTTATATTGAAAATTTCTTGAACGGATAAATTCATACAAAAAATAACTTATATGGTAAATTTTAATATGTAGAATTTCTTATTGAATATTCCTAATATGGAAAATTGATTATAGAATATTTCTTATATGGATAATGTTAATGTGTAGAATTTCTCATAGAATTTTTCTTGTATGGAAAATTTCTTATAGAAAATTTTTGATATGCAAAATTTCTTATAGAAAATTTTTTATTTGGAAAATTTCTTATAGAACATTTTTTATATGGAAAATTTCTAATAGAACTTTTTTTATATGGAAAATTTCTAATAGAACATTTTTTATATGGAAAATTTCTAATAGAACATTTTTTATATGGAAAATTTCTTATAGAACATATTTTATATGGAAAATTTCTTCTTGAAATTATGTGGAAAATTCCTTATATGGAAAATTTCTTATAGAAAATTTCTTATATGGAAAATTTCTTATAGAAAATTTCTTATAGAAAATTTCTTATATGGAAAATTTCTTATAGAAAATTTCTTATATGGAAAATTTCTTATAGAAAATTTCTTATATGGAAAATTTCTTATAGAAAATTTCTTATAGAAAATTTCTTATATGGAAAATTTCTTATAGAAAATTTCTTATATGGAAAATTTCTTATAGAAAATTTCTTATATGGAAAATTTCTTATAGAAAATTTCTTATATGGAAAATTTCTTATAGAAAATTTCTTATATGGAAAATTTCTTATAGAAAATTTCTTATATGGAAAATTTCTTATAGAAATTTTCTTATATGGAAAATTTCTTATAGAAATTTTCTTATATGGAAAATTTCTTATAGAAATTTTCTTATATGGAAAATTTCTTATAGAAAATGTCTTATATGGAAAATTTCTTATACAAAATTTCTTATATGGAAAATTTCTTATAGAAAATTTCTTTTATGGAAAATTTCTTATAGAAAATTTCTTTAATGGAAAATTTCTTATAGAAAATTTCTTTAATGGAAAATTTCTTATAGAAAATTTCTTATATGGAAAATTTCTTATAGAAAATTTCTTATATGGAAAATTTCTTATAGAAAATTTCTTATATGGAAAATTTCTTATACAAAATTTCTTATAAAGGAAAATTTCTTATAGAAAATTTTTTATATGGAAAATTTCTTATAGAAAATTTCTTATATGGAAAATTTCTTATAGGAAATTTCTTATATGGAAAATTTCTTATAGAAAATTTCTTTTATGTAAAATTCTTATAGAAAATTTCTAATATGGAAAATTTCTTCTACAAAATTCCTTATATAGAAAATTTCTTCTACAAAATTCCTTATATAGAAAATTTCTTATATGGGAAATTTCTTAAATTTTTAATTTCTTAAATGGAAAATTTCTTATAGAAAATTTCTAATATGGAAAATTTCTTATAGAAAATTTCTTATATGGAAAATTTCTTATAGAAAATTTCTTATGTGGAAAATTTCTTATAGAAAATTTCTTATATGGAAAATTTCTTATAGAAAATTTCTTATATGGAAAATTTCTTATAGAAAATTTCTTATATGGAAAATTTCTTATAGAAAATTTCTTATATGGAAAATTTCTTATAGAAAATTTCTTATATGGAATATTCCTTATAGAAAATTTCTTATATGGAAAATTTCTTATAGAAAATTTCTCATATAGAAAATTTCTTATAGAAAATTTCTTTTATGGAAAATTTCTTATAGAAAATTTCTTATATGGAAAATTTCTTATAGAAAATTTCTTATATGGAAAATTTCTTATAGAAAATTTCTTATATGGAAAATTTCTTATACAAAATTTCTTATATGGAATATTTCTTATACAAAAATTTTTATATAGGAGAATTTCTTATAGAAAATTTTTTATATGGAAAATTTCTTATAGAAAATTTCTTATATGGAAAATTTTTTATAGAAAATTTCTAATATGGAATTTCTTATAGAAAATTTCTTATATGGAAAATTTTTTATAGAAAATTTCTGATATGGAATTTCTTATAGAAAATTTCTTATAGAAAATTTCTTATATGGAAAATTTCTTATAGAAAATTTCTTATCTGGAAAATTGCTTATAGAAAATTTCCTATCTGGAAAATTTCTTATAGAAAATTTCTTTTATGGAAAATTTCTTATAGAAAATTTCTTATATGGAAAATTTCTTATAGAAAATTTCTTATATGGAAAATTTCTTATAGAAAATTTCTTATATGGAAAATTTCTTATAGAAAATTTCTTATATGGAAAATTTCTTGAACGGATAAATTCATACAAAAAATAACTTATATGGTAAACTTTAATATGGAGAATTTCTTATTGAATATTCCTAATATGGAAAATTGATTATAGAATATTTCTTATATGGATAATGTTTATGTGTAGAATTTCTCATAGAATTTTTCTTGTATGGAAAATTTCTTATAGAAAATTTTTGATATGCAAAATTTCTTATAGAAAATTTTTTATTTGAAAAATTTCTTATAGAACATTTTTTATATGGAAAATTTCTAATAGAACTTTTTTTATATGGAAAATTTCTAATAGAACATTTTTTATATGGAAAATTTCTAATAGAACATTTTTTATATGGAAAATTTCTTATAGAACATATTTTATATGGAAAATTTCTTCTTGAAATTATGTGGAAAATTCCTTATATGGAAAATTTCTTATAGAAAATTTCTTATATGGAAAATTTCTTATAGAAAATTTCTTATAGAAAATTTCTTATATGGAAAATTTCTTATAGAAAATTTCTTATATGGAAAATTTCTTATAGAAAATTTCTTATATGGAAAATTTCTTATAGAAAATTTCTTATAGAAAATTTCTTATATGGAAAATTTCTTATAGAAAATTTCTTATATGCAAAATTTCTTATAGAAAATTTCTTATACGGAAAATTTCTTATAGAAAATTTCTTATATGGAAAATTTCTTATAGAAAATTTCTTATATGGAAAATTTCTTATAGAAAATTTCTTATATGGAAAATTTCTTATAGAAATTTTCTTATATGGAAAATTTCTTATAGAAATTTTCTTACATGGAAAATTTCTTATAGAAATTTTCTTATATGGAAAATTTCTTATAGAAAATGTCTTATATGGAAAATTTCTTATACAAAATTTCTTATATGGAAAATTTCTTATAGAAAATTTCTTTTATGGAAAATTTCTTATAGAAAATTTCTTTAATGGAAAATTTCTTATAGAAAATTTCTTTAATGGAAAATTTCTTATAGAAAATTTCTTATATGGAAAATTTCTTATAGAAAATTTCTTATATGGAAAATTTCTTATAGAAAATTTCTTATATGGAAAATTTCTTATACAAAATTTCTTATAAAGGAAAATTTCTTATAGAAAATTTTTTATATGGAAAATTTCTTATAGAAAATTTCTTATATGGAAAATTTCTTATAGAAAATTTCTTATATGGAAAATTTCTTATAGAAAATTTCTTTTATGTAAAATTCTTATAGAAAATTTCTAATATGGAAAATTTCTTCTACAAAATTCCTTATATAGAAAATTTCTTATATGGGAAATTTCTTAAATTTTTAATTTCTTAAATGGAAAATTTCTTATAGAAAATTTCTAATATGGAAAATTTCTTATAGAAAATTTCTTATATGGAAAATTTCTTATAGAAAATTTCTTATATGGAAAATTTCTTATAGAAAATTTCTTATATGGAATATTCCTTATAGAAAATTTCTTATATGGAAAATTTCTTATAGAAAATTTCTCATATAGAAAATTTCTTATAGAAAATTTCTTTTATGGAAAATTTCTTATAGAAAATTTTTTATATGGAAAATTTCTTATAGAAAATTTCTTATATGGAAAATTTCTTATAGAAAATTTCTTATATGGAAAATTTCTTATACAAAATTTCTTATATGGAAAATTTCTTATACAAAAATTTTTATATAGGAGAATTTCTTATAGAAAATTTTTTATATGGAAAATTTCTTATAGAAAATTTTTTATATGGAAAATTTCTTATAAAAAATTTCTTATATGGAAAATTTTTTATAGAAAATTTCTAGTATGGAATTTCTTATAGAAAATTTCTTATAGAAAATTTCTTATATGGAAAATTTCTTATAGAAAATTTCTTATCTGGAAAATTTCTTGAACGGATAAATTCATACAAAAAATAACTTATATGGTAAATTTTAATATGGAGAATTTCTTATTGAATATTCCTAATATGGAAAATTTATTATAGAATATTTCTTATATGGATAATGTTTATGTGTAGAATTTCTCATAGAATTTTTCTTGTATGGAAAATTTCTTATAGAAAATTTTTGATATGCAAAATTTCTTATAGAAAATTTTTTATTTGGAAAATTTCTTATAGAACATTTTTTATATGGAAAATTTCTAATAGAACTTTTTTTATATGGAAAATTTCTAATAGAACATTTTTTATATGGAAAATTTCTAATAGAACATTTTTTATATGGAAAATTTCTTATAGAACATATTTTATATGGAAAATTTCTTTTTGAAATTATGTGGAAAATTCCTTATATGGAAAATTTCTTATAGAAAATTTCTTATATGGAAAATTTCTTATAGAAAATTTCTTATAGAAAATTTCTTATATGGAAAATTTCTTATAGAAAATTTCTTATATGGAAAATTTCTTATAGAAAATTTCTTATATGGAAAATTTCTTATAGAAAATTTCTTATAGAAAATTTCTTATATGGAAAATTTCTTATAGAAAATTTCTTATGTGGAAAATTTCTTATAGAAAATTTCTTATATGGAAAATTTCTTATAGAAAATTTCTTATATGGAAAATTTCTTATAGAAAATTTCTTATATGGAAAATTTCTTATAGAAAATTTCTTATATGGAAAATTTCTTATAGAAAATTTCTTATATGGAAAATTTCTTATAGAAAATTTCTTATATGGAATATTCCTTATAGAAAATTTCTTATATGGAAAATTTCTTATAGAAAATTTCTCATATAGAAAATTTCTTATAGAAAATTTCTTTTATGGAAAATTTCTTATAGAAAATTTCTTATATGGAAAATTTCTTATAGAAAATTTCTTATATGGAAAATTTCTTATAGAAAATTTCTTATATGGAAAATTTCTTATACAAAATTTCTTATATGGAAAATTTCTTATACAAAAATTTTTATATAGGAGAATTTCTTATAGAAAATTTTTTATATGGAAAATTTCTTATAGAAAATTTTTTATATGGAAAATTTCTTATAGAAAATTTCTTATATGGAAAATTTTTTATAGAAAATTTCTAATATGGAATTTCTTACAGAAAATTTCTTATAGAAAATTTCTTATATGGAAAATTTCTTATAGAAAATTTCTTATCTGGAAAATTGCTTATAGAAAATTTCCTATCTGGAAAATTTCTTATAGAAAATTTCTTTTATGGAAAATTTCTTATAGAAAATTTCTTATATGGAAAATTTCTTATAGAAAATTTCTTATATGGAAAATTTCTTATAGAAAATTTCTTATATGGAAAATTTCTTATAGAAAATTTCTTATATGGAAAATTTCTTATAGAAAATTTCTTATATGGAAAATTTCTTATAGAAAATTTCTTATATGGAAAATTTCTTATACAAAATTTCTTATATAGGAAAATTTCTTATAGAAAATTTTTTATATGGAAAATTTCTTATAGAAAATTTTTTATATGGAAAATTTCTTATAGAAAATTTCTTATATGGAAAATTTCTTATAGAAAATTTCTTATATGGAAAATTTCTTATAGAAAATTTCTTATATGGAAAATTTCTTATAGAAAATTTCTTATATGGAAAATTTCTTATAGAAAATTTATTTTATGTAAAATTCTTATAGAAAATTTCTAATATGGAAAATTTCTTCTACAAAATTCCTTATATAGAAAATTTTTTATATGGAAAATTTCTTAAATTTTTAATTTCTTATATGGAAAATTTCTTACAGAAAATTTCTAATATGGAAAATTTCTTATAGAAAATTTCTAATATGGAAAATTTCTTATAGAAAATTTCTAATATGGAAAATTTCTTATACAAAATTTCTTATATAGGAGAATTTCTTATAGAAAATTTTTTATATTGGAAAATTTCTTATAGAAGATTTTTTATATGGAAAATTTCTTATAGAAAATTTCTTATATGGAAAATTTTTTATAGAAAATTTCTAATATGGAATTTCTTATAGAAAATTTCTAATATGGAAAATTCTTATAGAAAATTTCTAATATGGAAAATTTCTTCTACAAAATTCCTTATATAGAAAATTTTTTTTATGGAAAATTTCTTAAATTTTTAATTTCTTATATGGAAAATTTCTTACAGAAAATTTCTAATATGGAAAATTTCTTATAGAAAATTTCTAATATGGAAAATTTCTTATAGAAAATTTCTAATATGGAAAATTTCTTATCGAAAATTTCTAATATGGAAAATTTCTTATCGAAAATTTCCTATATGGAACAATTCTTATAGAAAATTTCTAATATGGAAAATTTCTTCTACAAAATTCCTTATATAGAAAATTTATTATATGGAAAATTTCTTAAATTTTTAATTTCTTAAATGGAAAATTTCTTATAGAAAATTTCTAATATGGAAAATTTCTAATATGGAAAATTTCTTATAGAAAATTTCTAATATGGAAAATTTCTTATAGAAAATTTCTAATATGGAAAATTTCTTATCGAAAATTTCCTATATGGAACAATTCTTATAGAAAATTTCTTATATGGAAAATTTCTTATAGAAAATTTCTTATATGGAAAATTTCTTATAGAAAATTTCTTATATGGAAAATTTCTTATAGAAAATTTCTTATATGGAAAATTTCTTATAGAAAATTTCTTTTATGTAAAATTCTTATAGAAAATTTCTAATATGGAAAATTTCTTCTACAAAATTCCTTATATAGAAAATTTTTTTATGGAAAATTTCTTAAATTTTTAATTTCTTATATGGAAAATTTCTTACAGAAAATTTCTAATATGGAAAATTTCTTATAGAAAATTTCTAATATGGAAAATTTCTTATAGAAAATTTCTAATATGGAAAATTTCTTATCGAAAATTTCTAATATGGAAAATTTCTTATCGAAAATTTCCTATATGGAACAATTCTTATAGAAAATTTCTAATATGGAAAATTTCTTCTACAAAATTCCTTATATAGAAAATTTATTATATGGAAAATTTCTTAAATTTTTAATTTCTTAAATGGAAAATTTCTTATAGAAAATTTCTAATATGGAAAATTTCTAATATGGAAAATTTCTTATAGAAAATTTCTAATATGGAAAATTTCTTATAGAAAATTTCTAATATGGAAAATTTCTTATCGAAAATTTCCTATATGGAACAATTCTTATAGAAAATTTCTTATATGGAAAATTTCTTATAGAAAATTTCTTATATGGAAAATTTCTTATAGAAAATTTCTTATATGGAAAATTTCTTATAGAAAATTTCTTATATGGAATATTCCTTATAGAAAATTTCTTATATGGAATATTCCTTATAGAAAATTTCTTATATGGAAAATTTCTTATAGAAAATTTCTTATATGGAAAATTTCTTATACAAAATTTCTTATATGGAAAATTTCTTATACAAAATTTCTTATATAGGAGAATTTCTTATAGAAAATTTTTTATATGGAAAATTTCTTATAGAAAATTTTTTATATGGAAAATTTCTTATAGAAAATTTCTTATATGGAAAATTTTTTATAGAAAATTTCTAATATGGAATTTCTTATAGAAAATTTCTAATATGGAAAATTTCTTATATGGAAAATTTCTTATAGAAAATTTCTTATCTGGAAAATTGCTTATAGAAAAATTCCTATCTGGAAAATTTCTTATAGAAAATTTCTTTTATGGAAAATTTCTTATAGAAAATTTCTTATATGGAAAATTTCTTATGGAAAATTTCTTATATGGAAAATTTCTTATAGAAAATTTCTTATATGGAAAATTTCTTTTAGAAAATTTCTTATATGGAAAATTTCTTATAGAAAATTTCTTATATGGAAAATTTCTTATACAAAATTTCTTATATAGGAAAATTTCTTATAGAAAATTTTTTATATGGAAAATTTCTTATAGAAAATTTTTTATATGGAAAATTTCTTATAGAAAATTTCTTATATGGAAAATTTCTTATAGAAAATTTCTTATATGGAAAATTTCTTATAGAAAATTTCTTATATGTAAAATTTCTTATAGAAAATTTCTTATATGGAAAATTTCTTATAGAAAATTTCTAATATGGAAAATTTCTAATATGGAAAATTTCTTATAGAAAATTTCTAATATGGAAAATTTCTTATAGAAAATTTCTAATATGGAAAATTTCTTATCGAAAATTTCCTATATGGAACAATTCTTATAGAAAATTTCTTATATGGAAAATTTCTTATAGAAAATTTCTTATATGGAAAATTTCTTATAGAAAATTTCTTATATGGAAAATTTCTTATAGAAAATTTCTTATATGGAATATTCCTTATAGAAAATTTCTTATATGGAAAATTTCTTATAGAAAATTTCTCATATAGAAAATTTCTTATAGAAAATTTCTTATATGGAAAATTTCTTATAGAAAATTTCTTTTATGGAAAATTTCTTATAGAAAATTTCTTATATGGAAAATTTCTTATAGAAAATTTCTTATATGGAAAATTTCTTATACAAAATTTCTTATATGGAAAATTTCTTATACAAAATTTCTTATATGGAAAATTTCTTATAGAAAATTTCTTTTATGTAAAATTCTTATAGAAAATTTCTAATATGGAAAATTTCTTCTACAAAATTCCTTATATAGAAAATTTTTTTATGGAAAATTTCTTAAATTTTTAATTTCTTATATGGAAAATTTCTTACAGAAAATTTCTAATATGGAAAATTTCTTATAGAAAATTTCTAATATGGAAAATTTCTTATAGAAAATTTCTAATATGGAAAATTTCTTATCGAAAATTTCTAATATGGAAAATTTCTTATCGAAAATTTCCTATATGGAACAATTCTTATAGAAAATTTCTAATATGGAAAATTTCTTCTACAAAATTCCTTATATAGAAAATTTATTATATGGAAAATTTCTTAAATTTTTAATTTCTTAAATGGAAAATTTCTTATAGAAAATTTCTAATATGGAAAATTTCTAATATGGAAAATTTCTTATAGAAAATTTCTAATATGGAAAATTTCTTATAGAAAATTTCTAATATGGAAAATTTCTTATCGAAAATTTCCTATATGGAACAATTCTTATAGAAAATTTCTTATATGGAAAATTTCTTATAGAAAATTTCTTATATGGAAAATTTCTTATAGAAAATTTCTTATATGAAAAATTTCTTATAGAAAATTTCTTATATGGAAAATTTCTTATAGAAAATTTCTTATATGGAATATTCCTTATAGAAAATTTCTTATATGGAATATTCCTTATAGAAAATTTCTTATATGGAAAATTTCTTATAGAAAATTTCTTATATGGAAAATTTCTTATACAAAATTTCTTATATGGAAAATTTCTTATACAAAATTTCTTATATAGGAGAATTTCTTATAGAAAATTTTTTATATGGAAAATTTCTTATAGAAAATTTTTTATATGGAAAATTTCTTATAGAAAATTTCTTATATGGAAAATTTTTTATAGAAAATTTCTAATATGGAATTTCTTATAGAAAATTTCTAATATGGAAAATTTCTTATATGGAAAATTTCTTATAGAAAATTTCTTATCTGGAAAATTGCTTATAGAAAAATTCCTATCTGGAAAATTTCTTATAGAAAATTTCTTTTATGGAAAATTTCTTATAGAAAATTTCTTATATGGAAAATTTCTTATGGAAAATTTCTTATATGGAAAATTTCTTATAGAAAATTTCTTATATGGAAAATTTCTTTTAGAAAATTTCTTATATGGAAAATTTCTTATAGAAAATTTCTTATATGGAAAATTTCTTATACAAAATTTCTTATATAGGAAAATTTCTTATAGAAAATTTTTTATATGGAAAATTTCTTATAGAAAATTTTTTATATGGAAAATTTCTTATAGAAAATTTCTTATATGGAAAATTTCTTATAGAAAATTTCTTATATGGAAAATTTCTTATAGAAAATTTCTTATATGTAAAATTTCTTATAGAAAATTTCTTATATGGAAAATTTCTTATAGAAAATTTCTAATATGGAAAATTTCTAATATGGAAAATTTCTTATAGAAAATTTCTAATATGGAAAATTTCTTATAGAAAATTTCTAATATGGAAAATTTCTTATCGAAAATTTCCTATATGGAACAATTCTTATAGAAAATTTCTTATATGGAAAATTTCTTATAGAAAATTTCTTATATGGAAAATTTCTTATAGAAAATTTCTTATATGGAAAATTTCTTATAGAAAATTTCTTATATGGAATATTCCTTATAGAAAATTTCTTATATGGAAAATTTCTTATAGAAAATTTCTCATATAGAAAATTTCTTATAGAAAATTTCTTATATGGAAAATTTCTTATAGAAAATTTCTTTTATGGAAAATTTCTTATAGAAAATTTCTTATATGGAAAATTTCTTATAGAAAATTTCTTATATGGAAAATTTCTTATACAAAATTTCTTATATGGAAAATTTCTTATACAAAATTTCTTATATAGGAGAATTTCTTATAGAAAATTTTTTATATTGGAAAATTTCTTATAGAAAATTTTTTATATGGAAAATTTCTTATAGAAAATTTCTTATATGGAAAATTTTTTATAGAAAATTTCTAATATGGAATTTCTTATAGAAAATTTCTAATATGGAAAATTTCTTATATGGAAAATTTCTTATAGAAAATTTCTTATCTGGAAAATTGCTTATAGAAAATTTCTTTTGTGGAAAATTTTTTATAGAAAATTTCTTATATGGAAAATTTCTTATAGAAAATTTCTTATATGGAAAATTTTTTATAGAAAATTTCTTATATGAAAAATTTCTTATAGAAAATTTCTTATATGGAAAATTTTTTATAGAAAATTTCTAATATGGAATTTCTTATTGAAAATTTCTAATATGGAAAATTTCTTATATGGAAAATTTCTTATAGAAAATTTCTTATCTGGAAAATTGCTTATAGAAAATTTCCTATCTGGAAAATTGCTTATAGGAAATTTCTTTTGTGGAAAATTTTTTATAGAAAATTTCTTATATGGAAAATTTCTTATAGAAAATTTCTTATATGGAAAATTTTTTATAGAAAATTTCTTATATGAAAAATTTCTTATAGAAAATTTCTTATATGGAAAATTTTTTATAGAAAATTTCTAATATGGAATTTCTTATTGAAAATTTCTAATATGGAAAATTTCTTATATGGAAAATTTCTTATAGAAAATTTCTTATCTGGAAAATTGCTTATAGAAAATTTCCTATCTGGAAAATTTCTTATAGAAAATTTCTTATATGGAAAATTTCTTATAGAAAATTTCTTATATGGAAAATTTCTTATAGAAAATTTCTTATATGGAAAATTTCTTATAGAAAATTTCTTATATGGAAAATTTCTTATAGAAAATTTCTTTTATGTAAAATTCTTATAGAAAATTTCTAATATGGAAAATTTCTTCTACAAAATTCCTTATATAGAAAATTTTTTTTATGGAAAATTTCTTAAATTTTTAATTTCTTATATGGAAAATTTCTTACAGAAAATTTCTAATATGGAAAATTTCTTATAGAAAATTTCTAATATGGAAAATTTCTTATAGAAAATTTCTAATATGGAAAATTTCTTATAGAAAATTTCTAATATGGAAAATTTCTTATCGAAAATTTCTAATATGGAAAATTTCTTATCGAAAATTTCCTATATGGAACAATTCTTATAGAAAATTTCTAATATGGAAAATTTCTTCTACAAAATTCCTTATATAGAAAATTTATTATATGGAAAATTTCTTAAATTTTTAATTTCTTAAATGGAATATTTCTTATAGAAAATTTCTAATATGGAAAATTTCTAATATGGAAAATTTCTTATAGAAAATTTCTAATATGGAAAATTTCTTATCGAAAATTTCCTATATGGAACAATTCTTATAGAAAATTTCTTATATGGAAAATTTCTTATAGAAAATTTCTTATATGGAAAATTTCTTATAGAAAATTTCTTATATGGAAAATTTCTTATAGAAAATTTCTTATATGGAATATTCCTTATAGAAAATTTCTTATATGGAATATTCCTTATAGAAAATTTCTTATATGGAAAATTTCTTATAGAAAATTTCTCATATAGAAAATTTCTTATAGAAAATTTCTTATATGGAAAATTTCTTATAGAAAATTTCTTTTATGGAAAATTTCTTATAGAAAATTTCTTATATGGAAAATTTCTTATAGAAAATTTCTTATATGGAAAATTTCTTATACAAAATTTCTTATATGGAAAATTTCTTATACAAAATTTCTTATATAGGAGAATTTCTTATAGAAAATTTTTTATATTGGAAAATTTCTTATAGAAAATTTTTTATATGGAAAATTTCTTATAGAAAATTTCTTATATGGAAAATTTTTTATAGAAAATTTCTAATATGGAATTTCTTATAGAAAATTTCTAATATGGAAAATTTCTTATATGGAAAATTTCTTATAGAAAATTTCTTATCTGGAAAATTGCTTATAGAAAATTTCCTATCTGGAAAATTACTTATAGAAAATTTTTTTTGTGGAAAATTTTTTATAGAAAATTTCTTATATGGAAAATTTCTTATAGAAAATTTCTTATATGGAAAATTTCTTATAGAAAATTTCTTATATGGAAAATTTTTTATAGAAAATTTCTTATATGAAAAATTTCTTATAGAAAATTTCTTATATGGAAAATTTTTTATAGAAAATTTCTAATATGGAATTTCTTATTGAAAATTTCTAATATGGAAAATTTCTTATATGGAAAATGTCTTATAGAAAATTTCTTATCTGGAAAATTGCTTATAGAAAATTTCCTATCTGGAAAATTTCTTATAGAAAATTTCTTATATGGAAAATTTCTTATACAAAATTTCTTATATGGAAAATTTTTTATAGAAAATTTCTAATATGGAATTTCTTATAGAAAATTTCTAATATGGAAAATTTCTTATAGAAAATTTCTTAAATGGAAAATTTCTTATACAAAATTTCTTATATGGAAAATTTCTTATACAAAATTTCTTATATAGGAGAATTTCTTATAGAAAATTTTTTATATGGAAAATTTCTTATAGAAAATTTTTTATATGGAAAATTTCTTATAGAAAATTTCTTATATGGAAAACTTTTTATAGAAAATTTCTAATATGGAATTTCTTATAGAAAATTTCTAATATGGAAAATTTCTTATATGGAAAATTTCTTATAGAAAATTTCTTATCTCGAAAATTGCTTATAGAAAATTTCCTATCTGGAAAATTTCTTATAGAAAATTTCTTTTATGGAAAATTTCTTATAGAAAATTTCTTATATGGAAAATTTCATATAGAAAATTTCTTATATGGAAAATTTCTTATAGAAAATTTCTTATATGGAAAATTTCTTATAGAAAATTTCTTATATGGAAAATTTCTTATACAAAATTTCTTATATAGGAAAATTTCTTATACAAAATTTTTTATATGGAAAATTTCTTCTACAAAATTCCTTATATAGAAAATTTTTTATATGGAAAATTTCTTAAATTTTTAATTTCTTATATGGAAAATTTCTTACAGAAAATTTCTAATATGGAAAATTTCTTATAGAAAATTTCTAATATGGAAAATTTCTTATAGAAAATTTCTAATATGGAAAATTTCTTATCGAAAATTTCTAATATGGAAAATTTCTTATCGAAAATTTCCTATATGGAACAATTCTTATAGAAAATTTCTTATATGGAAAATTTCTTATAGAAAATTTCTAATATGGAAAATTTCTTATAGAAAATTTCTTTTATGTAAAATTCTTATAGAAAATTTCTAATATGGAAAATTTCTTCTACAAAATTCCTTATATAGAAAATTTCTTATATGGAAAATTTCTTAAATTTTTAATTTCTTAAATGGAAAATTTCTTATAGAAAATTTCTAATATGGAAAATTTCTTATAGAAAATTTCTAATATGGAAAATTTCTTATAGAAAATTTCTAATATGGAAAATTTCTTATAGAAAATTTCTAATATGGAAAATTTCTTATAGAAAATTTCTAATATGGAAAATTTCTTATAGAAAATTTCTAATATGGAAAATTTCTTATAGAAAATTTCTTATATGGAAAATTTCTTATAGAAAATTTCTCATATAGAAAATTTCTTATAGAAAATTTCTTATATGGAAAATTTCTTATAGAAAATTTCTTTTATGGAAAATTTCTTATAGAAAATTTCTTATATGGAAAATTTCTTATAGAAAATTTCTTATATGGAAAATTTCTTATAGAAAATTTCTTATATGGAAAATTTCTTATAGAAAATTTCTTATATGGAAAATTTCTTATAGAAAATTTCTTATATGGAAAATTTCTTATAGAAAATTTCTTATATGGAAAATTTCTTATAGAAAATTTCTTATATGGAAAATTTCTTATAGAAAATTTCTTATATGGAAAATTTATTATAGAAAATTTTTGATATGCAAAATTTCTTATAGAAAATTTTTTAAATGGAAAATTTCTTATATTTTTTGGAAAATTTATTATAGAAAATTTCTTATATGGAAAATTTCTTAAACAAAATTTCTTATATGGCAATTTATTATAGAAAATTTCTTATATGGAAAATTTCTTATAGAAAATTTCTAATATGGAAAATTCCTTCTACAAAATTCCTTATATAGAAAATTTCTTATATGGAAAATTTCTTAAATTTTTAATTTCTTAAATGGAAAATTTCTTATAGAAAATTTCTAATATGGAAAATTTCTTATAGAAAATTTCTAATATGGAAAATTTCTTATAGAAAATTTCTAATATGGAAAATTTCTTATAGAAAATTTCTAATATGGAAAATTTCTTATAGAAAATTTCTAATATGGAAAATTTCTTATCGAAAATTTCCTATATGGAACAATTCTTATAGAAAATTTCTTATATGGAAAATTTCTTATAGAAAATTTCTTATATGGAAAATTTCTTATAGAAAATTTCTTATATGGAAAATTTCTTATAGAAAATTTCTTATATGGAATATTCCTTATAGAAAATTTCTTATATGGAAAATTTCTTATAGAAAATTTCTTATATGTAAAATTTCTTATAAAAAATTTCTTATATGGAAAATTTCTTATACAAAATTTCTTATATGGAAAATTTCTTATACAAAATTTCTTATATAGGAGAATTTCTTATAGAAAATTTTTTATATGGAAAATTTCTTATAGAAAATTTTTTATATGGAAAATTTCTTATAGAAAATTTCTTATATGGAAAACTTTTTATAGAAAATTTCTAATATGGAATTTCTTATAGAAAATTTCTAATATGGAAAATTTCTTAAATTTTTAATTTCTTAAATGGAAAATTTCTTATAGAAAATTTCTAATATGGAAAATTTCTTATAGAAAATTTCTAATATGGAAAATTTCTTATAGAAAATTTCTAATATGGAAAATTTCTTATAGAAAATTTCTTATATGGAAAATTTCTTATAGAAAATTTCTTATATGGAAAATTTCTTATAGAAAATTTCTCATATAGAAAATTTCTTATAGAAAATTTCTAATATGGAAAATTTCTTATAGAAAATTTCTAATATGGAAAATTTCTTATAGAAAATTTCTTTTATGGAAAATTTCTTATAGAAAATTTCTTATATGGAAAATTTCTTATAGAAAATTTCTTATATGGAAAATTTCTTATACAAAATTTCTTATATGGAAAATTTCTTATAGAAAATTTCTTATATGGAAAATTTCTTATAGAAAATTTCTTATATGGAAAATTTCTTATACAAAATTTCTTATATGGAAAATTTCTTATAGAAAATTTCTTATATGGAAAATTTCTTATACAAAATTTCTTATATGGAAAATTTCTTATAGAAAATTTCTTATATGGAAAATTTCTTATAGAAAATTTCTTATATGGAAAATTTCTTATAGAAAATTTCTTATATGGAAAATTTCTTATAGAAAATTTCTTATATGGAAAATTTCTTATAGAAAATTTTTGATATGCAAAATTTCTTATAGAAAATTTTTTAAATGGAAAATTTCTTATATTTTTTGGAAAATTTATTATAGAAAATTTCTTATATGGAAAATTTCTTAAACAAAATTTCTTATATGGCAATTTATTATAGAAAATTTCTTATATGGAAAATTTCTTATAGAAAATTTCTTATATGGAAAATTTCTTATACAAAATTTCTTATATGGAAAATTTCTTATAGAAAATTTCTTATATGGAAAATTTCTTATACAAAATTTCTTATATGGAAAATTTCTTATAGAAAATTTCTTATATGGAAAATTTCTTATACAAAATTTCTTATATGGAAAATTTCTTATAGAAAATTTCTTATATGGAAAATTTCTTATAGAAAATTTCTTATATGGAAAATTTCTTATAGAAAATTTCTTATATGGAAAATTTCTTATAGAAAATTTCTTATATGGAAAATTTCTTATAGAAAATTTTTGATATGCAAAATTTCTTATAGAAAATTTTTTAAATGGAAAATTTCTTATATTTTTTGGAAAATTTATTATAGAAAATTTCTTATATGGAAAATTTCTTAAACAAAATTTCTTATATGGCAATTTATTATAGAAAATTTCTTATATGGAAAATTTCTTATAGAAAATTTCTAATATGGAAAATTTCTTCTACAAAATTCCTTATATAGAAAATTTCTTATATGGAAAATTTCTTAAATTTTTAATTTCTTAAATGGAAAATTTCTTATAGAAAATTTCTAATATGGAAAATTTCTAATATGGAAAATTTCTTATAGAAAATTTCTTATAGAAAATTTCTAATATGGAAAATTTCTTATAGAAAATTTCTAATATGGAAAATTTCTTATAGAAAATTTCTAATATTGAAAATTTCTTATCGAAAATTTCCTATATGGAACAATTCTTATAGAAAATTTCTTATATGGAAAATTTCTTATAGAAAATTTCTTATATGGAAAATTTCTTATAGAAAATTTCTTATATGGAAAATTTCTTATAGAAAATTTCTTATATGGAATATTCCTTATAGAAAATTTCTTATATGGAAAATTTCTTATAGAAAATTTCTTATATGGAAAATTTCTTATAGAAAATTTCTTATATGGAAAATTTCTTATACAAAATTTCTTATATGGAAAATTTCTTATACAAAATTTCTTATATAGGAGAATTTCTTATAGAAAATTTTTTATATGGAAAATTTCTTATAGAAAATTTTTTATATGAAAAATTTCTTATAGAAAATTTCTTATATGGAAAATTTTTTATAGAAAATTTCTAATATGGAATTTCTTATAGAAAATTTCTAATATGGAAAATTTCTTATATGGAAAATTTCTTATAGAAAATTTTTTATCTGGAAAATTGCTTATAGAAAATTTCCTATCTGGAAAATTTCTTATAGAAAATTTCTTTTATGGAAAATTTCTTATAGAAAATTTCTTTTATGGAAAATTTCTTATAGAAAATTTCTTATATGGAAAATTTCTTATAGAAAATTTCTTATATGGAAAATTTCTTATAGAAAATTTCTTATATGGAAAATTTCTTATACAAAATTTCTTATATGGAGAATTTCTTATAGAAAATTTTTTATATGGAAAATTTCTTATAGAAAATTTTTTATATGGAAAATTTCTTATAGAAAATTTCTTATCTGGAAAATTGCTTATAGAAAATTTCTTATCTGGAAAATTTCTTATATGGAAAATTTCTTATAGAAAATTTCTTATATGGAAAATTTCTTATAGAAAATTTCTTATATGGAAAATTTCTTATAGAAAATTTCTTATATGGAAAATTTCTTATAGAAAATTTCTTATATGGAAAATTTCTTATAGAAAATTTCTTATATGGAAAATTTCTTATAGAAAATTTCTTATATGGAAAATTTCTTTCAGAAAGTTTCTTATATGGAAAATTTCTTATAGAAAATTTCTTATATGGAAAATTTTTTATAGAAAATTTCTAATATGGAATTTCTTATAGAAAATTTCTAATATGGAAAATTTCTTATATGGAAAATTTCTTATAGAAAATTTCTTATCTGGAAAATTGCTTATAGAAAATTTCCTATCTGGAAAATTACTTATAGAAAATTTTTTTTGTGGAAAATTTTTTATAGAAAATTTCTTATATGGAAAATTTCTTATAGAAAATTTCTTATATGGAAAATTTCTTATAGAAAATTTCTTATATGGAAAATTTTTTATAGAAAATTTCTTATATGAAAAATTTCTTATAGAAAATTTCTTATATGGAAAATTTTTTATAGAAAATTTCTAATATGGAATTTCTTATTGAAAATTTCTAATATGGAAAATTTCTTATATGGAAAATGTCTTATAGAAAATTTCTTATCTGGAAAATTGCTTATAGAAAATTTCCTATCTGGAAAATTTCTTATAGAAAATTTCTTATATGGAAAATTTCTTATACAAAATTTCTTATATGGAAAATTTTTTATAGAAAATTTCTAATATGGAATTTCTTATAGAAAATTTCTAATATGGAAAATTTCTTATAGAAAATTTCTTAAATGGAAAATTTCTTATACAAAATTTCTTATATGGAAAATTTCTTATACAAAATTTCTTATATAGGAGAATTTCTTATAGAAAATTTTTTATATGGAAAATTTCTTATAGAAAATTTTTTATATAGAAAATTTCTTATAGAAAATTTCTTATATGGAAAACTTTTTATAGAAAATTTCTAATATGGAATTTCTTATAGAAAATTTCTAATATGGAAAATTTCTTATATGGAAAATTTCTTATAGAAAATTTCTTATCTCGAAAATTGCTTATAGAAAATTTCCTATCTGGAAAATTTCTTATAGAAAATTTCTTTTATGGAAAATTTCTTATAGAAAATTTCTTATATGGAAAATTTCATATAGAAAATTTCTTATATGGAAAATTTCTTATAGAAAATTTCTTATATGGAAAATTTCTTATAGAAAATTTCTTATATGGAAAATTTCTTATACAAAATTTCTTATATAGGAAAATTTCTTATACAAAATTTTTTATATGGAAAATTTCTTCTACAAAATTCCTTATATAGAAAATTTTTTATATGGAAAATTTCTTAAATTTTTAATTTCTTATATGGAAAATTTCTTACAGAAAATTTCTAATATGGAAAATTTCTTATAGAAAATTTCTAATATGGAAAATTTCTTATAGAAAATTTCTAATATGGAAAATTTCTTATCGAAAATTTCTAATATGGAAAATTTCTTATCGAAAATTTCCTATATGGAACAATTCTTATAGAAAATTTCTTATATGGAAAATTTCTTATAGAAAATTTCTAATATGGAAAATTTCTTATAGAAAATTTCTTTTATGTAAAATTCTTATAGAAAATTTCTAATATGGAAAATTTCTTCTACAAAATTCCTTATATAGAAAATTTCTTATATGGAAAATTTCTTAAATTTTTAATTTCTTAAATGGAAAATTTCTTATAGAAAATTTCTAATATGGAAAATTTCTTATAGAAAATTTCTAATATGGAAAATTTCTTATAGAAAATTTCTAATATGGAAAATTTCTTATAGAAAATTTCTAATATGGAAAATTTCTTATAGAAAATTTCTTATATGGAAAATTTCTTATAGAAAATTTCTTATATGGAAAATTTCTTATAGAAAATTTCTCATATAGAAAATTTCTTATAGAAAATTTCTTATATGGAAAATTTCTTATAGAAAATTTCTTTTATGGAAAATTTCTTATAGAAAATTTCTTATATGGAAAATTTCTTATAGAAAATTTCTTATATGGAAAATTTCTTATAGAAAATTTCTTATATGGAAAATTTCTTATAGAAAATTTCTTATATGGAAAATTTCTTATAGAAAATTTCTTATATGGAAAATTTCTTATAGAAAATTTCTTATATGGAAAATTTCTTATAGAAAATTTCTTATATGGAAAATTTATTATAGAAAATTTTTGATATGCAAAATTTCTTATAGAAAATTTTTTAAATGGAAAATTTCTTATATTTTTTGGAAAATTTATTATAGAAAATTTCTTATATGGAAAATTTCTTAAACAAAATTTCTTATATGGCAATTTATTATAGAAAATTTCTTATATGGAAAATTTCTTATAGAAAATTTCTAATATGGAAAATTCCTTCTACAAAATTCCTTATATAGAAAATTTCTTATATGGAAAATTTCTTAAATTTTTAATTTCTTAAATGGAAAATTTCTTATAGAAAATTTCTAATATGGAAAATTTCTTATAGAAAATTTCTAATATGGAAAATTTCTTATAGAAAATTTCTAATATGGAAAATTTCTTATAGAAAATTTCTAATATGGAAAATTTCTTATAGAAAATTTCTAATATGGAAAATTTCTTATAGAAAATTTCTAATATGGAAAATTTCTTATAGAAAATTTCTAATATGGAAAATTTCTTATCGAAAATTTCCTATATGGAACAATTCTTATAGAAAATTTCTTATATGGAAAATTTCTTATAGAAAATTTCTTATATGGAAAATTTCTTATAGAAAATTTCTTATATGGAAAATTTCTTATAGAAAATTTCTTATATGGAATATTCCTTATAGAAAATTTCTTATATGGAAAATTTCTTATAGAAAATTTCTTATATGTAAAATTTTTTATAAAAAATTTCTTATATGGAAAATTTCTTATACAAAATTTCTTATATGGAAAATTTCTTATACAAAATTTCTTATATAGGAGAATTTCTTATAGAAAATTTTTTATATGGAAAATTTCTTATAGAAAATTTTTTATATGGAAAATTTCTTATAGAAAATTTCTTATATGGAAAACTTTTTATAGAAAATTTCTAATATGGAATTTCTTATAGAAAATTTCTAATATGGAAAATTTCTTAAATTTTTAATTTCTTAAATGGAAAATTTCTTATAGAAAATTTCTAATATGGAAAATTTCTTATAGAAAATTTCTAATATGGAAAATTTCTTATAGAAAATTTCTAATATGGAAAATTTCTTATAGAAAATTTCTTATATGGAAAATTTCTTATAGAAAATTTCTTATATGGAAAATTTCTTATAGAAAATTTCTCATATAGAAAATTTCTTATAGAAAATTTCTAATATGGAAAATTTCTTATAGAAAATTTCTAATATGGAAAATTTCTTATAGAAAATTTCTTTTATGGAAAATTTCTTATAGAAAATTTCTTATATGGAAAATTTCTTATAGAAAATTTCTTATATGGAAAATTTCTTATACAAAATTTCTTATATGGAAAATTTCTTATAGAAAATTTCTTATATGGAAAATTTCTTATAGAAAATTTCTTATATGGAAAATTTCTTATACAAAATTTCTTATATGGAAAATTTCTTATAGAAAATTTCTAATATGGAAAATTTCTTATAGAAAATTTCTAATATGGAAAATTTCTTATAGAAAATTTTTGATATGCAAAATTTCTTATAGAAAATTTTTTAAATGGAAAATTTCTTATATTTTTTGGAAAATTTATTATAGAAAATTTCTTATATGGAAAATTTCTTAAACAAAATTTCTTATATGGCAATTTATTATAGAAAATTTCTTATATGGAAAATTTCTTATAGAAAATTTCTTATATCGAAAATTTCTTATACAAAATTTCTTATATGGAAAATTTCTTATAGAAAATTTCTTATATGGAAAATTTCTTATACAAAATTTCTTATATGGAAAATTTCTTATAGAAAATTTCTTATATGGAAAATTTCTTATACAAAATTTCTTATATGGAAAATTTCTTATAGAAAATTTCTTATATGGAAAATTTCTTATAGAAAATTTCTTATATGGAAAATTTCTTATAGAAAATTTCTTATATGGAAAATTTCTTATAGAAAATTTCTTATATGGAAAATTTCTTATAGAAAATTTTTGATATGCAAAATTTCTTATAGAAAATTTTTTAAATGGAAAATTTCTTATATTTTTTGGAAAATTTATTATAGAAAATTTCTTATATGGAAAATTTCTTAAACAAAATTTCTTATATGGCAATTTATTATAGAAAATTTCTTATATGGAAAATTTCTTATAGAAAATTTCTAATATGGAAAATTTCTTCTACAAAATTCCTTATATAGAAAATTTCTTATATGGAAAATTTCTTAAATTTTTAATTTCTTAAATGGAAAATTTCTTATAGAAAATTTCTAATATGGAAAATTTCTTATAGAAAATTTCTAATATGGAAAATTTCTTATAGAAAATTTCTAATATGGAAAATTTCTTATAGAAAATTTCTAATATGGAAAATTTCTTATCGAAAATTTCCTATATGGAACAATTCTTATAGAAAATTTCTTATATGGAAAATTTCTTATAGAAAATTTCTTATATGGAAAATTTCTTATAGAAAATTTCTTATATGGAAAATTTCTTATAGAAAATTTCTTATATGGAATATTCCTTATAGAAAATTTCTTATATGGAAAATTTCTTATAGAAAATTTCTTATATGGAAAATTTCTTATAGAAAATTTCTTATATGGAAAATTTCTTATACAAAATTTCTTATATGGAAAATTTCTTATACAAAATTTCTTATATAGGAGAATTTCTTATAGAAAATTTTTTATATGGAAAATTTCTTATAGAAAATTTTTTATATGAAAAATTTCTTATAGAAAATTTCTTATATGGAAAATTTTTTATAGAAAATTTCTAATATGGAATTTCTTATAGAAAATTTCTAATATGGAAAATTTCTTATATGGAAAATTTCTTATAGAAAATTTTTTATCTGGAAAATTGCTTATAGAAAATTTCCTATCTGGAAAATTTCTTATAGAAAATTTCTTTTATGGAAAATTTCTTATAGAAAATTTCTTTTATGGAAAATTTCTTATAGAAAATTTCTTATATGGAAAATTTCTTATAGAAAATTTCTTATATGGAAAATTTCTTATAGAAAATTTCTTATATGGAAAATTTCTTATACAAAATTTCTTATATGGAGAATTTCTTATAGAAAATTTTTTATATGGAAAATTTCTTATAGAAAATTTTTTATATGGAAAATTTCTTATAGAAAATTTCTTATCTGGAAAATTGCTTATAGAAAATTTCTTATCTGGAAAATTTCTTATATGGAAAATTTCTTATAGAAAATTTCTTATATGGAAAATTTCTTATAGAAAATTTCTTATATGGAAAATTTCTTATAGAAAATTTCTTATATGGAAAATTTCTTATAGAAAATTTCTTATATGGAAAATTTCTTATAGAAAATTTCTTATATGGAAAATTTCTTATAGAAAATTTCTTATATGGAAAATTTCTTTCAGAAAGTTTCTTATATGGAAAATTTCTTATAGAAAATTTCTTATATGGAAAATTTCTTATAGAAAATTTCTTATATGGAAAATTTCTTATATGGAAAATTTCTTATAGAAAATTTCTTATATGGAAAATTTCTTCTACAAAATTCCTTATATAAAAAATTTTTTTTATGGAAAATTTCTTAAATTTTTAATTTCTTATATGGAAAATTTCTTACAGAAAATTTCTAATATGGAAAATTTCTTATAGAAAATTTCTAATATGGAAAATTTCTTATAGAAAATTTCTAATATGGAAAATTTCTTATCGAAAATTTCTAATATGGAAAATTTCTTATCGAAAATTTCCTATATGGAACAATTCTTATAGAAAATTTCTAATATGGAAAATTTCTTATAGAAAATTACTTATATGGAAAATTTCTTATAGAAAATTTCTTATATGGAAAATTTCTTATAGAAAATTTCTTATATGGAAAATTTCTTATAGAAAATTTCTTATATGGAAAATTTCTTATACAAAATTTCTTATATGGAAAATTTCTTATACAAAATTTCTTATATAGGAGAATTTCTTATAGAAAATTTTTTATATGGAAAATTTCTTATAGAAAATTTTTTATATGGAAAATTTCTTATAGAAAATTTCTTATATGGAAAATTTCTTATAGAAAATTTCTTATATGGAAAATTTCTTATAGAAAATTTCTAATATGGAATTTCTTATAGAAAATTTCTAATATGGAAAATTTCTTATAGAAAATTTCTTATATGGAAAATTTCTTATAGAAAATTTCTTATCTGGAAAATTGCTTATAGAAAATTTCTTATCTGGAAAATTTCTTATATGGAAAATTTCTTATAGAAAATTTCTTATATGGAAAATTTCTTATAGAAAATTTCTTATATGGAAAATTTCTTATAGAAAATTTCTTATATGGAAAATTTCTTATAGAAAATTTCTTATATGGAAAATTTCTTATAGAAAATTTCTTATATGGAAAATTTCTTATAGAAAATTTCTTATATGGAAAATTTCTTATAGAAAATTTCTTATATGGAAAATTTCTTATAGAAAATTTCTTATATGGAAAATTTCTTATAGAAAATTTCTTATATGGAAAATTTCTTAAACAAAATTTCTTATATGGCAATTTATTATAGAAAATTTCTTATATGGAAAATTTCTTATAGAAAATTTCTAATATGGAAAATTTCTTCTACAAAATTCCTTATATAGAAAATTTCTTATATGGAAAATTTCTTAAATTTTTAATTTCTTAAATGGAAAATTTCTTATAGAAAATTTCTTTTATGGAAAATTGCTTATAGAAAATTTCCTATCTGGAAAATTTCTTATAGAAAATTTCTTTTATGGAAAATTTCTTATAGAAAATTTCTTATCTGGAAAATTGCTTATAGAAAATTTCTTATCTGGAAAATTTCTTATATGGAAAATTTCTTATAGAAAATTTCTTATATGGAAAATTTCTTATAGAAAATTTCTTATATGGAAAATTTCTTATAGAAAATTTCTTATATGGAAAATTTCTTATAGAAAATTTCTTATATGGAAAATTTCTTATAGAAAATTTCTAATATGGAAAATTTCTTATAGAAAATTTCTTATATGGAAAATTTCTTATAGAAAATTTCTTATATGGAAAATTTCTTTCAGAAAGTTTCTTATATGGAAAATTTCTTATAGAAAATTTCTTATATGGAAAATTTCTTATAGAAAATTTCTTATATGGAAAATTTCTTATATGGAAAATTTCTTATAGAAAATTTCTTATATGGAAAATTTCTTCTACAAAATTCCTTATATAAAAAATTTTTTTTATGGAAAATTTCTTAAATTTTTAATTTCTTACATGGAAAATTTCTTACAGAAAATTTCTAATATGGAAAATTTCTTATAGAAAATTTCTAATATGGAAAATTTCTTATAGAAAATTTCTAATATGGAAAATTTCTTATAGAAAATTTCTAATATGGAAAATTTCTTATCGAAAATTTCTAATATGGAAAATTTCTTATCGAAAATTTCCTATATGGAACAATTCTTATAGAAAATTTCTAATATGGAAAATTTCTTATAGAAAATTACTTATATGGAAAATTTCTTATAGAAAATTTCTTATATGGAAAATTTCTTATAGAAAATTTCTTATATGGAAAATTTCTTATAGAAAATTTCTTATATGGAAAATTTCTTATACAAAATTTCTTATATGGAAAATTTCTTATACAAAATTTCTTATATAGGAGAATTTCTTATAGAAAATTTTTTATATGGAAAATTTCTTATAGAAAATTTTTTATATGGAAAATTTCTTATAGAAAATTTCTTATATGGAAAATTTCTTATAGAAAATTTCTTATATGGAAAATTTCTTATAGAAAATTTCTAATATGGAATTTCTTATAGAAAATTTCTAATATGGAAAATTTCTTATAGAAAATTTCTTATATGGAAAATTTCTTATAGAAAATTTCTTATCTGGAAAATTGCTTATAGAAAATTTCTTATCTGGAAAATTTCTTATATGGAAAATTTCTTATAGAAAATTTCTTATATGGAAAATTTCTTATAGAAAATTTCTTATATGGAAAATTTCTTATAGAAAATTTCTTATATGGAAAATTTCTTATAGAAAATTTCTTATATGGAAAATTTCTTATAGAAAATTTCTTATATGGAAAATTTCTTATAGAAAATTTCTTATATGGAAAATTTCTTATAGAAAATTTCTTATATGGAAAATTTCTTATAGAAAATTTCTTATATGGAAAATTTCTTAAACAAAATTTCTTATATGGCAATTTATTATAGAAAATTTCTTATATGGAAAATTTCTTATAGAAAATTTCTAATATGGAAAATTTCTTCTACAAAATTCCTTATATAGAAAATTTCTTATATGGAAAATTTCTTAAATTTTTAATTTCTTAAATGGAAAATTTCTTATAGAAAATTTCTAATATGGAAAATTTCTTATAGAAAATTTCTAATATGGAAAATTTCTTATAGAAAATTTCTAATATGGAAAATTTCTTATAGAAAATTTCTAATATGGAAAATTTCTTATCGAAAATTTCCTATATGGAACAATTCTTATAGAAAATTTCTTATATGGAAAATTTCTTATAGAAAATTTCTTATATGGAAAATTTCTTATAGAAAATTTCTTATATGGAAAATTTCTTATAGAAAATTTCTTATATGGAATATTCCTTATAGAAAATTTCTTATATGGAAAATTTCTTATAGAAAATTTCTTATATGGAAAATTTCTTATAGAAAATTTCTTATATGGAAAATTTCTTATACAAAATTTCTTATATGGAAAATTTCTTATACAAAATTTCTTATATAGGAGAATTTCTTATAGAAAATTTTTTATATGGAAAATTTCTTATAGAAAATTTTTTATATGAAAAATTTCTTATAGAAAATTTCTTATATGGAAAATTTTTTATAGAAAATTTCTAATATGGAATTTCTTATAGAAAATTTCTAATATGGAAAATTTCTTGTATGGAAAATTTCTTATAGAAAATTTCTTATCTGGAAAATTGCTTATAGAAAATTTCCTATCTGGAAAATTTCTTATAGAAAATTTCTTTTATGGAAAATTTCTTATAGAAAATTTCTTATATGGAAAATTTCTTATAGAAAATTTCTTATATGGAAAATTTCTTATACAAAATTTCTTATATGGAGAATTTCTTATAGAAAATTTTTTATATGGAAAATTTCTTATAGAAAATTTTTTATATGGAAAATTTCTTATAGAAAATTTCTTATCTGGAAAATTGCTTATAGAAAATTTCTTATCTGGAAAATTTCTTATATGGAAAATTTCTTATAGAAAATTTCTTATATGGAAAATTTCTTATAGAAAATTTCTTATATGGAAAATTTCTTATAGAAAATTTCTTATATGGAAAATTTCTTATAGAAAATTTCTTATATGGAAAATTTCTTATAGAAAATTTCTTATATGGAAAATTTCTTATAGAAAATTTCTTATATGGAAAATTTCTTATAGAAAATTTCTTATATGGAAAATTTCTTATAGAAAATTTCTTATATGGAAAATTTCTTATAGAAAATTTCTTATATGGAAAATTTCTTTCAGAAAGTTTCTTATATGGAAAATTTCTTATAGAAAATTTCTTATATGGAAAATTTCTTATAGAAAATTTCTTATATGGAAAATTTCTTATATGGAAAATTTCTTATAGAAAATTTCTTATATGGAAAATTTCTTCTACAAAATTCCTTATATAAAAAATTTTTTTTATGGAAAATTTCTTAAATTTTTAATTTCTTATATGGAAAATTTCTTACAGAAAATTTCTAATATGGAAAATTTCTTATAGAAAATTTCTAATATGGAAAATTTCTTATAGAAAATTTCTAATATGGAAAATTTCTTATCAAAAATTTCTAATATGGAAAATTTCTTATCGAAAATTTCCTATATGGAACAATTCTTATAGAAAATTTCTAATATGGAAAATTTCTTATAGAAAATTACTTATATGGAAAATTTCTTATAGAAAATTTCTTATATGGAAAATTTCTTATAGAAAATTTCTTATATGGAAAATTTCTTATAGAAAATTTCTTATATGGAAAATTTCTTATACAAAATTTCTTATATGGAAAATTTCTTATACAAAATTTCTTATATAGGAGAATTTCTTATAGAAAATTTTTTATATGGAAAATTTCTTATAGAAAATTTTTTATATGGAAAATTTCTTATAGAAAATTTCTTATATGGAAAATTTCTTATAGAAAATTTCTTATATGGAAAATTTCTTATAGAAAATTTCTAATATGGAATTTCTTATAGAAAATTTCTAATATGGAAAATTTCTTATAGAAAATTTCTTATATGGAAAATTTCTTATAGAAAATTTCTTATCTGGAAAATTGCTTATAGAAAATTTCTTATCTGGAAAATTTCTTATATGGAAAATTTCTTATAGAAAATTTCTTATATGGAAAATTTCTTATAGAAAATTTCTTATATGGAAAATTTCTTATAGAAAATTTCTTATATGGAAAATTTCTTATAGAAAATTTCTTATATGGAAAATTTCTTATAGAAAATTTCTTATATGGAAAATTTCTTATAGAAAATTTCTTATATGGAAAATTTCTTATAGAAAATTTCTTATATGGAAAATTTCTTATAGAAAATTTCTTATATGGAAAATTTCTTATAGAAAATTTCTTATATGGAAAATTTCTTATAGAAAATTTCTTATATGGAAAATTTCTTATAGAAAATTTCTTATATGGAAAATTTCTTATAGAAAATTTCTTATATGGAAAATTTCTTATAGAAAATTTCTTATATGGAAAATTTCTTTCAGAAAGTTTCTTATATGGAAAATTTCTTATAGAAAATTTCTTATATGGAAAATTTCTTATATGGAAAATTTCTTATAGAAAATTTCTTATATGGAAAATTTCTTATAGAAAATTTCTTATATGGAAAATTTCTTATAGAAAATTTCTTATATGGAAAATTTCTTATAGAAAATTTCTTATATGGAAAATTTCTTATAGAAAATTTCTTATATGGAAAATTTCTTATAGAAAATTTCTTATATGGAAAATTTCTTATAGAAAATTTCTTATATGGAAAATTTCTTATAGAAAATTTCTTATATGGAAAATTTCTTATAGAAAATTTCTTATATGGAAAATTTCTTATAGAAAATTTCTTATATGGAAAATTTCTTATAGAAAATTTCTTATATGGAAAATTTCTTATAGAAAATTTCTTATATGGAAAATTTCTTATAAAAAATTTCTTATATGGAAAATTTCTTATAGAAAATTTCTTATATGGAAAATTTCTTTCAGAAAGTTTCTTATATGGAAAATTTCTTATAGAAAATTTCTTATATGGGAAATTTCTTATAGAAAATTTCTTATATGGAAAATTTCTTATAGAAAATTTCTTATATGGAAAATTTCTTATATGGAAAATTTCTTATAGAAAATTTCTTATATGGAAAATTTCTTATAGAAAATTTCTTATATGGAAAATTTCTTATAGAAAATTTCTTATATGGAAAATTTATTATAGAAAATTTCTTATATGGAAAATTTATTATAGAAAATTTCTTATATGGAAAATTTCTTATAGAAAATTTCTTATATGGAAAATTTCCTATAGAAAATTTCTTATATGGAAAATTTCTTATAGAAAATTTCTTATATGGAAAATTTCTTGAATGGATAAATTCATACAGAAAATAACTTATATGGTAAATTTTTATATGGAGAATTTCTTATTGAATATTCCTAATATGGAAAATTTATTATAGAATATTTCTTATATGGAAAATGTTTATGTGGAGAATTTCTCATAGAATTTTTCTTATATGGAATATTTCTTATAGAAAATTTTTGATATGGACAATTTCTTATAGAAAATTTGTTATATGGAAAATTTTTTTATATTATATGGAAAATTTATTAAAGAAAATTTCTTATATGGAAAATTTCTTATATTTTTTGGAAAATTTATTATAGAAAATTTCTTATATGGAAAATTTCTTAAACAAAATTTCTTATATGGAAAATTTCTTATAGAAAATTTCTTATATGGAAAATTTCTTATAGAAAATTTCTTATATGGAAAATTTCTTATAGAAAATTTCTTATATGGAAAATTTCTTATAGAAAATTTCTTATATGGAAAATTTCTTATAGAAAATTTCTTATATGGAAAATTTCTTATAGAAAATTTCTTATATGGAAAATTTCTTATAGAAAATTTCTTATATGGAAAATTTCTTATAGAAAATTTCTTATATGGAAAATTTCTTATAAAAAATTTCTTATATGGAAAATTTCTTATAGAAAATTTCTTATATGGAAAATTTCTTTCAGAAAGTTTCTTATATGGAAAATTTCTTATAGAAAATTTCTTATATGGGAAATTTCTTATAGAAAATTTCTTATATGGAAAATTTCTTATATGGAAAATTTCTTATAGAAAATTTCTTATATGGAAAATTTCTTATAGAAAATTTCTTATATGGAAAATTTATTATAGAAAATTTCTTATATGGAAAATTTCTTATAGAAAATTTCTTATATGGAAAATTTCCTATAGAAAATTTCTTATATGGAAAATTTCTTATAGAAAATTTCTTATATGGAAAATTTCTTGAATGGATAAATTCATACAGAAAATAACTTATATGGTAAATTTTTATATGGAGAATTTCTTATTGAATATTCCTAATATGGAAAATTTATTATAGAATATTTCTTATATGGAAAATGTTTATGTGGAGAATTTCTCATAGAATTTTTCTTATATGGAATATTTCTTATAGAAAATTTTTGATATGGACAATTTCTTATAGAAAATTTGTTATATGGAAAATTTCTTATATTATATGGAAAATTTATTAAAGAAAATTTCTTATATGGAAAATTTCTTATACAAAATTTCTTATATGGCAATTTGGATACATTCCTACAGAAAATAACTTATATGGTAAATTTTAATATGGAGAATTTCTCATAGAATTTTTCTTATCTAGAAAATTTCTTATAGAAAATTTTTCATATGGACAATTTCTTATAGAAAATGTTTTATATGGAAAATTTCTTATATTATATGGAAAATTTTTTATAGAAAATTTCTTATATGGAAAATTTCTTATACAAAATTTCTTATATGGCAATTTGGATAAATTCATACAGAAAATAACTTATATGGCAAATTTTAATATGGAGAATTTCTTATTGAATATTCCTAATATGGAAAATTTATTATAGAATATTTCTTATATGGAAAATGTATATGTGTAGAATTTCTCATAGAATTTTTCTTATATGGAAAATTTCTTATAGAAAATTTTTGATATGCAAAATTTCTTATAGAAAATTTTTTATATGGAAAATTTCTTATATTTTTTGGAAAATTTATTATAGAAAATTTCTTATATGGAAAATTTCTTAAACAAAATTTCTTATATGGCAATTTATTATAGAAAATTTCTTATATGGAAAATTTCTTATAGAAAATTTCTTATATGGAAAATTTCTTACAGAAAATTTCTTATATGGAAAATTTCTTATAGAAAATTTTTTATATGGAAAATTTCTTATAGAAAATTTCTTTTATGTAAAATTTTTATAGAAAATTTCTAATATGGAAAATTTCTTCTACAAAATTCCTTATAAAGAAAATTTCTTATATGGAAAATTTCTTAAATTTTTAATTTCTTATAGAAAATTTCTTATATGGAAAATTTCTTATAGAAAATTTCTAATATGGAAAATTTCTTATCGAAAATTTCTTATATGAAAATTTTTTTAAAGAAAATTTTCTATATGGAACATTTCTTATAGAAAATTTCTTATATGGAAAATTTCTTATAGAAAATTTCTTATATGGAAAATTTCTTATTGAAAATTTCTTATATGGAAAATTTCTTATAGAAAATTTCTTATATGGAAAATTTCTTATAGAAAATTTCTTATATGGAAAATTTCTTATAGAAAATTTCTTATATGGAAAATTTCTTATAGAAAATTTCTTATATGGAAAATTTCTTATAGAAAATTTCTTATATGGAAAATTTCTTATAGAAAATTTCTTATATGGAAAATTTCTTATAGAAAATTTCTTATATGGAAAATTTCTTATAGAAAATTTCTTATATGGAAAATTTCTTATAGAAAATTTCTTATATGGAAAATTTCTTATAGAAAATTTCTTATATGGAAAATTTCTTATAGAAAATTTCTTATATGGAAAATTTCTTATAGAAAATTTCTTATATGGAAAATTTCTCATAGAAAATTTCTTATATGGAAAATTTCTCATAGAAAATTTCTTATATGGAAAATTTCTTATAGAAAATTTCTTATATGGAAAATTTCTTATAGAAAATTTCTTATTTGGAAAATTTCTTATATGAACAATTTCTTATAGAAAATTTCTTATATGGAAAATTTCTTATAGAAAATTTCTTATATGGAAAATTTCTTATAGAAAATTTCTTATCTGGAAAATTTCTTATAGAAAATTTCTTATATGGAAAATTTCTTTCAGAAAGTTTCTTATATAGAAAATTTCTTATAGAAAATTTCTTATATGGGAAATTTCTTATAGAAAATTTCTTATATGGGAAATTTCTTATAGAAAATTTCTTATATGGGAAATTTCTTATAGAAAATTTCTTATATGGGAAATTTCTTATAGAAAATTTCTTATATGGAAAATTTCTTATAGAAAATTTCTTATATGGAAAATTTCTTATCTGGAAAATTTATTATAGAAAATTTCTTATATGGAGAATTTCTTATAGAAAATTTTTTATATGGAAAATTTCTTATAGAAAATTTTTTATATGGAAAATTTCTTATAGAAAATTTCTTATCTGGAAAATTGCTTATAGAAAATTTCTTATCTGGAAAATTTCTTATATGGAAAATTTCTTATAGAAAATTTCTTATATGGAAAATTTCTTATAGAAAATTTCTTATCTGGAAAATTTCTTATAGAAAATTTCTTATATGGAAAATTTCTTATAGAAAATTTCTTATATGGAAAATTTCTTAAAGAAAATTTCTTATATGGAAAATTTCTTATAGAAAATTTCTTATATGGAAAATTTCTTATAGAAAATTTCTTATATGGAAAATTTCTTATAGAAAATTTCTTATATGGAAAATTTCTTATAGAAAATTTCTTATATGGAAAATTTCTTATAGAAAATTTCTTATATGGAAAATTTCTTATAGAAAATTTCTTATATGGAAAATTTCTTATAGAAAATTTCTTATATGGAAAATTTCTTATAGAAAATTTCTTATATGGAAAATTTCTTATAGAAAATTTCTTATATGGAAAATTTCTTATAGAAAATATCTTATATGGAAAATTTCCTATAGAAAATTTCTTATATGGTAAATTTCTTATAGAAAATTTCTTATATGGAAAATTTATTATAGAAAATTTCTTATATGGGAAATTTCTTATAGAAAATTTCTTATATGGGAAATTTCTTATAGAAAATTTCTTATATGGAAAATTTCTTATACAAAATTTCTTATATGGAAAATTTCTCACAGAAAAATTTCTTTTATGGAAAATTTCTTATAGAAAATTTCTAACATGGAAAATTTCTTATAGAAAATTTCTTATATGAAAAATTTCTTATAGAAAATTTCTTATATGGAAAATTTCTTACAGAAAATTTCTTATATGGAAAATTTCTTATAGAAAATTTTTTATATGGAAAATTTCTTATAGAAAATTTCTTTTATGTAAAATTTTTATAGAAAATTTCTAATATGGAAAATTTCTTCTACAAAATTCCTTATAAAGAAAATTTCTTATATGGAAAATTTCTTAAATTTTTAATTTCTTATAGAAAATTTCTTATATGGAAAATTTCTTATAGAAAATTTCTAATATGGAAAATTTCTTATCGAAAATTTCTTATATGAAAATTTTTTTAAAGAAAATTTTCTATATGGAACATTTCTTATAGAAAATTTCTTATATGGAAAATTTCTTATAGAAAATTTCTTATATGGAAAATTTCTTATTGAAAATTTCTTATATGGAAAATTTCTTATAGAAAATTTCTTATATGGAAAATTTCTTATAGAAAATTTCTTATATGGAAAATTTCTTATAGAAAATTTCTTATATGGAAAATTTCTTATAGAAAATTTCTTATATGGAAAATTTCTTATAGAAAATTTCTTATATGGAAAATTTCTTATAGAAAATTTCTTATATGGAAAATTTCTTATAGAAAATTTCTTATATGGAAAATTTCTTATAGAAAATTTCTTATATGGAAAATTTCTTATAGAAAATTTCTTATATGGAAAATTTCTTATAGAAAATTTCTTATATGGAAAATTTCTTATAGAAAATTTCTTATATGGAAAATTTCTTATAGAAAATTTCTTATATGGAAAATTTCTTATAGAAAATTTCTTATATGGAAAATTTCTTATAGAAAATTTCTTATATGGAAAATTTCTTATAGAAAATTTCTTATATGGAAAATTTCTCATTGAAAATTTCTTATATGGAAAATTTCTCATAGAAAATTTCTTATATGGAAAATTTCTCATAGAAAATTTCTTATATGGAAAATTTCTTATAGAAAATTTCTTATATGGAAAATTTCTTATAGAAAATTTCTTATTTGGAAAATTTCTTATATGGAAAATTTCTTATAGAAAATTTCTTATATGGAAAATTTCTTATAGAAAATTTCTTATATGGAAAATTTCTTATAGAAAATTTCTTATCTGGAAAATTTCTTATAGAAAATTTCTTATATGGAAAATTTCTTTCAGAAAGTTTCTTATATAGAAAATTTCTTTTAGAAAATTTCTTATATGGGAAATTTCTTATAGAAAATTTCTTATATGGGAAATTTCTTATAGAAAATTTCTTATATGGAAAATTTCTTATAGAAAATTTCTTATATGGAAAATTTCTTATATGGAAAATTTATTATAGAAAATTTCTTATATGGAGAATTTCTTATAGAAAATTTTTTATATGGAAAATTTCTTATAGAAAATTTTTTATATGGAAAATTTCTTATAGAAAATTTCTTATCTGGAAAATTGCTTATAGAAAATTTCTTATTTGGAAAATTTCTTATATGGAAAATTTCTTATAGAAAATTTCTTATATGGAAAATTTCTTATAGAAAATTTCTTATCTGGAAAATTTCTTATAGAAAATTTCTTATATGGAAAATTTCTTATAGAAAATTTCTTATATGGAAAATTTCTTAAAGAAAATTTCTTATATGGAAAATTTCTTATAGAAAATTTCTTATATGGAAAATTTCTTATAGAAAATTTCTTATATGGAAAATTTCTTATAGAAAATTTCTTATATGGAAAATTTCTTATAGAAAATTTCTTATATGGAAAATTTCTTATAGAAAATTTCTTATATGGAAAATTTCTTATAGAAAATTTCTTATATGGAAAATTTCTTATAGAAAATTTCTTATATGGAAAATTTCTTATAGAAAATTTCTTATATGGAAAATTTCTTATAGAAAATTTCTTATATGGAAAATTTCTTATAGAAAATATCTTATATGGAAAATTTCCTATAGAAAATTTCTTATATGGTAAATTTCTTATAGAAAATTTCTTATATGGAAAATTTATTATAGAAAATTTCTTATATGGGAAATTTATTATAGAAAATTTCTTATATGGGAAATTTCTTATAGAAAATTTCTTATATGGGAAATTTCTTATAGAAAATTTCTTATATGGGAAATTTCTTATAGAAAATTTCTTATATGGAAAATTTCTTATACAAAATTTCTTATATGGAAAATTTCTCACAGAAAAATTTCTTTTATGGAAAATTTCTTATAGAAAATTTCTAACATGGAAAATTTCTTATAGAAAATTTCTTATATGAAAAATTTCTTATAGAAAATTTCTTATATGGAAAATTTCTTATAGAAAATTTCTTATATGGAAAATTTCTTATAGAAAATTTCTTATATGGAAAATTTCTTATAGAAAATTTCTTATATGGAAAATTTCTTATAGAAAATTTCTTATATGGAAAATTTCTTTCAGAAAGTTTCTTATATGGAAAATTTCTTATAGAAAATTTCTTATATGGAAAATTTCTTATAGAAAATTTCTTATATGGAAAATTTCTTATAGAAAATTTCTTATATGGAAAATTTCTTTCAGAAAGTTTCTTATATGGAAAATTTCTTATAGAAAATTTCTTATATGGAAAATTTCTTATAGAAAATTTCTTATATGGAAAATTTCTTATAGAAAATTTCTTATATGGAAAATTTCTTATAGAAAATTTCTTATATGGAAAATTTCTTATAGAAAATTTCTTATATGGAAAATTTCTTATAGAAAATTTCTTATATGGAAAATTTCTTATAGAAAATTTCTTATATGGAAAATTTCTTATAGAAAATTTCTTATATGGAAAATTTCTTATAGAAAATTTCTTATATGGAAAATTTCTTATAGAAAATTTCTTATATGGAAAATTTCTTATAGAAAATTTCTTATATGGAAAATTTCTTATAGAAAATTTCTTATATGGAAAATTTCTTATAGAAAATTTCTTATATGGAAAATTTCTTATAGAAAATTTCTTATATGGAAAATTTCTTATAGAAAATTTCTTATATGGAAAATTTCTTATACAAAATTTCTTATATGGAAAATTTCTCACAGAAAAATTTCTTTTATGGAAAATTTCTTATAGAAAATTTCTAATATGGAAAATTTCTTATAGAAAATTTCTTATATGAAAAATTTCTTATAGAAAATTTCTTATATGGAAAATTTCTTATAGAAAATTTCTTATATGGAAAATTTCTTATAGAAAATTTCTTATATGGAAAATTTCTTATAGAAAATTTCTTATATGGAAAATTTCTTATAGAAAATTTCTTATATGGAAAATTTCTTATAGAAAATTTCTTATATGGAAAATTTCTTATAGAAAATTTCTTATATGGAAAATTTCTTATAGAAAATTTCTTATATGGAAAATTTCTTTCAGAAAGTTTCTTATATGGAAAATTTCTTATAGAAAATTTCTTATATGGAAAATTTCTTATAGAAAATTTCTTATATGGAAAATTTCTTATATGGAAAATTTCTTATAGAAAATTTCTTATATGGAAAATTTCTTATAGAAAATTTCTTATATGGAAAATTTCTTATAGAAAATTTCTTATATGGAAAATTTCTTATAGAAAATTTCTTATATGGAAAATTTCTTATAGAAAATTTCTTATATGGAAAATTTCTTATAGAAAATTTCTTATATGGAAAATTTCTTATAGAAAATTTCTTATATGGAAAATTTCTTATAGAAAATTTCTTATATGGAAAATTTCTTATAGAAAATTTCTTATATGGAAAATTTCTTATAGAAAATTTCTTATATGGAAAATTTCTTATAGAAAATTTCTTATATGGAAAATTTCTTATAGAAAATTTCTTATATGGAAAATTTCTTATAGAAAATTTCTTATATGGAAAATTTCTTATAGAAAATTTCTTATATGGAAAATTTCTTATAGAAAATTTCTTATATGGAAAATTTCTTATAGAAAATTTCTTATATGGAAAATTTCTTATAGAAAATTTCTTATATGGAAAATTTCTTATAGAAAATTTCTTATATGGAAAATTTCTTATAGAAAATTTCTTATATGGAAAATTTCTTATAGAAAATTTCTTATATGGAAAATTTCTTATAGAAAATTTCTTATCTGGAAAATTTCTTTCAGAAAGTTTCTTATATGGAAAATTTCTTATAGAAAATTTCTTATATGGGAAATTTCTTATAGAAAATTTCTTATATGGAAAATTTCTTATAGAAAATTTCTTATATGGAAAATTTCTTATATGGAAAATTTCTTATAGAAAATTTCTTATATGGAAAATTTATTATAGAAAATTTCTTATATGGAAAATTTCTTATAGAAAATTTCTTATATGGAAAATTTCCTATAGAAAATTTCTTATATGGAAAATTTCTTATAGAAAATTTCTTATATGGAAAATTTCTTGAATGGATAAATTCATACAGAAAATAACTTATATGGTAAATTTTTATATGGAGAATTTCTTATTGAATATTCCTTATATGGAAAATTTATTATAGAATATTTCTTATATGAAAAATTTCTTATAGAAAATTTCTTATATGGAAAATTTCTTATAGAAAATTTCTTATATGGAAAATTTCTTATAGAAAATTTCTTATATGGAAAATTTCTTATAGAAAATTTCTTATATGGAAAATTTCTTATAGAAAATTTCTTATATGGAAAATTTCTTATAGAAAATTTCTTATATGGAAAATTTCTTATAGAAAATTTCTTATATGGAAAATTTCTTATAGAAAATTTCTTATATGGAAAATTTCTTATAGAAAATTTCTTATATTGAAAATTTCTTATAGAAAATTTCTTATATGGAAAATTTCTTATAGAAAATTTCTTATATGGAAAATTTCTTATAGAAAATTTCTTATATGGAAAATTTCTTATAGAAAATTTCTTATATGGAAAATTTCTTATAGAAAATTTCTTATATGGAAAATTTCTTATAGAAAATTTCTTATATGGAAAATTTCTTATAGAAAATTTCTTATCTGGAAAATTTCTTTCAGAAAGTTTCTTATATGGAAAATTTCTTATAGAAAATTTCTTATATGGAAAATTTCTTATACAAAATTTCTTATATGGAAAATTTCTCACAGAAAATTTCTTATATGGAAAATTTCTTATAGAAAATTTCTTATATGGAAAATTTCTTATAGAAAATTTCTTATATGGAAAATTTCTTATAGAAAATTTCTTATATGGAAAATTTCTTATAGAAAATTTCTTTTATGGAAAATTTCTTACAGAAAATTTCTAATATGGAAAATTTCTTATAGAAAATTTCTTATATGAAAAATTTCTTATAGAAAATTTCTTATATGGAAAATTTCTTATAGAAAATTTCTTATATGGAAAATTTCTTATAGAAAATTTCTTATATGGAAAATTTCTTATAGAAAATTTCTTATATGGAAAATTTCTTATAGAAAATTTCTTATATGGAAAATTTCTTATAGAAAATTTCTTATATGGAAAATTTCTTATAGAAAATTTCTTATATGGAAAATTTCTTATAGAAAATTTCTTATATGGAAAATTTCTTATAGAAAATTTCTTATATGGAAAATTTCTTATAGAAAATTTCTTATATGGAAAATTTCTTATAGAAAATTTCTTATATGGAAAATTTCTTATAGAAAATTTCTTATATGGAAAATTTCTTATAGAAAATTTCTTATATGGAAAATTTCTTATAGAAAATTTCTTATATGGAAAATTTCTTATAGAAAATTTCTTATATGGAAAATTTCTTATAGAAAATTTCTTATATGGAAAATTTCTTATAGAAAATTTCTTATATGGAAAATTTCTTTCAGAAAGTTTCTTATATGGAAAATTTCTTATAGAAAATTTCTTATATGGAAAATTTCTTATAGAAAATTTCTTATATGGAAAATTTCTTATATGGAAAATTTCTTATAGAAAATTTCTTATATGGAAAATTTCTTATAGAAAATTTCTTATATGGAAAATTTCTTATAGAAAATTTCTTATATGGAAAATTTCTTATAGAAAATTTCTTATATGGAAAATTTCTTATAGAAAATTTCTTATATGGAAAATTTCTTATAGAAAATTTCTTATATGGAAAATTTCTTATAGAAAATTTCTTATATGGAAAATTTCTTATCGAAAATTTCTTATATGGAAATTTTTTAAAGAAAATTTTCTATATTGAACATTTCTTATAGAAAATTTCTTATATGGAAAATTTCTTATAGAAAATTTCTTATATGGAAAATTTCTTATAGAAAATTTCTTATATGGAAAATTTCTTATATGGAAAATTTCTTGAATTTTTAATTTCTTATAGAAAATTTCTTATATGGAAAATTTCTTATAGAAAATTTCTAATATGGAAAATTTCTTATCGAAAATTTCTTATATGGAAATTTTTTTAAAGAAAATTTTCTATATGGAACATTTCTTATAGAAAATTTCTTATATGGAAAATTTCTTATAGAAAATTTCTTAAATTTTTAATTTCTTATAGAAAATTTCTTATATGGAAAATTTCTTATAGAAAATTTCTAATATGGAAAATTTCTTATCGAAAATTTCTTATATGGAAATTTTTTTAAAGAAAATTTTCTATATGGAACATTTCTTATAGAAAATTTCTTATATGGAAAATTTCTTATAGAAAATTTCTTATATGGAAAATTTCTTATAGAAAATTTCTTATATGGAAAATTTCTTATAGAAAATTTCTTATATGGAAAATTTCTTATAGAAAATTTCTTATATGGAAAATTTCTTATAGAAAATTTCTTATATGGAAAATTTCTTATAGAAAATTTCTTATATGGAAAATTTCTTATAGAAAATTTCTTATATGGAAAATTTCTTATAGAAAATTTCTTATATGGAAAATTTCTCATAGAAAATTTCTTATATGAAAAATTTCTTATAGAAAATTTCTTATATGGAAAATTTCTTATAGAAAATTTCTTATATGGAAAATTTCTTATAGAAAATTTCTTATATGGAAAATTTCTTATAGAAAATTTCTTATATGGAAAATTTCTTATAGAAAACTTCTTATATGGAAAATTTCTTATAGAAAATTTCTTATCTGGAAAATTTCTTATAGAAAATTTCTTATCTGGAAAATTTCTTATAGAAAATTTCTTATAGAAAATTTCTTATATGGAAAATTTCTTATAGAAAATTTCTTATATGGAAAATTTCTTATAGAAAACTTCTTATATGGAAAATTTCTTATAGAAAATTTCTTATCTGGAAAATTTCTTATAGAAAATTTCTTATCTGGAAAATTTCTTATAGAAAATTTCTTATATGGAAAATTTCTTTCAGAAAGTTTCTTATATAGAAAATTTCTTATAGAAAATTTCTTATATGGGAAATTTCTTATAGAAAATTTCTTATATGGAAAATTTCTTATAGAAAATTTCTTATATGGAAAATTTCTTATATGGAAAATTTATTATAGAAAATTTCTTATATGGAAAATTTCTTATAGAAAATTTCTTATATGGAAAATTTATTATAGAAAATTTCTTATATGGAAAATTTCCTATAGAAAATTTCTTATATGGTAAATTTCTTATAGAAAATTTCTTATATGGAAAATTTCTTGAATGGATAAATTCATACAGAAAATAACTTATATGGTAAATTTTTATATGGAGAATTTCTTATTGAATATTCCTAATATGGAAAATTTATTATAGAATATTTCTTATATGGAAAATGTTTATGTGTAGAATTTCTCATAGAATTTTTCTTATATGGAAAATTTCTTATAGAAAATTTTTGATATGCAAAATTTCTTATAGAAAATTTTTTATATGGAAAATTTCTTATATTTTTTGGAAAATTTATTATAGAAAATTTCTTATATGGAAAATTTCTTAAACAAAATTTCTTATATGGCAATTTATTATAGAAAATTTCTTATATGGAAAATTTCTTATAGAAAATTTCTTATATGGAAAATTTCTTACAGAAAATTTCTTATATGGAAAATTTCTTATAGAAAATTTTTTATATGAAAAATTTCTTATAGAAAATTTCTTTTATGTAAAATTTTTATAGAAAATTTCTAATATGGAAAATTTCTTCTACAAAATTCCTTATAAAGAAAATTTCTTATATGGAAAATTTCTTAAATTTTTAATTTCTTATAGAAAATTTCTTATATGGAAAATTTCTTATAGAAAATTTCTAATATGGAAAATTTCTTATCGAAAATTTCTTATATGGAAATTTTTTTAAAGAAAATTTTCTATATGGAACATTTCTTATAGAAAATTTCTTATATGGAAAATTTCTTATAGAAAATTTCTTATATGGAAAATTTCTTATAGAAAATTTCTTATATGGAAAATTTCTTATAGAAAATTTCTTATATGGAAAATTTCTTATAGAAAATTTCTTATATGGAAAATTTCTTATAGAAAATTTCTTATATGGAAAATTTCTTATAGAAAATTTCTTATATGGAAAATTTCTTATAGAAAATTTCTTATATGGAAAATTTCTTATAGAAAATTTCTTATATGGAAAATTTCTCATAGAAAATTTCTTATATGGAAAATTTCTCATAGAAAATTTCTTATATGGAAAATTTCTTATAGAAAATATCTTATATGGAAAATTTCTTATAGAAAATTTCTTATATGGAAAATTTCTTATAGAAAATTTCTTATATGGAAAATTTCTTATAGAAAATTTCTTATATGAAAAATTTCTTATAGAAAATTTCTTATATGGAAAATTTCTTATAGAAAATTTCTTATATGGAAAATTTCTTATAGAAAATTTCTTATCTGGAAAATTTCTTATAGAAAATTTCTTATCTGGAAAATTTCTTATAGAAAATTTCTTATATGGAAAATTTCTTTCAGAAAGTTTCTTATATAGAAAATTTCTTATAGAAAATTTCTTATATGGGAAATTTCTTATAGAAAATTTCTAATATGGAAAATTTCTTATCGAAAATTTCTTATATGGAAATTTTTTTAAAGAAAATTTTCTATATGGAACATTTCTTATAGAAAATTTCTTATATGGAAAATTTCTTATAGAAAATTTCTTATATGGAAAATTTCTTATAGAAAATTTCTTATATGGAAAATTTCTTATAGAAAATTTCTTATATGGAAAATTTCTTATAGAAAATTTCTTATATGGAAAATTTCTTATAGAAAATTTCTTATATGGGAAATTTCTTATAGAAAATTTCTTATATGGAATATTTCTTATAGAAAATTTTTGATATGGACAATTTCTTATAGAAAATTTTTTATATGGAAAATTTCTTATATTATATGGAAAATTTATTAAAGAAAATTTCTTATATGGAAAATTTCTTATACAAAATTTCTTATATGGCAATTTGGATACATTCCTACAGAAAATAACTTATATGGTAAATTTTAATATGGAGAATTTCTCATAGAATTTTTCTTATCTAGAAAATTTCTTATAGAAAATTTTTCATATGGACAATTTCTTATAGAAAATGTTTTATATGGAAAATTTCTTATATTATATGGAAAATTTTTTATAGAAAATTTCTTATATGGAAAATTTCTTATACAAAATTTCTTATATGGCAATTTGGATAAATTCATACAGAAAATAACTTATATGGCAAATTTTAATATGGAGAATTTCTTATTGAATATTCCTAATATGGAAAATTTATTATAGAATATTTCTTATATGGAAAATGTTTATGTGTAGAATTTCTCATAGAATTTTTCTTATATGGAAAATTTCTTATAGAAAATTTTTGATATGCAAAATTTCTTATAGAAAATTTTTTATATGGAAAATTTCTTATATTTTTTGGAAAATTTATTATAGAAAATTTCTTATATGGAAAATTTCTTAAACAAAATTTCTTATATGGCAATTTATTATAGAAAATTTCTTATATGGAAAATTTCTTATAGAAAATTTCTTATATGGAAAATTTCTTGAATGGATAAATTCATACAGAAAATAACTTATATGGTAAATTTTTATATGGAGAATTTCTTATTGAATATTCCTAATATGGAAAATTTATTATAGAATATTTCTTATATGGAAAATGTTTATGTGGAGAATTTCTCATAGAATTTTTCTTATATGGAATATTTCTTATAGAAAATTTTTGATATGGACAATTTCTTATAGAAAATTTGTTATATGGAAAATTTCTTATAGAAAATTTCTTATATGGAAAATTTCTTATAGAAAATTTCTTATATGGAAAATTTCTTATAGAAAATTTCTTATATGGAAAATTTCTTATAGAAAATTTCTTATATGGAAAATTTCTTATAGAAAATTTCTTATATGGAAAATTTCTTATAGAAAATTTCTTATATGGAAAATTTCTTATAGAAAATTTCTTATATGGAAAATTTCTTATAGAAAATTTCTTATATGGAAAATTTCTTATAGAAAATTTTTGATATGGACAATTTCTTATAGAAAATTTGTTATATGGAAAATTTCTTATAGAAAATTTCTTATATGGAAAATTTCTTATAGAAAATTTCTTATATGGAAAATTTCTTATAGAAAATTTCTTATATGGAAAATTTCTTATAGAAAATTTCTTATATGGAAAATTTCTTATAGAAAATTTCTTATATGGAAAATTTCTTATAGAAAATTTCTTATATGGAAAATTTCTTATAGAAAATTTCTTATATGGAAAATTTCTTATAGAAAATTTCTTATATGGAAAATTTCTTATAGAAAATTTCTTATATGGAAAATTTCTTATAGAAAATTTCTTATATGGAAAATTTCTTATAGAAAATTTCTTATATGGAAAATTTCTTATAGAAAATTTCTTATATGGAAAATTTCTTATAGAAAATTTCTTATATGGAAAATTTCTTATAGAAAATTTCTTATATGGAAAATTTCTTATAGAAAATTTCTTATATGGAAAATTTCTTATAGAAAATTTCTTATATGGAAAATTTCTTTCAGAAAGTTTCTTATATGGAAAATTTCTTATAGAAAATTTCTTATATGGAAAATTTCTTATAGAAAATTTCTTATATGGAAAATTTCTTATATGGAAAATTTCTTATAGAAAATTTCTTATATGGAAAATTTCTTATAGAAAATTTCTTATATGGAAAATTTCTTATAGAAAATTTCTTATATGGAAAATTTCTTATAGAAAATTTCTTATATGGAAAATTTCTTATAGAAAATTTCTTATATGGAAAATTTCTTATAGAAAATTTCTTATATGGAAAATTTCTTATAGAAAATTTCTTATATGGAAAATTTCTTATCGAAAATTTCTTATATGGAAATTTTTTAAAGTAAATTTTCTATATTGAACATTTCTTATAGAAAATTTCTTATATGGAAAATTTCTTATAGAAAATTTCTTATATGGAAAATTTCTTATAGAAAATTTCTTATATGGAAAATTTCTTATATGGAAAATTTCTTGAATTTTTAATTTCTTATAGAAAATTTCTTATATGGAAAATTTCTTATAGAAAATTTCTAATATGGAAAATTTCTTATCGAAAATTTCTTATATGGAAATTTTTTTAAAGAAAATTTTCTATATGGAACATTTCTTATAGAAAATTTCTTATATGGAAAATTTCTTATAGAAAATTTCTTAAATTTTTAATTTCTTATAGAAAATTTCTTATATGGAAAATTTCTTATAGAAAATTTCTAATATGGAAAATTTCTTATCGAAAATTTCTTATATGGAAATTTTTTTAAAGAAAATTTTCTATATGGAACATTTCTTATAGAAAATTTCTTATATGGAAAATTTCTTATAGAAAATTTCTTATATGGAAAATTTCTTATAGAAAATTTCTTATATGGAAAATTTCTTATAGAAAATTTCTTATATGGAAAATTTCTTATAGAAAATTTCTTATATGGAAAATTTCTTATAGAAAATTTCTTATATGGAAAATTTCTTATAGAAAATTTCTTATATGGAAAATTTCTTATAGAAAATTTCTTATATGGAAAATTTCTTATAGAAAATTTCTTATATGGAAAATTTCTTATAGAAAATTTCTTATATGGAAAATTTCTCATAGAAAATTTCTTATATGAAAAATTTCTTATAGAAAATTTCTTATATGGAAAATTTCTTATAGAAAATTTCTTATATGGAAAATTTCTTATAGAAAATTTCTTATATGGAAAATTTCTTATAGAAAATTTCTTATATGGAAAATTTCTTATAGAAAACTTCTTATATGGAAAATTTCTTATAGAAAATTTCTTATCTGGAAAATTTCTTATAGAAAATTTCTTATCTGGAAAATTTCTTATAGAAAATTTCTTATAGAAAATTGCTTATATGGAAAATTTCTTATAGAAAATTTCTTATATGGAAAATTTCTTATAGAAAACTTCTTATATGGAAAATTTCTTATAGAAAATTTCTTATCTGGAAAATTTCTTATAGAAAATTTCTTATCTGGAAAATTTCTTATAGAAAATTTCTTATATGGAAAATTTCTTTCAGAAAGTTTCTTATATAGAAAATTTCTTATAGAAAATTTCTTATATGGGAAATTTCTTATAGAAAATTTCTTATATGGAAAATTTCTTATAGAAAATTTCTTATATGGAAAATTTCTTATATGGAAAATTTATTATAGAAAATTTCTTATATGGAAAATTTCTTATAGAAAATTTCTTATATGGAAAATTTATTATAGAAAATTTCTTATATGGAAAATTTCCTATAGAAAATTTCTTATATGGTAAATTTCTTATAGAAAATTTCTTATATGGAAAATTTCTTGAATGGATAAATTCATACAGAAAATAACTTATATGGTAAATTTTTATATGGAGAATTTCTTATTGAATATTCCTAATATGGAAAATTTATTATAGAATATTTCTTATATGGAAAATGTTTATGTGTAGAATTTCTCATAGAATTTTTCTTATATGGAAAATTTCTTATAGAAAATTTTTGATATGCAAAATTTCTTATAGAAAATTTTTTATATGGAAAATTTCTTATATTTTTTGGAAAATTTATTATAGAAAATTTCTTATATGGAAAATTTCTTAAACAAAATTTCTTATATGGCAATTTATTATAGAAAATTTCTTATATGGAAAATTTCTTATAGAAAATTTCTTATATGGAAAATTTCTTACAGAAAATTTCTTATATGGAAAATTTCTTATAGAAAATTTTTTATATGAAAAATTTCTTATAGAAAATTTCTTTTATGTAAAATTTTTATAGAAAATTTCTAATATGGAAAATTTCTTCTACAAAATTCCTTATAAAGAAAATTTCTTATATGGAAAATTTCTTAAATTTTTAATTTCTTATAGAAAATTTCTTATATGGAAAATTTCTTATAGAAAATTTCTAATATGGAAAATTTCTTATCGAAAATTTCTTATATGGAAATTTTTTTAAAGAAAATTTTCTATATGGAACATTTCTTATAGAAAATTTCTTATATGGAAAATTTCTTATAGAAAATTTCTTATATGGAAAATTTCTTATAGAAAATTTCTTATATGGAAAATTTCTTATAGAAAATTTCTTATATGGAAAATTTCTTATAGAAAATTTCTTATATGGAAAATTTCTTATAGAAAATTTCTTATATGTAAAATTTCTTATAGAAAATTTCTTATATGGAAAATTTCTCATAGAAAATTTCTTATATGGAAAATTTCTCATAGAAAATTTCTTATATGGAAAATTTCTTATAGAAAATATCTTATATGGAAAATTTCTTATAGAAAATTTCTTATATGGAAAATTTCTTATAGAAAATTTCTTATATGGAAAATTTCTTATAGAAAATTTCTTATATGGAAAATTTCTTATAGAAAATTTCTTATATGGAAAATTTCTTATAGAAAATTTCTTATATGGAAAATTTCTTATAGAAAATTTCTTATCTGGAAAATTTCTTATAGAAAATTTCTTATCTGGAAAATTTCTTATAGAAAATTTCTTATATGGAAAATTTCTTTCAGAAAGTTTCTTATATAGAAAATTTCTTATAGAAAATTTCTTATATGGGAAATTTCTTATAGAAAATTTCTAATATGGAAAATTTCTTATCGAAAATTTCTTATATGGAAATTTTTTTAAAGAAAATTTTCTATATGGAACATTTCTTATAGAAAATTTCTTATATGGAAAATTTCTTATAGAAAATTTCTTATATGGAAAATTTCTTATAGAAAATTTCTTATATGGAAAATTTCTTATAGAAAATTTCTTATATGGAAAATTTCTTATAGAAAATTTCTTATATGGAAAATTTCTTATAGAAAATTTCTTATATGGGAAATTTCTTATAGAAAATTTCTTATATGGAATATTTCTTATAGAAAATTTTTGATATGGACAATTTCTTATAGAAAATTTTTTATATGGAAAATTTCTTATATTATATGGAAAATTTATTAAAGAAAATTTCTTATATGGAAAATTTCTTATACAAAATTTCTTATATGGCAATTTGGATACATTCCTACAGAAAATAACTTATATGGTAAATTTTAATATGGAGAATTTCTCATAGAATTTTTCTTATCTAGAAAATTTCTTATAGAAAATTTTTCATATGGACAATTTCTTATAGAAAATGTTTTATATGGAAAATTTCTTATATTATATGGAAAATTTTTTATAGAAAATTTCTTATATGGAAAATTTCTTATACAAAATTTCTTATATGGCAATTTGGATAAATTCATACAGAAAATAACTTATATGGCAAATTTTAATATGGAGAATTTCTTATTGAATATTCCTAATATGGAAAATTTATTATAGAATATTTCTTATATGGAAAATGTTTATGTGTAGAATTTCTCATAGAATTTTTCTTATATGGAAAATTTCTTATAGAAAATTTTTGATATGCAAAATTTCTTATAGAAAATTTTTTATATGGAAAATTTCTTATATTTTTTGGAAAATTTATTATAGAAAATTTCTTATATGGAAAATTTCTTAAACAAAATTTCTTATATGGCAATTTATTATAGAAAATTTCTTATATGGAAAATTTCTTATAGAAAATTTCTTATATGGAAAATTTCTTGAATGGATAAATTCATACAGAAAATAACTTATATGGTAAATTTTTATATGGAGAATTTCTTATTGAATATTCCTAATATGGAAAATTTATTATAGAATATTTCTTATATGGAAAATGTTTATGTGGAGAATTTCTCATAGAATTTTTCTTATATGGAATATTTCTTATAGAAAATTTTTGATATGGACAATTTCTTATAGAAAATTTGTTATATGGAAAATTTCTTATATTATATGGAAAATTTATTAAAGAAAATTTCTTATATGGAAAATTTCTTACACAAAATATCTTATATGGCAATTTGGATACATTCCTACAGAAAATAACTTATATGGTAAATTTTAATATGGAGAATTTCTCATAGAATTTTTCTTATCTAGAAAATTTCTTATAGAAAATTTTTCATATGGACAATTTCTTATAGAAAATGTTTTATATGGAAAATTTCTTATATTATATGGAAAATTTTTTATAGAAAATTTCTTATATGGAAAATTTCTTACACAAAATTTCTTATATGGCAATTTGGATAAATTCATACAGAAAATAACTTATATGGCAAATTTTAATATGGAGAATTTCTTATTGAATATTCCTAATATGGAAAATTTATTATAGAATATTTCTTATATGGAAAATGTTTAAGTGTAGAATTTCTCATAGAATTTTTCTTATATGGCAAATTTCTTATAGAAAATTTTTGATATGCAAAATTTCTTATAGAAAATTTTTTATATGGAAAATTTCTTATATTTTTTGGAAAATTTATTATAGAAAATTTCTTATATGGAAAATTTCTTAAACAAAATTTCTTATATGGCAATTTATTATAGAAAATTTCTTATATGGAAAATTTCTTATAGAAAATTTCTTATATGGAAAATTTCTTATACAAAATTTCTTATATGACAATTTGGATAAATTCATACAGAAAATAACTTATATGGCAAATTTTAAATGGAGAATTTCTTATTGAATATTCCTAATATGGAAAATTTATTATAGAATATTTCTTATATGGAAAATGTTTATGTGTAGAATTTCTCATAGAATTTTTCTTATATGGAAAATTTCTTATAGAAAATTTTTGATATGCAAAATTTCTTATAGAAAATTTTTTATATGGAAAATTTCTTATATTTTTTGGAAAATTTATTATAGAAAATTTCTTATATGGAAAATTTCTTAAACAAAATTTCTTATATGGCAATTTATTATAGAAAATTTCTTATATGGAAAATTTCTTATAGAAAATTTCTTATATGGAAAATTTCTTACAGAAAATTTCTTATATGGAAAATTTCTTATAGAAAATTTTTTATATGGAAAATTTCTTATAGAAAATTTCTTTTATGTAAAATTTTTATAGAAAATTTCTAATATGGAAAATTTCTTCTACAAAATTCCTTATAAAGAAAATTTCTTATATGGAAAATTTCTTAAATTTTTAATTTCTTATAGAAAATTTCTTATATGGAAAATTTCTTATAGAAAATTTCTTATATGGAAAATTTCTTATAGAAAATTTCTTATATGGAAAATTTCTTATAGAAAATTTCTTATATGGAAAATTTCTTATAGAAAATTTCTTATATGGAAAATTTCTCATAGAAAATTTCTTATATGGAAAATTTCTCACAGAAAAATTTCTTTTATGGAAAATTTCTTATAGAAAATTTCTAATATGGAAAATTTCTTATAGAAAATTTCTTTTATGAAAAATTTCTTATAGAAAATTTCTTATATGGAAAATTTCTTATAGAAAATTTCTTATATGGAAAATTTCTTATAGAAAATTTCTTATATGGAAAATTTCTTATAGAAAATTTCTTATATGGAAAATTTCTTATAGAAAATTTCTTATATGGAAAATTTCTTATAGAAAATTTCTTATATGGAAAATTTCTTATATGGAAAATTTCTTATAGAAAATTTCTTATATGGAAAATTTCTTATAGAAAATTTCTAATATGGAATTTCTTATAGAAAATTTCTAATATGGAAAATTTCTTATAGAAAATTTCTTATATGGAAAATTTCTTATAGAAAATTTCTTATCTGGAAAATTGCTTATAGAAAATTTCTTATCTGGAAAATTTCTTAAAGAAAATTTTTTGTCTGGGAAATTTCTTATAGAAAATTTCTTATATGGAAAATTTCTTAAAGAAAATTTCTTATATGGAAAATTTCTTATAGAAAATTTCTTATATGGAAAATTTCTTATAGAAAATTTCTTATATGGAAAATTTCTTATAGAAAATTTCTTATATGGAAAATTTCTTATAGAAAATTTCTTATATGGAAAATTTCTTATAGAAAATTTCTTATATGGAAAATTTCTTAAAGAAAATTTCTTATATGGAAAATTTCTTATAGAAAATTTCTTATATGGAAAATTTCTTATAGAAAATTTCTTATATGGAAAATTTCTTATAGAAAATTTCTTATATGGAAAATTTCTTATAGAAAATTTCTTATATGGAAAATTTCTTATAGAAAATTTCTTATATGGAAAATTGCTTTCAGAAAGTTTCTTATATGGAAAATTTCTTATAGAAAATTTCTTATATGGAAAATTTCTTATAGAAAATTTCTTATATGGAAAATTTCTTATATGGAAAATTTCTTATAGAAAATTTCTTATATGGAAAATTTCTTATAGAAAATTTCTTATATGGAAAATTTCTTATAGAAAATTTCTTATATGGAAAATTTCTTATAGAAAATTTCTTATATGGAAAATTTCTTATAGAAAATTTCTTATATGGAAAATTTCTTATAGAAAATTTCTTATATGGAAAATTTCTTATAGAAAATTTCTTATATGGAAAATTTCTTATAGAAAATTTCTTATATGGAAAATTTCTTATAGAAAATTTCTTATATGGAAAATTTCTTATAGAAAATTTCTTATATGGAAAATTTCTTATAGAAAATTTCTTATATGGAAAATTTCTTATAGAAAATTTCTTATATGGAAAATTTCTTATAGAAAATTTCTTATATGGAAAATTTCTTATAGAAAATTTCTTATATGGAAAATTTCTTATAGAAAATTTCTTATATGGAAAATTTCTTATAGAAAATTTCTTATATGGAAAATTTCTTATAGAAAATTTCTTATATGGAAAATTTCTTATAGAAAATTTCTTATATGGAAAATTTCTTATAGAAAATTTCTTATCTGGAAAATTTCTTATAGAAAATTTCTTATATGGAAAATTTCTTTCAGAAAGTTTCTTATATGGAAAATTTCTTATAGAAAATTTCTTATATGGAAAATTTCTTATAGAAAATTTCTTATATGGAAAATTTATTATAGAAAATTTCTTATATGGAAAATTTCTTATAGAAAATTTCTTATATGGAAAATTTCTTATATGGAAAATTTCTTATAGAAAATTTCTTATATGGTAAATTTCTTATAGAAAATTTCTTATATGGTAAATTTCTTATAGAAAATTTCTATATGGAAAATTTCTTATAGAAAATTTCTTATATGGAAAATTTCCTATAGAAAATTTCTTATATGGAAAATTTCTTATAGAAAATTTCTTATATGGAAAATTTCTTATAGAAAATTTCTTATATGGAAAATTTCTTATAGAAAATTTCTAATATGGAATTTCTTATAGAAAATTTCTAATATGGAAAATTTCTTATAGAAAATTTCTTATATGGAAAATTTCTTATAGAAAATTTCTTATCTGGAAAATTGCTTATAGAAAATTTCTTATCTGGAAAATTTCTTATAGAAAATTTTTTGTCTGGGAAATTTCTTATAGAAAATTTCTTATATGGAAAATTTCTTAAAGAAAATTTCTTATATGGAAAATTTCTTATAGAAAATTTCTTATATGGAAAATTTCTTATAGAAAATTTCTTATATGGAAAATTTCTTATAGAAAATTTCTTATATGGAAAATTTCTTATAGAAAATTTCTTATATGGAAAATTTCTTATAGAAAATTTCTTATATGGAAAATTTCTTATAGAAAATTTCTTATATGAAAAATTTCTTATAGAAAATTTCTTATATGGAAAATTTCTTATAGAAAATTTCTTATATGGAAAATTTCCTATAGAAAATTTCTTATATGGTAAATTTCTTATAGAAAATTTCTTATATGGAAAATTTATTATAGAAAATTTCTTATATGGGAAATTTATTATAGAAAATTTCTTATATGGGAAATTTCTTATAGAAAATTTCTTATATGGAAAATTTCTTATACAAAATTTCTTATATGGAAAATTTCTCACAGAAAAATTTCTTTTATGGAAAATTTCTTATAGAAAATTTCTAATATGGAAAATTTCTTATAGAAAATTTCTTATATGAAAAATTTCTTATAGAAAATTTCTTATATGGAAAATTTCTTATAGAAAATTTCTTATATGGAAAATTTCTTATAGAAAATTTCTTATATGGAAAATTTCTTATAGAAAATTTCTTATATGGAAAATTTCTTATAGAAAATTTCTTATATGGAAAATTTCTTATAGAAAATTTCTTATATGGAAAATTTCTTTCAGAAAGTTTCTTATATGGAAAATTTCTTATAGAAAATTTCTTATATGGAAAATTTCTTATAGAAAATTTCTTATATGGAAAATTTCTTATATGGAAAATTTCTTATAGAAAATTTCTTATATGGAAAATTTCTTATAGAAAATTTCTTATATGGAAAATTTCTTATAGAAAATTTCTTATATGGAAAATTTCTTATAGAAAATTTCTTATATGGAAAATTTCTTATAGAAAATTTCTTATATGGAAAATTTCTTATAGAAAATTTCTTATATGGAAAATTTCTTATAGAAAATTTCTTATATGGAAAATTTCTTATAGAAAATTTCTTATATGGAAAATTTCTTATAGAAAATTTCTTATATGGAAAATTTCTCATAGAAAATTTCTTATATGGAAAATTTCTTATAGAAAATTTCTTATATGGAAAATTTCTTTCAGAAAGTTTCTTATATGGAAAATTTCTTATAGAAAATTTCTTATATGGAAAATTTCTTATAGAAAATTTCTTATATGGAAAATTTCTTATATGGAAAATTTCTTATAGAAAATTTCTTATAGAAAATTTCTTATATGGAAAATTTCTTATAGAAAATTTCTTATATGGAAAATTTCTTATAGAAAATTTCTTATATGGAAAATTTCTTATAGAAAATTTCTTATATGGAAAATTTCTTATAGAAAATTTCTTATATGGAAAATTTCTTATAGAAAATTTCTTATATGGAAAATTTCTTATAGAAAATTTCTTATATGGAAAATTTCTTATAGAAAATTTCTTATATGGAAAATTTCTTATAGAAAATTTCTTATATGCAAAATTTCTTATAGAAAATTTCTTATATGGAAAATTTCTTATAGAAAATTTCTTATATGGAAAATATCTTATAGAAAATTTCTTATATGGAAAATTTCTTATAGAAAATTTCTTATATGGAAAATTTCTTATAGAAAATTTCTTATATGGAAAATTTCTTATAGAAAATTTCTTATATGGAAAATTTCTTATAGAAAATTTCTAATATGGAAAATTTCTTATAGAAAATTTCTTATATGAAAAATTTCTTATAGAAAATTTCTTATATGGAAAATTTCTTATAGAAAATTTCTTATATGGAAAATTTCTTATAGAAAATTTCTTATATGGAAAATTTCTTATAGAAAATTTCTTATATGGAAAATTTCTTATAGAAAATTTCTTATATGGAAAATTTCTTATAGAAAATTTCTTATATGGAAAATTTCTTTCAGAAAGTTTCTTATATGGAAAATTTCTTATAGAAAATTTCTTATATGGAAAATTTCTTATAGAAAATTTCTTATATGGAAAATTTCTTATATGGAAAATTTCTTATAGAAAATTTCTTATAGAAAATTTCTTATATGGAAAATTTCTTATAGAAAATTTCTTATATGGAAAATTTCTTATAGAAAATTTCTTATATGGAAAATTTCTTATAGAAAATTTCTTATATGGAAAATTTCTAATAGAAAATTTCTTATATGGAAAATTTCTTATAGAAAATTTCTTATATGGAAAATTTCTTATAGAAAATTTCTTATATGGAAAATTTCTTATAGAAAATTTCTTATATGCAAAATTTCTTATAGAAAATTTCTTATATGGAAAATTTCTTATAGAAAATTTCTTATATGGAAAATTTCTTATAGAAAATTTCTTATATGGAAAATTTCTTATAGAAAATTTCTTATATGGAAAATTTCTTTCAGAAAGTTTCTTATATGGAAAATTTCTTATAGAAAATTTCTTATATGGAAAATTTCTTATAGAAAATTTCTTATATGGAAAATTTCTTATATGGAAAATTTCTTATAGAAAATTTCTTATAGAAAATTTCTTATAGAAAATTTCTTATATGGAAAATTTCTTATAGAAAATTTCTTATATGGAAAATTTCTTATAGAAAATTTCTTATATGGAAAATTTCTTATAGAAAATTTCTTATATGGAAAATTTCTTATAGAAAATTTCTTATATGGAAAATTTCTTATAGAAAATTTCTTATATGGAAAATTTCTTATAGAAAATTTCTTATATGGAAAATTTCTTATAGAAAATTTCTTATATGCAAAATTTCTTATAGAAAATTTCTTATATGGAAAATTTCTTATAGAAAATTTCTTATATGGAAAATTTCTTATAGAAAATTTCTTATATGGAAAATTTCTTATAGAAAATTTCTTATATGGAAAATTTCTTATAGAAAATTTCTTATATGGAAAATTTCTTATAGAAAATTTCTTATATGGAAAATTTCTTATAGAAAATTTCTTATATGGAAAATTTCTTATAGAAAATTTCTTATATGGAAAATTTCTTATAGAAAATTTCTTATATGGAAAATTTCTTATAGAAAATTTCTTATATGAAAAATTTCTTATAGAAAATTTCTTATATGGAAAATTTCTTATAGAAAATTTCTTATATGGAAAATTTCCTATAGAAAATTTCTTATATGGTAAATTTCTTATAGAAAATTTCTTATATGGAAAATTTATTATAGAAAATTTCTTATATGGGAAATTTATTATAGAAAATTTCTTATATGGGAAATTTCTTATAGAAAATTTCTTATATGGAAAATTTCTTATACAAAATTTCTTATATGGAAAATTTCTCACAGAAAAATTTCTTTTATGGAAAATTTCTTATAGAAAATTTCTAATATGGAAAATTTCTTATAGAAAATTTCTTATATGAAAAATTTCTTATAGAAAATTTCTTATATGGAAAATTTCTTATAGAAAATTTCTTATATGGAAAATTTCTTATAGAAAATTTCTTATATGGAAAATTTCTTATAGAAAATTTCTTATATGGAAAATTTCTTATAGAAAATTTCTTATATGGAAAATTTCTTATAGAAAATTTCTTATATGGAAAATTTCTTTCAGAAAGTTTCTTATATGGAAAATTTCTTATAGAAAATTTCTTATATGGAAAATTTCTTATAGAAAATTTCTTATATGGAAAATTTCTTATATGGAAAATTTCTTATAGAAAATTTCTTATATGGAAAATTTCTTATAGAAAATTTCTTATATGGAAAATTTCTTATAGAAAATTTCTTATATGGAAAATTTCTTATAGAAAATTTCTTATATGGAAAATTTCTTATAGAAAATTTCTTATATGGAAAATTTCTTATAGAAAATTTCTTATATGGAAAATTTCTTATAGAAAATTTCTTATATGGAAAATTTCTTATAGAAAATTTCTTATATGGAAAATTTCTTATAGAAAATTTCTTATATGGAAAATTTCTCATAGAAAATTTCTTATATGGAAAATTTCTTATAGAAAATTTCTTATATGGAAAATTTCTTTCAGAAAGTTTCTTATATGGAAAATTTCTTATAGAAAATTTCTTATATGGAAAATTTCTTATAGAAAATTTCTTATATGGAAAATTTCTTATATGGAAAATTTCTTATAGAAAATTTCTTATAGAAAATTTCTTATATGGAAAATTTCTTATAGAAAATTTCTTATATGGAAAATTTCTTATAGAAAATTTCTTATATGGAAAATTTCTTATAGAAAATTTCTTATATGGAAAATTTCTTATAGAAAATTTCTTATATGGAAAATTTCTTATAGAAAATTTCTTATATGGAAAATTTCTTATAGAAAATTTCTTATATGGAAAATTTCTTATAGAAAATTTCTTATATGGAAAATTTCTTATAGAAAATTTCTTATATGGAAAATTTCTTATAGAAAATTTCTTATATGCAAAATTTCTTATAGAAAATTTCTTATATGGAAAATTTCTTATAGAAAATTTCTTATATGGAAAATATCTTATAGAAAATTTCTTATATGGAAAATTTCTTATAGAAAATTTCTTATATGGAAAATTTCTTATAGAAAATTTCTTATATGGAAAATTTCTTATAGAAAATTTCTTATATGGAAAATTTCTTATAGAAAATTTCTTATATGGAAAATTTCTTATAGAAAATTTCTAATATGGAAAATTTCTTATAGAAAATTTCTTATATGAAAAATTTCTTATAGAAAATTTCTTATATGGAAAATTTCTTATAGAAAATTTCTTATATGGAAAATTTCTTATAGAAAATTTCTTATATGGAAAATTTCTTATAGAAAATTTCTTATATGGAAAATTTCTTATAGAAAATTTCTTATATGGAAAATTTCTTATAGAAAATTTCTTATATGGAAAATTTCTTATAGAAAATTTCTTATATGGAAAATTTCTTATAGAAAATTTCTTATATGGAAAATTTCTTTCAGAAAGTTTCTTATATGGAAAATTTCTTATAGAAAATTTCTTATATGGAAAATTTCTTATAGAAAATTTCTTATATGGAAAATTTCTTATATGGAAAATTTCTTATAGAAAATTTCTTATAGAAAATTTCTTATATGGAAAATTTCTTATAGAAAATTTCTTATATGGAAAATTTCTTATAGAAAATTTCTTATATGGAAAATTTCTTATAGAAAATTTCTTATATGGAAAATTTCTTATAGAAAATTTCTTATATGGAAAATTTCTTATAGAAAATTTCTTATATGGAAAATTTCTTATAGAAAATTTCTTATATGGAAAATTTCTTATAGAAAATTTCTTATATGCAAAATTTCTTATAGAAAATTTCTTATATGGAAAATTTCTTATAGAAAATTTCTTATATGGAAAATTTCTTATAGAAAATTTCTTATATGGAAAATTTCTTATAGAAAATTTCTTATATGGAAAATTTCTTTCAGAAAGTTTCTTATATGGAAAATTTCTTATAGAAAATTTCTTATATGGAAAATTTCTTATAGAAAATTTCTTATATGGAAAATTTCTTATATGGAAAATTTCTTATAGAAAATTTCTTATAGAAAATTTCTTATAGAAAATTTCTTATATGGAAAATTTCTTATAGAAAATTTCTTATATGGAAAATTTCTTATAGAAAATTTCTTATATGGAAAATTTCTTATAGAAAATTTCTTATATGGAAAATTTCTTATAGAAAATTTCTTATATGGAAAATTTCTTATAGAAAATTTCTTATATGGAAAATTTCTTATAGAAAATTTCTTATATGGAAAATTTCTTATAGAAAATTTCTTATATGCAAAATTTCTTATAGAAAATTTCTTATATGGAAAATTTCTTATAGAAAATTTCTTATATGGAAAATTTCTTATAGAAAATTTCTTATATGGAAAATTTCTTATAGAAAATTTCTTATATGGAAAATTTCTTATAGAAAATTTCTTATATGGAAAATTTCTTATAGAAAATTTCTTATATGGAAAATTTCTTATAGAAAATTTCTTATATGGAAAATTTCTTATAGAAAATTTCTAATATGGAAAATTTCTTATAGAAAATTTCTTATATGAAAAATTTCTTATAGAAAATTTCTTATATGGAAAATTTCTTATAGAAAATTTCTTATATGGAAAATTTCTTATAGAAAATTTCTTATATGGAAAATTTCTTATAGAAAATTTCTTATATGGAAAATTTCTTATAGAAAATTTCTTATATGGAAAATTTCTTATAGAAAATTTCTTATATGGAAAATTTCTTATAGAAAATTTCTTATATGGAAAATTTCTTTCAGAAAGTTTCTTATATGGAAAATTTCTTATAGAAAATTTCTTATATGGAAAATTTCTTATAGAAAATTTCTTATATGGAAAATTTCTTATATGGAAAATTTCTTATAGAAAATTTCTTATAGAAAATTTCTTATATGGAAAATTTCTTATAGAAAATTTCTTATATGGAAAATTTCTTATAGAAAATTTCTTATATGGAAAATTTCTTATAGAAAATTTCTTATATGGAAAATTTCTTATAGAAAATTTCTTATATGGAAAATTTCTTATAGAAAATTTCTTATATGGAAAATTTCTTATAGAAAATTTCTTATATGCAAAATTTCTTATAGAAAATTTCTTATATGGAAAATTTCTTATAGAAAATTTCTTATATGGAAAATTTCTTATAGAAAATTTCTTATATGGAAAATTTCTTATAGAAAATTTCTTATATGGAAAATTTCTTATAGAAAATTTCTTATATGGAAAATTTCTTATAGAAAATTTCTTATATGGAAAATTTCTTATAGAAAATTTCTTATATGGAAAATTTCTTATAGAAAATTTCTTATATGGAAAATTTCTTTTAGAAAATTTCTTATCTGGAAAATTTCTTATAGAAAATTTCTTATATGGAAAATTTCTTTCAGAAAGTTTGTTATATGGAAAATTTCTTATAGAAAATTTCTTATATGGGAAATTTCTTATAGAAAATTTCTTATATGGAAAATTTCTTATAGAAAATTTCTTATATGGAAAATTTCTTATATGGAAAATTTCTTATAGAAAATTTCTTATATGGAATATTTCTTATAGAAAATTTCTTATATGGAAAATTTATTATAGAAAATTTCTTATATGGAAAATTTCTTATAGAAAATTTCTTATATTGAAAATTTATTATAGAAAATTTCTTATATGGAAAATTTCTTATAGAAAATTTCTTATATGGAAAATTTCCTATAGAAAATTTCTTATATGGAAAATTTCTTATAGAAAATTTCTTATATGGAAAATTTCTTGAATGGATAAATTCATACAGAATATAACTTATATGGTAAATTTTTATATGGAGAATTTCTTATTGAATATTCCTAATATGGAAAATTTATTATAGAATATTTCTTATATGGAAAATGTTTATGTGGAGAATTTCTCATAGAAAATTTCTAATATGGAAAATTTCTTATAGAAAATTTCTTATATGAAAAATTTCTTATAGAAAATTTCTTATATGGAAAATTTCTTATAGAAAATTTCTTATATGGAAAATTTCTTATAGAAAATTTCTTATATGGAAAATTTCTTATAGAAAATTTCTTATATGGAAAATTTCTTATAGAAAATTTCTTATATGGAAAATTTCTTATAGAAAATTTCTTATATGGAAAATTTCTTATAGAAAATTTCTTATATGGAAAATTTCTTTCAGAAAGTTTCTTATATGGAAAATTTCTTATAGAAAATTTCTTATATGGAAAATTTCTTATAGAAAATTTCTTATATGGAAAATTTCTTATATGGAAAATTTCTTATAGAAAATTTCTTATAGAAAATTTCTTATATGGAAAATTTCTTATAGAAAATTTCTTATATGGAAAATTTCTTATATGGAAAATTTCTTATAGAAAATTTCTTATAGAAAATTTCTTATATGGAAAATTTCTTATAGAAAATTTCTTATATGGAAAATTTCTTATAGAAAATTTCTTATATGGAAAATTTCTTATAGAAAATTTCTTATATGGAAAATTTCTTATAGAAAATTTCTTATATGGAAAATTTCTTATAGAAAATTTCTTATATGGAAAATTTCTTATAGAAAATTTCTTATATGGAAAATTTCTTATAGAAAATTTCTTATATGGAAAATTTCTTATAGAAAATTTCTTATATGCAAAATTTCTTATAGAAAATTTCTTATATGGAAAATTTCTTATAGAAAATTTCTTATATGGAAAATTTCTTATAGAAAATTTCTTATATGGAAAATTTCTTATAGAAAATTTCTTATATGGAAAATTTCTTATAGAAAATTTCTTATATGGAAAATTTCTTTCAGAAAGTTTCTTATATGGAAAATTTCTTATAGAAAATTTCTTATATGGAAAATTTCTTATAGAAAATTTCTTATATGGAAAATTTCTTATATGGAAAATTTCTTATAGAAAATTTCTTATAGAAAATTTCTTATATGGAAAATTTCTTATAGAAAATTTCTTATATGGAAAATTTCTTATAGAAAATTTCTTATATGGAAAATTTCTTATAGAAAATTTCTTATATGGAAAATTTCTTATAGAAAATTTCTTATATGGAAAATTTCTTATAGAAAATTTCTTATATGGAAAATTTCTTATAGAAAATTTCTTATATGGAAAATTTCTTATAGAAAATTTCTTATATGCAAAATTTCTTATAGAAAATTTCTTATATGGAAAATTTCTTATAGAAAATTTCTTATATGGAAAATTTCTTATAGAAAATTTCTTATATGGAAAATTTCTTATAGAAAATTTCTTATATGGAAAATTTCTTATAGAAAATTTCTTATATGGAAAATTTCTTATAGAAAATTTCTTATATGGAAAATTTCTTATAGAAAATTTCTAATATGGAAAATTTCTTATAGAAAATTTCTTATATGAAAAATTTCTTATAGAAAATTTCTTATATGGAAAATTTCTTATAGAAAATTTCTTATATGGAAAATTTCTTATAGAAAATTTCTTATATGGAAAATTTCTTATAGAAAATTTCTTATATGGAAAATTTCTTATAGAAAATTTCTTATATGGAAAATTTCTTATAGAAAATTTCTTATATGGAAAATTTCTTATAGAAAATTTCTTATATGGAAAATTTCTTTCAGAAAGTTTCTTATATGGAAAATTTCTTATAGAAAATTTCTTATATGGAAAATTTCTTATAGAAAATTTCTTATATGGAAAATTTCTTATATGGAAAATTTCTTATAGAAAATTTCTTATAGAAAATTTCTTATATGGAAAATTTCTTATAGAAAATTTCTTATATGGAAAATTTCTTATAGAAAATTTCTTATATGGAAAATTTCTTATAGAAAATTTCTTATATGGAAAATTTCTTATAGAAAGTTTCTTATATGGAAAATTTCTTATAGAAAATTTCTTATATGGAAAATTTCTTATAGAAAATTTCTTATATGGAAAATTTCTTATATGGAAAATTTCTTATAGAAAATTTCTTATAGAAAATTTCTTATATGGAAAATTTCTTATAGAAAATTTCTTATATGGAAAATTTCTTATAGAAAATTTCTTATATGGAAAATTTCTTATAGAAAATTTCTTATATGGAAAATTTCTTATAGAAAATTTCTTATATGGAAAATTTCTTATAGAAAATTTCTTATATGGAAAATTTCTTATAGAAAATTTCTTATATGGAAAATTTCTTATAGAAAATTTCTTATATGCAAAATTTCTTATAGAAAATTTCTTATATGGAAAATTTCTTATAGAAAATTTCTTATATGGAAAATTTCTTATAGAAAATTTCTTATATGGAAAATTTCTTATAGAAAATTTCTTATATGGAAAATTTCTTATAGAAAATTTCTTATATGGAAAATTTCTTATAGAAAATTTCTTATATGGAAAATTTCTTATAGAAAATTTCTAATATGGAAAATTTCTTATAGAAAATTTCTTATATGAAAAATTTCTTATAGAAAATTTCTTATATGGAAAATTTCTTATAGAAAATTTCTTATATGGAAAATTTCTTATAGAAAATTTCTTATATGGAAAATTTCTTATAGAAAATTTCTTATATGGAAAATTTCTTATAGAAAATTTCTTATATGGAAAATTTCTTATAGAAAATTTCTTATATGGAAAATTTCTTATAGAAAATTTCTTATATGGAAAATTTCTTTCAGAAAGTTTCTTATATGGAAAATTTCTTATAGAAAATTTCTTATATGGAAAATTTCTTATAGAAAATTTCTTATATGGAAAATTTCTTATATGGAAAATTTCTTATAGAAAATTTCTTATAGAAAATTTCTTATATGGAAAATTTCTTATAGAAAATTTCTTATATGGAAAATTTCTTATAGAAAATTTCTTATATGGAAAATTTCTTATAGAAAATTTCTTATATGGAAAATTTCTTATAGAAAATTTCTTATATGGAAAATTTCTTATAGAAAATTTCTTATATGGAAAATTTCTTATAGAAAATTTCTTATATGGAAAATTTCTTATAGAAAATTTCTTATATGCAAAATTTCTTATAGAAAATTTCTTATATGGAAAATTTCTTATAGAAAATTTCTTATATGGAAAATTTCTTATAGAAAATTTCTTATATGGAAAATTTCTTATAGAAAATTTCTTATATGGAAAATTTCTTATAGAAAATTTCTTATATGGAAAATTTCTTATAGAAAATTTCTTATATGGAAAATTTCTTATAGAAAATTTCTTATCTGGAAAATTTCTTATAGAAAATTTCTTATATGGAAAATTTCTTTCAGAAAGTTTCTTATATGGAAAATTTCTTATAGAAAATTTCTTATATGGGAAATTTCTTATAGAAAATTTCTTATATGGAAAATTTCTTATAGAAAATTTCTTATATGGAAAATTTCTTATATGGAAAATTTCTTATAGAAAATTTCTTATATGGAATATTTCTTATAGAAAATTTCTTATATGGAAAATTTATTATAGAAAATTTCTTATATGGAAAATTTCTTATAGAAAATTTCTTATATTGAAAATTTATTATAGAAAATTTCTTATATGGAAAATTTCTTATAGAAAATTTCTTATATGGAAAATTTCCTATAGAAAATTTCTTATATGGAAAATTTCTTATAGAAAATTTCTTATATGGAAAATTTCTTGAATGGATAAATTCATACAGAATATAACTTATATGGTAAATTTTTATATGGAGAATTTCTTATTGAATATTCCTAATATGGAAAATTTATTATAGAATATTTCTTATATGGAAAATGTTTATGTGGAGAATTTCTCATAGAATTTTTCTTATATGGAATATTTCTTATAGAAAATTTTTGATATGGACAATTTCTTATAGAAAATTTGTTATATGGAAAATTTCTTATATTATATGGAAAATTTATTAAAGAAAATTTCTTATATGGAAAATTTCTTATACAAAATTTCTTATATGGCAATTTGGATACATTCCTACAGAAAATAACTTATATGGTAAATTTTAATATGGAGAATTTCTCATAGAATTTTTCTTATCTAGAAAATTTCTTATAGAAAATTTTTCATATGGACAATTTCTTATAGAAAATGTTTTATATGGAAAATTTCTTATATTATATGGAAAAATTTTTATAGAAAATTTCTTATATGGAAAATTTTTTACACAAAATTTCTTATATGGCAATTTGGATAAATTCATACAGAAAATAACTTATATGGCAAATTTTAATATGGAGAATTTCTTATTGAATATTCCTAATATGGAAAATTTATTATAGAATATTTCTTATATGGAAAATGTTTATGTGTAGAATTTCTCATAGAATTTTTCTTATATGGAAAATTTCTTATAGAAAATTTTTGATATGCAAAATTTCTTATAGAAAATTTTTTATATGGAAAATTTCTTATATTTTTTGGAAAATTTATTATAGAAAATTTCTTATATGGAAAATTTCTTAAACAAAATTTCTTATATGGCAATTTATTATAGAAAATTTCTTATATGGAAAATTTCTTATAGAAAATTTCTTATATGGAAAATTTCTTATAGAAAATTTCTTATATGGAAAATTTCTTATAGAAAATTTCCTATAGAAAATTTCTTATATGGTAAATTTCTTATAGAAAATTTCTTATATGGAAAATTTATTATAGAAAATTTCTTATATGGGAAATTTATTATAGAAAATTTCTTATATGGGAAATTTCTTATAGAAAATTTCTTATATGGAAAATTTCTTATAGAAAATTTCTTATATGGAAAATTTCTTATAGAAAATTTCTTATATGGAAAATTTCTTATAGAAAATTTCTTATATGGAAAATTTCTTATAGAAAATTTCTTATATGGAAAATTTCTTATAGAAAATTTCTTATCTGGAAAATTTCTTATAGAAAATTTCTTATAGAAAATTTCTTATATGGAAAATTTCTTATAGAAAATTTCCTATAGAAAATTTCTTATATGGTAAATTTCTTATAGAAAATTTCTTATATGGAAAATTTATTATAGAAAATTTCTTATATGGGAAATTTATTATAGAAAATTTCTTATATGGGAAATTTCTTATAGAAAATTTCTTATATGGAAAATTTCTCACAGAAAAATTTCTTTTATGGAAAATTTCTTATAGAAAATTTCTAATATGGAAAATTTCTTATAGAAAATTTCTTATATGGAAAATTTCTTATAGAAAATTTCCTATAGAAAATTTCTTATATGGTAAATTTCTTATAGAAAATTTCTTATATGGAAAATTTATTATAGAAAATTTCTTATATGGGAAATTTATTATAGAAAATTTCTTATATGGGAAATTTCTTATAGAAAATTTCTTATATGGAAAATTTCTTATAGAAAATTTCTTATATGGAAAATTTCTTATAGAAAATTTCTTATATGGAAAATTTCTTATAGAAAATTTCTTATATGGAAAATTTCTTATAGAAAATTTCTTATATGGAAAATTTCTTATAGAAAATTTCTTATCTGGAAAATTTCTTATAGAAAATTTCTTATAGAAAATTTCTTATATGGAAAATTTCTTATAGAAAATTTCCTATAGAAAATTTCTTATATGGTAAATTTCTTATAGAAAATTTCTTATATGGAAAATTTATTATAGAAAATTTCTTATATGGGAAATTTATTATAGAAAATTTCTTATATGGGAAATTTCTTATAGAAAATTTCTTATATGGAAAATTTCTCACAGAAAAATTTCTTTTATGGAAAATTTCTTATAGAAAATTTCTAATATGGAAAATTTCTTATAGAAAATTTCTTATATGGAAAATTTCTTATAGAAAATTTCTTATATGGAAAATTTCTTATAGAAAATTTCTTATATGGAAAATTTCTTATAGAAAATTTCTTATATGGAAAATTTCTTATAGAAAATTTCTTATATGGAAAATTTCTTATAGAAAATTTCTTATATGGAAAATTTCTTATAGAAAATTTCTTATATGGAAAATTTCTTATAGAAAATTTCTTATATGGAAAATTTCTTATAGAAAATTTCTTATATGGAAAATTTCTTATAGAAAATTTCTTATATGGAAAATTTCTTATAGAAAATTTCTTATATGGAAAATTTCTTATAGAAAATTTCTTATATGGAAAATTTCTTATAGAAAATTTCTTATATGGAAAATTTCTTTCAGAAAGTTTCTTATATGGAAAATTTCTTATAGAAAATTTCTTATATGGAAAATTTCTTATAGAAAATTTCTTATATGGAAAATTTCTTATATGGAGAATTTCTTATAGAAAATTTCTTATATGGAAAATTTCTTATAGAAAATTTCTTATATGGAAAATTTCTTATAGAAAATTTCTTATATGGAAAATTTCTTATAGAAAATTTCTTATATGGAAAATTTCTTATAGAAAATTTCTTATATGGAAAATTTCTTATAGAAAATTTCTTATATGGAAAATTTCTTATAGAAAATTTCTTATATGGAAAATTTCTTAGAGAAAATTTCTTATAGAAAATTTCTTATATGGAAAATTTCTTATAGAAAATTTCCTATAGAAAATTTCTTATATGGTAAATTTCTTATAGAAAATTTCTTATATGGTAAATTTCTTATAGAAAATTTCTTATATGGAAAATTTATTATAGAAAATTTCTTATATGGGAAATTTATTATAGAAAATTTCTTATATGGGAAATTTCTTATAGAAAATTTCTTATATGGAAAATTTCTTATAGAAAATTTCTTATATGGAAAATTTCTTATAGAAAATTTCTTATATGGAAAATTTCTTATAGAAAATTTCTTATATGGAAAATTTCTTATAGAAAATTTCTTATATGGAAAATTTCTTATAGAAAATTTCTTATATGGAAAATTTATTATAGAAAATTTCTTATATGGGAAATTTATTATAGAAAATTTCTTATATGGGAAATTTCTTATAGAAAATTTCTTATATGGAAAATTTCTTATAGAAAATTTCTTATATGGAAAATTTCTTATAGAAAATTTCTTATATGGAAAATTTCTTATAGAAAATTTCTTATATGGAAAATTTCTTATAGAAAATTTCTTATATGGAAAATTTCTTATAGAAAATTTCTTATATGGAAAATTTCTTATAGAAAATTTCTTATATGGAAAATTTCTTATAGAAAATTTCTTATATGGAAAATTTCTTATAGAAAATTTCTTATATGGTAAATTTCTTATAGAAAATTTCTTATATGGAAAATTTATTATAGAAAATTTCTTATATGGGAAATTTATTATAGAAAATTTCTTATATGGGAAATTTCTTATAGAAAATTTCTTATATGGAAAATTTCTTATAGAAAATTTCTTATATGGAAAATTTCTTATAGAAAATTTCTTATATGGAAAATTTCTTATAGAAAATTTCTTATATGGAAAATTTCTTATAGAAAATTTCTTATATGGAAAATTTCTTATAGAAAATTTCTTATCTGGAAAATTTCTTATAGAAAATTTCTTATAGAAAATTTCTTATATGGAAAATTTCTTATAGAAAATTTCCTATAGAAAATTTCTTATATGGTAAATTTCTTATAGAAAATTTCTTATATGGAAAATTTATTATAGAAAATTTCTTATATGGGAAATTTATTATAGAAAATTTCTTATATGGGAAATTTCTTATAGAAAATTTCTTATATGGAAAATTTCTTATAGAAAATTTCTTATATGGAAAATTTCTTATAGAAAATTTCTTATATGGAAAATTTCTTATAGAAAATTTCTTATATGGAAAATTTATTATAGAAAATTTCTTATATGGGAAATTTATTATAGAAAATTTCTTATATGGGAAATTTCTTATAGAAAATTTCTTATATGGAAAATTTCTTATAGAAAATTTCTTATATGGAAAATTTCTTATAGAAAATTTCTTATATGGAAAATTTCTTATAGAAAATTTCTTATATGGAAAATTTCTTATAGAAAATTTCTTATATGGAAAATTTCTTATAGAAAATTTCTTATATGGAAAATTTCTTATAGAAAATTTCTTATATGGAAAATTTCTTATAGAAAATTTCTTATATGGAAAATTTCTTATAGAAAATTTCTTATATGGAAAATTTCTTATAGAAAATTTCTTATATGGAAAATTTCTTATAGAAAATTTCTTATCTGGAAAATTTCTTATAGAAAATTTCTTATAGAAAATTTCTTATATGGAAAATTTCTTATAGAAAATTTCCTATAGAAAATTTCTTATATGGTAAATTTCTTATAGAAAATTTCTTATATGGAAAATTTATTATAGAAAATTTCTTATATGGGAAATTTATTATAGAAAATTTCTTATATGGGAAATTTCTTATAGAAAATTTCTTATATGGAAAATTTCTTATAGAAAATTTCTTATATGGAAAATTTCTTATAGAAAATTTCTTATATGGAAAATTTCTTATAGAAAATTTCTTATATGGAAAATTTCTTATAGAAAATTTCTTATATGGGAAATTTATTATAGAAAATTTCTTATATGGGAAATTTCTTATAGAAAATTTCTTATATGGAAAATTTCTTATAGAAAATTTCTTATATGGAAAATTTCTTATAGAAAATTTCTTATATGGAAAATTTCTTATAGAAAATTTCTTATATGGAAAATTTCTTATAGAAAATTTCTTATATGGAAAATTTCTTATAGAAAATTTCTTATATGGAAAATTTCTTATAGAAAATTTCTTATATGGAAAATTTCTTATAGAAAATTTCTTATATGGAAAATTTCTTATAGAAAATTTCTTATCTGGAAAATTTCTTATAGAAAATTTCTTATAGAAAATTTCTTATATGGAAAATTTCTTATAGAAAATTTCCTATAGAAAATTTCTTATATGGTAAATTTCTTATAGAAAATTTCTTATATGGAAAATTTATTATAGAAAATTTCTTATATGGGAAATTTATTATAGAAAATTTCTTATATGGGAAATTTCTTATAGAAAATTTCTTATATGGAAAATTTCTTATAGAAAATTTCTTATATGGAAAATTTCTTATAGAAAATTTCTTATATGGAAAATTTCTTATAGAAAATTTCTTATATGGAAAATTTATTATAGAAAATTTCTTATATGGGAAATTTATTATAGAAAATTTCTTATATGGGAAATTTCTTATAGAAAATTTCTTATATGGAAAATTTCTTATAGAAAATTTCTTATATGGAAAATTTCTTATAGAAAATTTCTTATATGGAAAATTTCTTATAGAAAATTTCTTATATGGAAAATTTCTTATAGAAAATTTCTTATATGGAAAATTTCTTATAGAAAATTTCTTATATGGAAAATTTCTTATAGAAAATTTCTTATATGGAAAATTTCTTATAGAAAATTTCTTATATGGAAAATTTCTTATAGAAAATTTCTTATATGGTAAATTTCTTATAGAAAATTTCTTATATGGAAAATTTATTATAGAAAATTTCTTATATGGGAAATTTATTATAGAAAATTTCTTATATGGGAAATTTCTTATAGAAAATTTCTTATATGGAAAATTTCTTATAGAAAATTTCTTATATGGAAAATTTCTTATAGAAAATTTCTTATATGGAAAATTTCTTATAGAAAATTTCTTATATGGAAAATTTCTTATAGAAAATTTCTTATATGGAAAATTTCTTATAGAAAATTTCTTATCTGGAAAATTTCTTATAGAAAATTTCTTATAGAAAATTTCTTATATGGAAAATTTCTTATAGAAAATTTCCTATAGAAAATTTCTTATATGGTAAATTTCTTATAGAAAATTTCTTATATGGAAAATTTATTATAGAAAATTTCTTATATGGGAAATTTATTATAGAAAATTTCTTATATGGGAAATTTCTTATAGAAAATTTCTTATATGGAAAATTTCTCACAGAAAAATTTCTTTTATGGAAAATTTCTTATAGAAAATTTCTAATATGGAAAATTTCTTATAGAAAATTTCTTATATGGAAAATTTCTTATAGAAAATTTCTTATATGGAAAATTTCTTATAGAAAATTTCTTATATGGAAAATTTCTTATAGAAAATTTCTTATATGGAAAATTTCTTATAGAAAATTTCTTATATGGAAAATTTCTTATAGAAAATTTCTTATATGGAAAATTTCTTATAGAAAATTTCTTATATGGAAAATTTCTTATAGAAAATTTCTTATATGGAAAATTTCTTATAGAAAATTTCTTATATGGAAAATTTCTTATAGAAAATTTCTTATATGGAAAATTTCTTATAGAAAATTTCTTATATGGAAAATTTCTTATAGAAAATTTCTTATATGGAAAATTTCTTATAGAAAATTTCTTATATGGAAAATTTCTTTCAGAAAGTTTCTTATATGGAAAATTTCTTATAGAAAATTTCTTATATGGAAAATTTCTTATAGAAAATTTCTTATATGGAAAATTTCTTATATGGAGAATTTCTTATAGAAAATTTCTTATATGGAAAATTTCTTATAGAAAATTTCTTATATGGAAAATTTCTTATAGAAAATTTCTTATATGGAAAATTTCTTATAGAAAATTTCTTATATGGAAAATTTCTTATAGAAAATTTCTTATATGGAAAATTTCTTATAGAAAATTTCTTATATGGAAAATTTCTTATAGAAAATTTCTTATATGGAAAATTTCTTAGAGAAAATTTCTTATAGAAAATTTCTTATATGGAAAATTTCTTATAGAAAATTTCCTATAGAAAATTTCTTATATGGTAAATTTCTTATAGAAAATTTCTTATATGGTAAATTTCTTATAGAAAATTTCTTATATGGAAAATTTATTATAGAAAATTTCTTATATGGGAAATTTATTATAGAAAATTTCTTATATGGGAAATTTCTTATAGAAAATTTCTTATATGGAAAATTTCTTATAGAAAATTTCTTATATGGAAAATTTCTTATAGAAAATTTCTTATATGGAAAATTTCTTATAGAAAATTTCTTATATGGAAAATTTCTTATAGAAAATTTCTTATATGGAAAATTTCTTATAGAAAATTTCTTATCTGGAAAATTTCTTATAGAAAATTTCTTATAGAAAATTTCTTATATGGAAAATTTCTTATAGAAAATTTCCTATAGAAAATTTCTTATATGGTAAATTTCTTATAGAAAATTTCTTATATGGAAAATTTATTATAGAAAATTTCTTATATGGGAAATTTATTATAGAAAATTTCTTATATGGGAAATTTCTTATAGAAAATTTCTTATATGGAAAATTTCTCACAGAAAAATTTCTTTTATGGAAAATTTCTTATAGAAAATTTCTAATATGGAAAATTTCTTATAGAAAATTTCTTATATGGAAAATTTCTTATAGAAAATTTCCTATAGAAAATTTCTTATATGGTAAATTTCTTATAGAAAATTTCTTATATGGAAAATTTATTATAGAAAATTTCTTATATGGGAAATTTATTATAGAAAATTTCTTATATGGGAAATTTCTTATAGAAAATTTCTTATATGGAAAATTTCTTATAGAAAATTTCTTATATGGAAAATTTCTTATAGAAAATTTCTTATATGGAAAATTTCTTATAGAAAATTTCTTATATGGAAAATTTCTTATAGAAAATTTCTTATATGGAAAATTTCTTATAGAAAATTTCTTATCTGGAAAATTTCTTATAGAAAATTTCTTATAGAAAATTTCTTATATGGAAAATTTCTTATATGGAAAATTTCTTATAGAAAATTTCCTATAGAAAATTTCTTATATGGTAAATTTCTTATAGAAAATTTCTTATATGGAAAATTTCTTATAGAAAATTTCTTATATGGGAAATTTATTATAGAAAATTTCTTATATGGGAAATTTCTTATAGAAAATTTCTTATATGGAAAATTTCTCACAGAAAAATTTCTTTTATGGAAAATTTCTTATAGAAAATTTCTAATATGGAAAATTTCTTATAGAAAATTTCTTATATGGAAAATTTATTATAGAAAATTTCTTATATGGGAAATTTATTATAGAAAATTTCTTATATGGGAAATTTCTTATAGAAAATTTCTTATATGGAAAATTTCTTATAGAAAATTTCTTATATGGAAAATTTATTATAGAAAATTTCTTATATGGGAAATTTATTATAGAAAATTTCTTATATGGGAAATTTCTTATAGAAAATTTCTTATATGGAAAATTTCTTATAGAAAATTTCTTATATGGAAAATTTCTTATAGAAAATTTCTTATATGGAAAATTTCTTATAGAAAATTTCTTATATGGAAAATTTCTTATAGAAAATTTCTTATATGGAAAATTTCTTATAGAAAATTTCTTATCTGGAAAATTTCTTATAGAAAATTTCTTATAGAAAATTTCTTATATGGAAAATTTCTTATAGAAAATTTCCTATAGAAAATTTCTTATATGGTAAATTTCTTATAGAAAATTTCTTATATGGAAAATTTATTATAGAAAATTTCTTATATGGGAAATTTATTATAGAAAATTTCTTATATGGGAAATTTCTTATAGAAAATTTCTTATATGGAAAATTTCTTATAGAAAATTTCTTATCTGGAAAATTTCTTATAGAAAATTTCTTATAGAAAATTTCTTATATGGAAAATTTCTTATAGAAAATTTCCTATAGAAAATTTCTTATATGGTAAATTTCTTATAGAAAATTTCTTATATGGAAAATTTATTATAGAAAATTTCTTATATGGGAAATTTATTATAGAAAATTTCTTATATGGGAAATTTCTTATAGAAAATTTCTTATATGGAAAATTTCTTATAGAAAATTTCTTATATGGAAAATTTCTTATAGAAAATTTCTTATATGGAAAATTTCTTATAGAAAATTTCTTATATGGAAAATTTCTTATAGAAAATTTCTTATATGGAAAATTTCTTATAGAAAATTTCTTATCTGGAAAATTTCTTATAGAAAATTTCTTATAGAAAATTTCTTATATGGAAAATTTCTTATAGAAAATTTCCTATAGAAAATTTCTTATATGGTAAATTTCTTATAGAAAATTTCTTATATGGAAAATTTATTATAGAAAATTTCTTATATGGGAAATTTATTATAGAAAATTTCTTATATGGGAAATTTCTTATAGAAAATTTCTTATATGGAAAATTTCTCACAGAAAAATTTCTTTTATGGAAAATTTCTTATAGAAAATTTCTAATATGGAAAATTTCTTATAGAAAATTTCTTATATGGAAAATTTCTTATAGAAAATTTCCTATAGAAAATTTCTTATATGGTAAATTTCTTATAGAAAATTTCTTATATGGAAAATTTATTATAGAAAATTTCTTATATGGGAAATTTATTATAGAAAATTTCTTATATGGGAAATTTCTTATAGAAAATTTCTTATATGGAAAATTTCTTATAGAAAATTTCTTATATGGAAAATTTCTTATAGAAAATTTCTTATATGGAAAATTTCTTATAGAAAATTTCTTATATGGAAAATTTCTTATAGAAAATTTCTTATATGGAAAATTTCTTATAGAAAATTTCTTATCTGGAAAATTTCTTATAGAAAATTTCTTATAGAAAATTTCTTATATGGAAAATTTCTTATAGAAAATTTCCTATAGAAAATTTCTTATATGGTAAATTTCTTATAGAAAATTTCTTATATGGAAAATTTATTATAGAAAATTTCTTATATGGGAAATTTATTATAGAAAATTTCTTATATGGGAAATTTCTTATAGAAAATTTCTTATATGGAAAATTTCTCACAGAAAAATTTCTTTTATGGAAAATTTCTTATAGAAAATTTCTAATATGGAAAATTTCTTATAGAAAATTTCTTATATGGAAAATTTATTATAGAAAATTTCTTATATGGGAAATTTATTATAGAAAATTTCTTATATGGGAAATTTCTTATAGAAAATTTCTTATATGGAAAATTTCTCACAGAAAAATTTCTTTTATGGAAAATTTCTTATAGAAAATTTCTAATATGGAAAATTTCTTATAGAAAATTTCTTATATGGAAAATTTATTATAGAAAATTTCTTATATGGGAAATTTATTATAGAAAATTTCTTATATGGGAAATTTCTTATAGAAAATTTCTTATATGGAAAATTTCTTATAGAAAATTTCTTATATGGAAAATTTCTTATAGAAAATTTCTTATATGGAAAATTTCTTATAGAAAATTTCTTATATGGAAAATTTATTATAGAAAATTTCTTATATGGGAAATTTCTTATAGAAAATTTCTTATATGGGAAATTTCTTATAGAAAATTTCTTATATGGAAAATTTCTTATAGAAAATTTCTTATATGGAAAATTTCTTATAGAAAATTTCTTATATGGAAAATTTCTTATAGAAAATTTCTTATATGGAAAATTTCTTATAGAAAAATTCTTATATGGAAAATTTCTTATAGAAAATTTCTTATATGGAAAATTTCTTATAGAAAATTTCCTATAGAAAATTTCTTATATGGTAAATTTCTTATAGAAAATTTCTTATATGGAAAATTTATTATAGAAAATTTCTTATATGGGAAATTTATTATAGAAAATTTCTTATATGGGAAATTTCTTATAGAAAATTTCTTATATGGAAAATTTCTTATAGAAAATTTCTTATCTGGAAAATTTCTTATAGAAAATTTCTTATAGAAAATTTCTTATATGGAAAATTTCTTATAGAAAATTTCCTATAGAAAATTTCTTATATGGTAAATTTCTTATAGAAAATTTCTTATATGGAAAATTTATTATAGAAAATTTCTTATATGGGAAATTTATTATAGAAAATTTCTTATATGGGAAATTTCTTATAGAAAATTTCTTATATGGAAAATTTCTTATAGAAAATTTCTTATATGGAAAATTTCTTATAGAAAATTTCTTATATGGAAAATTTCTTATAGAAAATTTCTTATATGGAAAATTTCTTATAGAAAATTTCTTATATGGAAAATTTCTTATAGAAAATTTCTTATCTGGAAAATTTCTTATAGAAAATTTCTTATAGAAAATTTCTTATATGGAAAATTTCTTATAGAAAATTTCCTATAGAAAATTTCTTATATGGTAAATTTCTTATAGAAAATTTCTTATATGGAAAATTTATTATAGAAAATTTCTTATATGGGAAATTTATTATAGAAAATTTCTTATATGGGAAATTTCTTATAGAAAATTTCTTATATGGAAAATTTCTCACAGAAAAATTTCTTTTATGGAAAATTTCTTATAGAAAATTTCTAATATGGAAAATTTCTTATAGAAAATTTCTTATATGGAAAATTTCTTATAGAAAATTTCCTATAGAAAATTTCTTATATGGTAAATTTCTTATAGAAAATTTCTTATATGGAAAATTTATTATAGAAAATTTCTTATATGGGAAATTTATTATAGAAAATTTCTTATATGGGAAATTTCTTATAGAAAATTTCTTATATGGAAAATTTCTTATAGAAAATTTCTTATATGGAAAATTTCTTATAGAAAATTTCTTATATGGAAAATTTCTTATAGAAAATTTCTTATATGGAAAATTTCTTATAGAAAATTTCTTATATGGAAAATTTCTTATAGAAAATTTCTTATCTGGAAAATTTCTTATAGAAAATTTCTTATAGAAAATTTCTTATATGGAAAATTTCTTATAGAAAATTTCCTATAGAAAATTTCTTATATGGTAAATTTCTTATAGAAAATTTCTTATATGGAAAATTTATTATAGAAAATTTCTTATATGGGAAATTTATTATAGAAAATTTCTTATATGGGAAATTTCTTATAGAAAATTTCTTATATGGAAAATTTCTCACAGAAAAATTTCTTTTATGGAAAATTTCTTATAGAAAATTTCTAATATGGAAAATTTCTTATATGGAAAATTTATTATAGAAAATTTCTTATATGGGAAATTTATTATAGAAAATTTCTTATATGGGAAATTTCTTATAGAAAATTTCTTATATGGAAAATTTCTTATAGAAAATTTCTTATATGGAAAATTTATTATAGAAAATTTCTTATATGGGAAATTTATTATAGAAAATTTCTTATATGGGAAATTTCTTATAGAAAATTTCTTATATGGAAAATTTCTTATAGAAAATTTCTTATATGGAAAATTTCTTATAGAAAATTTCTTATATGGAAAATTTCTTATAGAAAATTTCTTATATGGAAAATTTCTTATAGAAAATTTCTTATATGGAAAATTTCTTATAGAAAATTTCTTATCTGGAAAATTTCTTATAGAAAATTTCTTATAGAAAATTTCTTATATGGAAAATTTCTTATAGAAAATTTCCTATAGAAAATTTCTTATATGGAAAATTTCTTATAGAAAATTTCTTATATGGAAAATTTATTATAGAAAATTTCTTATATGGGAAATTTATTATAGAAAATTTCTTATATGGGAAATTTCTTATAGAAAATTTCTTATATGGAAAATTTCTTATAGAAAATTTCTTATATGGAAAATTTCTTATAGAAAATTTCTTATATGGAAAATTTCTTATAGAAAATTTCTTATATGGAAAATTTCTTATAGAAAATTTCTTATATGGAAAATTTCTTATAGAAAATTTCTTATCTGGAAAATTTCTTATAGAAAATTTCTTATAGAAAATTTCTTATATGGAAAATTTCTTATAGAAAATTTCCTATAGAAAATTTCTTATATGGTAAATTTCTTATAGAAAATTTCTTATATGGAAAATTTATTATAGAAAATTTCTTATATGGGAAATTTATTATAGAAAATTTCTTATATGGGAAATTTCTTATAGAAAATTTCTTATATGGAAAATTTCTTATAGAAAATTTCTTATCTGGAAAATTTCTTATAGAAAATTTCTTATAGAAAATTTCTTATATGGAAAATTTCTTATAGAAAATTTCCTATAGAAAATTTCTTATATGGTAAATTTCTTATAGAAAATTTCTTATATGGAAAATTTATTATAGAAAATTTCTTATATGGGAAATTTATTATAGAAAATTTCTTATATGGGAAATTTCTTATAGAAAATTTCTTATATGGAAAATTTCTTATAGAAAATTTCTTATATGGAAAATTTCTTATAGAAAATTTCTTATATGGAAAATTTCTTATAGAAAATTTCTTATATGGAAAATTTCTTATAGAAAATTTCTTATATGGAAAATTTCTTATAGAAAATTTCTTATCTGGAAAATTTCTTATAGAAAATTTCTTATAGAAAATTTCTTATATGGAAAATTTCTTATAGAAAATTTCCTATAGAAAATTTCTTATATGGTAAATTTCTTATAGAAAATTTCTTATATGGAAAATTTATTATAGAAAATTTCTTATATGGGAAATTTATTATAGAAAATTTCTTATATGGGAAATTTCTTATAGAAAATTTCTTATATGGAAAATTTCTCACAGAAAAATTTCTTTTATGGAAAATTTCTTATAGAAAATTTCTAATATGGAAAATTTCTTATAGAAAATTTCTTATATGGAAAATTTCTTATAGAAAATTTCCTATAGAAAATTTCTTATATGGTAAATTTCTTATAGAAAATTTCTTATATGGAAAATTTATTATAGAAAATTTCTTATATGGGAAATTTATTATAGAAAATTTCTTATATGGGAAATTTCTTATAGAAAATTTCTTATATGGAAAATTTCTTATAGAAAATTTCTTATATGGAAAATTTCTTATAGAAAATTTCTTATATGGAAAATTTCTTATAGAAAATTTCTTATATGGAAAATTTCTTATAGAAAATTTCTTATATGGAAAATTTCTTATAGAAAATTTCTTATCTGGAAAATTTCTTATAGAAAATTTCTTATAGAAAATTTCTTATATGGAAAATTTCTTATAGAAAATTTCCTATAGAAAATTTCTTATATGGTAAATTTCTTATAGAAAATTTCTTATATGGAAAATTTATTATAGAAAATTTCTTATATGGGAAATTTATTATAGAAAATTTCTTATATGGGAAATTTCTTATAGAAAATTTCTTATATGGAAAATTTCTCACAGAAAAATTTCTTTTATGGAAAATTTCTTATAGAAAATTTCTAATATGGAAAATTTCTTATAGAAAATTTCTTATATGGAAAATTTCTTATAGAAAATTTCTTATATGGAAAATTTCTTATAGAAAATTTCTTATATGGAAAATTTCTTATAGAAAATTTCTTATATGGAAAATTTCTTATAGAAAATTTCTTATATGGGAAATTTATTATAGAAAATTTCTTATATGGGAAATTTCTTATAGAAAATTTCTTATATGGAAAATTTCTTATAGAAAATTTCTTATATGGAAAATTTCTTATAGAAAATTTCTTATATGGAAATTTATTATAGAAAATTTCTTATATGGGAAATTTCTTATAGAAAATTTCTTATATGGAAAATTTCTTATAGAAAATTTCTTATATGGAAAATTTCTTATAGAAAATTTCTTATATGGAAAATTTCTTATAGAAAATTTCTTATATGGAAAATTTCTTATAGAAAATTTCTTATATGGAAAATTTCTTATAGAAAATTTCTTATATGGAAAATTTCTTATAGAAAATTTCTTATAGAAAATTTCTTATATGGAAAATTTCTTATAGAAAATTTCCTATAGAAAATTTCTTATATGGTAAATTTCTTATAGAAAATTTCTTATATGGAAAATTTATTATAGAAAATTTCTTATATGGGAAATTTATTATAGAAAATTTCTTATATGGGAAATTTCTTATAGAAAATTTCTTATATGGAAAATTTCTCACAGAAAAATTTCTTTTATGGAAAATTTCTTATAGAAAATTTCTAATATGGAAAATTTCTTATAGAAAATTTCTTATATGGAAAATTTCTTATAGAAAATTTCCTATAGAAAATTTCTTATATGGTAAATTTCTTATAGAAAATTTCTTATATGGAAAATTTATTATAGAAAATTTCTTATATGGGAAATTTATTATAGAAAATTTCTTATATGGGAAATTTCTTATAGAAAATTTCTTATATGGGAAATTTCTTATAGAAAATTTCTTATATGGAAAATTTCTTATAGAAAATTTCTTATCTGGAAAATTTCTTATAGAAAATTTCTTATATGGGAAATTTATTATAGAAAATTTCTTATATGGGAAATTTCTTATAGAAAATTTCTTATATGGAAAATTTCTCACAGAAAAATTTCTTTTATGGAAAATTTCTTATAGAAAATTTCTAATATGGAAAATTTCTTATAGAAAATTTCTTATATGGAAAATTTCTTATAGAAAATTTCCTATAGAAAATTTCTTATATGGTAAATTTCTTATAGAAAATTTCTTATATGGTAAATTTCTTATAGAAAATTTCTTATATGGAAAATTTATTATAGAAAATTTCTTATATGGGAAATTTATTATAGAAAATTTCTTATATGGGAAATTTCTTATAGAAAATTTCTTATATGGAAAATTTCTTATAGAAAATTTCTTATCTGGAAAATTTCTTATAGAAAATTTCTTATAGAAAATTTCTTATATGGAAAATTTCTTATAGAAAATTTCCTATAGAAAATTTCTTATATGGTAAATTTCTTATAGAAAATTTCTTATATGGAAAATTTATTATAGAAAATTTCTTATATGGGAAATTTATTATAGAAAATTTCTTATATGGGAAATTTCTTATAGAAAATTTCTTATATGGAAAATTTCTTATAGAAAATTTCTTATATGGAAAATTTCTTATAGAAAATTTCTTATATGGAAAATTTCTTATAGAAAATTTCTTATATGGAAAATTTCTTATAGAAAATTTCTTATATGGAAAATTTCTTATAGAAAATTTCTTATCTGGAAAATTTCTTATAGAAAATTTCTTATAGAAAATTTCTTATATGGAAAATTTCTTATAGAAAATTTCCTATAGAAAATTTCTTATATGGTAAATTTCTTATAGAAAATTTCTTATATGGAAAATTTATTATAGAAAATTTCTTATATGGGAAATTTATTATAGAAAATTTCTTATATGGGAAATTTCTTATAGAAAATTTCTTATATGGAAAATTTCTCACAGAAAAATTTCTTTTATGGAAAATTTCTTATAGAAAATTTCTAATATGGAAAATTTCTTATAGAAAATTTCTTATATGGAAAATTTCTTATAGAAAATTTCTTATATGGAAAATTTCTTATAGAAAATTTCTTATATGGAAAATTTCTTATAGAAAATTTCTTATATGGAAAATTTCTTATAGAAAATTTCTTATATGGGAAATTTATTATAGAAAATTTCTTATATGGGAAATTTCTTATAGAAAATTTCTTATATGGAAAATTTCTTATAGAAAATTTCTTATATGGAAAATTTCTTATAGAAAATTTCTTATATGGGAAATTTATTATAGAAAATTTCTTATATGGGAAATTTCTTATAGAAAATTTCTTATATGGAAAATTTCTTATAGAAAATTTCTTATATGGAAAATTTCTTATAGAAAATTTCTTATATGGAAAATTTCTTATAGAAAATTTCTTATATGGAAAATTTCTTATAGAAAATTTCTTATATGGAAAATTTCTTATAGAAAATTTCTTATCTGGAAAATTTCTTATAGAAAATTTCTTATAGAAAATTTCTTATATGGAAAATTTCTTATAGAAAATTTCCTATAGAAAATTTCTTATATGGTAAATTTCTTATAGAAAATTTCTTATATGGAAAATTTATTATAGAAAATTTCTTATATGGGAAATTTATTATAGAAAATTTCTTATATGGGAAATTTCTTATAGAAAATTTCTTATATGGAAAATTTCTCACAGAAAAATTTCTTTTATGGAAAATTTCTTATAGAAAATTTCTAATATGGAAAATTTCTTATAGAAAATTTCTTATATGGAAAATTTCTTATAGAAAATTTCCTATAGAAAATTTCTTATATGGTAAATTTCTTATAGAAAATTTCTTATATGGAAAATTTATTATAGAAAATTTCTTATATGGGAAATTTATTATAGAAAATTTCTTATATGGGAAATTTATTATAGAAAATTTCTTATATGGGAAATTTCTTATAGAAAATTTCTTATATGGAAAATTTCTTATAGAAAATTTCTTATCTGGAAAATTTCTTATAGAAAATTTCTTATATGGGAAATTTATTATAGAAAATTTCTTATATGGGAAATTTCTTATAGAAAATTTCTTATATGGAAAATTTCTCACAGAAAAATTTCTTTTATGGAAAATTTCTTATAGAAAATTTCTAATATGGAAAATTTCTTATAGAAAATTTCTTATATGGAAAATTTCTTATAGAAAATTTCCTATAGAAAATTTCTTATATGGTAAATTTCTTATAGAAAATTTCTTATATGGTAAATTTCTTATAGAAAATTTCTTATATGGAAAATTTATTATAGAAAATTTCTTATATGGGAAATTTATTATAGAAAATTTCTTATATGGGAAATTTCTTATAGAAAATTTCTTATATGGAAAATTTCTTATAGAAAATTTCTTATCTGGAAAATTTCTTATAGAAAATTTCTTATAGAAAATTTCTTATATGGAAAATTTCTTATAGAAAATTTCCTATAGAAAATTTCTTATATGGTAAATTTCTTATAGAAAATTTCTTATATGGAAAATTTATTATAGAAAATTTCTTATATGGGAAATTTATTATAGAAAATTTCTTATATGGAAAATTTCTTATAGAAAATTTCTTATATGGAAAATTTCTTATAGAAAATTTCTTATATGGAAAATTTCTTATAGAAAATTTCTTATATGGAAAATTTCTTATAGAAAATTTCTTATATGGAAAATTTCTTATAGAAAATTTCTTATATGGAAAATTTCTTATAGAAAATTTCTTATCTGGAAAATTTCTTATAGAAAATTTCTTATAGAAAATTTCTTATATGGAAAATTTCTTATAGAAAATTTCCTATAGAAAATTTCTTATATGGTAAATTTCTTATAGAAAATTTCTTATATGGAAAATTTATTATAGAAAATTTCTTATATGGGAAATTTATTATAGAAAATTTCTTATATGGGAAATTTCTTATAGAAAATTTCTTATATGGAAAATTTCTCACAGAAAAATTTCTTTTATGGAAAATTTCTTATAGAAAATTTCTAATATGGAAAATTTCTTATAGAAAATTTCTTATATGGAAAATTTCTTATAGAAAATTTCCTATAGAAAATTTCTTATATGGTAAATTTCTTATAGAAAATTTCTTATATGGAAAATTTATTATAGAAAATTTCTTATATGGGAAATTTATTATAGAAAATTTCTTATATGGGAAATTTCTTATAGAAAATTTCTTATATGGAAAATTTCTTATAGAAAATTTCTTATATGGAAAATTTCTTATAGAAAATTTCTTATATGGAAAATTTCTTATAGAAAATTTCTTATATGGAAAATTTCTTATAGAAAATTTCTTATATGGAAAATTTCTTATAGAAAATTTCTTATCTGGAAAATTTCTTATAGAAAATTTCTTATAGAAAATTTCTTATATGGAAAATTTCTTATAGAAAATTTCCTATAGAAAATTTCTTATATGGTAAATTTCTTATAGAAAATTTCTTATATGGAAAATTTATTATAGAAAATTTCTTATATGGGAAATTTATTATAGAAAATTTCTTATATGGGAAATTTCTTATAGAAAATTTCTTATATGGAAAATTTCTCACAGAAAAATTTCTTTTATGGAAAATTTCTTATAGAAAATTTCTAATATGGAAAATTTCTTATAGAAAATTTCTTATATGGAAAATTTCTTATAGAAAATTTCTTATATGGAAAATTTCTTATAGAAAATTTCTTATATGGAAAATTTCTTATAGAAAATTTCTTATATGGAAAATTTCTTATAGAAAATTTCTTATATGGGAAATTTATTATAGAAAATTTCTTATATGGGAAATTTCTTATAGAAAATTTCTTATATGGAAAATTTCTTATAGAAAATTTCTTATATGGAAAATTTCTTATAGAAAATTTCTTATATGGGAAATTTATTATAGAAAATTTCTTATATGGGAAATTTCTTATAGAAAATTTCTTATATGGAAAATTTCTTATAGAAAATTTCTTATATGGAAAATTTCTTATAGAAAATTTCTTATATGGAAAATTTCTTATAGAAAATTTCTTATATGGAAAATTTCTTATAGAAAATTTCTTATATGGAAAATTTCTTATAGAAAATTTCTTATCTGGAAAATTTCTTATAGAAAATTTCTTATAGAAAATTTCTTATATGGAAAATTTCTTATAGAAAATTTCCTATAGAAAATTTCTTATATGGTAAATTTCTTATAGAAAATTTCTTATATGGAAAATTTATTATAGAAAATTTCTTATATGGGAAATTTATTATAGAAAATTTCTTATATGGGAAATTTCTTATAGAAAATTTCTTATATGGAAAATTTCTCACAGAAAAATTTCTTTTATGGAAAATTTCTTATAGAAAATTTCTAATATGGAAAATTTCTTATAGAAAATTTCTTATATGGAAAATTTCTTATAGAAAATTTCCTATAGAAAATTTCTTATATGGTAAATTTCTTATAGAAAATTTCTTATATGGAAAATTTATTATAGAAAATTTCTTATATGGGAAATTTATTATAGAAAATTTCTTATATGGGAAATTTCTTATAGAAAATTTCTTATATGGAAAATTTCTTATAGAAAATTTCTTATATGGAAAATTTCTTATAGAAAATTTCTTATATGGAAAATTTCTTATAGAAAATTTCTTATATGGAAAATTTCTTATAGAAAATTTCTTATATGGAAAATTTCTTATAGAAAATTTCTTATCTGGAAAATTTCTTATAGAAAATTTCTTATAGAAAATTTCTTATATGGAAAATTTCTTATAGAAAATTTCCTATAGAAAATTTCTTATATGGTAAATTTCTTATAGAAAATTTCTTATATGGAAAATTTATTATAGAAAATTTCTTATATGGGAAATTTATTATAGAAAATTTCTTATATGGGAAATTTCTTATAGAAAATTTCTTATATGGAAAATTTCTCACAGAAAAATTTCTTTTATGGAAAATTTCTTATAGAAAATTTCTAATATGGAAAATTTCTTATAGAAAATTTCTTATATGGAAAATTTATTATAGAAAATTTCTTATATGGGAAATTTATTATAGAAAATTTCTTATATGGGAAATTTCTTATAGAAAATTTCTTATATGGAAAATTTCTCACAGAAAAATTTCTTTTATGGAAAATTTCTTATAGAAAATTTCTAATATGGAAAATTTCTTATAGAAAATTTCTTATATGGAAAATTTCTTATAGAAAATTTCTTATATGGGAAATTTATTATAGAAAATTTCTTATATGGGAAATTTCTTATAGAAAATTTCTTATATGGAAAATTTCTTATAGAAAATTTCTTATATGGAAAATTTCTTATAGAAAATTTCTTATATGGAAAATTTCTTATAGAAAATTTCTTATATGGAAAATTTATTATAGAAAATTTCTTATATGGGAAATTTCTTATAGAAAATTTCTTATATGGGAAATTTCTTATAGAAAATTTCTTATATGGAAAATTTCTTATAGAAAATTTCTTATATGGAAAATTTCTTATAGAAAATTTCTTATATGGAAAATTTCTTATAGAAAATTTCTTATATGGAAAATTTCTTATAGAAAAATTCTTATATGGAAAATTTCTTATAGAAAATTTCTTATATGGAAAATTTCTTATAGAAAATTTCCTATAGAAAATTTCTTATATGGTAAATTTCTTATAGAAAATTTCTTATATGGAAAATTTATTATAGAAAATTTCTTATATGGGAAATTTATTATAGAAAATTTCTTATATGGGAAATTTCTTATAGAAAATTTCTTATATGGAAAATTTCTTATAGAAAATTTCTTATCTGGAAAATTTCTTATAGAAAATTTCTTATAGAAAATTTCTTATATGGAAAATTTCTTATAGAAAATTTCCTATAGAAAATTTCTTATATGGTAAATTTCTTATAGAAAATTTCTTATATGGAAAATTTATTATAGAAAATTTCTTATATGGGAAATTTATTATAGAAAATTTCTTATATGGGAAATTTCTTATAGAAAATTTCTTATATGGAAAATTTCTTATAGAAAATTTCTTATATGGAAAATTTCTTATAGAAAATTTCTTATATGGAAAATTTCTTATAGAAAATTTCTTATATGGAAAATTTCTTATAGAAAATTTCTTATATGGAAAATTTCTTATAGAAAATTTCTTATCTGGAAAATTTCTTATAGAAAATTTCTTATAGAAAATTTCTTATATGGAAAATTTCTTATAGAAAATTTCCTATAGAAAATTTCTTATATGGTAAATTTCTTATAGAAAATTTCTTATATGGAAAATTTATTATAGAAAATTTCTTATATGGGAAATTTATTATAGAAAATTTCTTATATGGGAAATTTCTTATAGAAAATTTCTTATATGGAAAATTTCTCACAGAAAAATTTCTTTTATGGAAAATTTCTTATAGAAAATTTCTAATATGGAAAATTTCTTATAGAAAATTTCTTATATGGAAAATTTCTTATAGAAAATTTCTTATATGGTAAATTTCTTATAGAAAATTTCTTATATGGAAAATTTATTATAGAAAATTTCTTATATGGGAAATTTATTATAGAAAATTTCTTATATGGGAAATTTCTTATAGAAAATTTCTTATATGGAAAATTTCTTATAGAAAATTTCTTATATGGAAAATTTCTTATAGAAAATTTCTTATATGGAAAATTTCTTATAGAAAATTTCTTATATGGAAAATTTCTTATAGAAAATTTCTTATATGGAAAATTTCTTATAGAAAATTTCTTATCTGGAAAATTTCTTATAGAAAATTTCTTATAGAAAATTTCTTATATGGAAAATTTCTTATAGAAAATTTCCTATAGAAAATTTCTTATATGGTAAATTTCTTATAGAAAATTTCTTATATGGAAAATTTATTATAGAAAATTTCTTATATGGGAAATTTATTATAGAAAATTTCTTATATGGGAAATTTCTTATAGAAAATTTCTTATATGGAAAATTTCTCACAGAAAAATTTCTTTTATGGAAAATTTCTTATAGAAAATTTCTAATATGGAAAATTTCTTATATGGAAAATTTATTATAGAAAATTTCTTATATGGGAAATTTATTATAGAAAATTTCTTATATGGGAAATTTCTTATAGAAAATTTCTTATATGGAAAATTTCTTATAGAAAATTTCTTATATGGAAAATTTATTATAGAAAATTTCTTATATGGGAAATTTATTATAGAAAATTTCTTATATGGGAAATTTCTTATAGAAAATTTCTTATATGGAAAATTTCTTATAGAAAATTTCTTATATGGAAAATTTCTTATAGAAAATTTCTTATATGGAAAATTTCTTATAGAAAATTTCTTATATGGAAAATTTCTTATAGAAAATTTCTTATATGGAAAATTTCTTATAGAAAATTTCTTATATGGGAAATTTATTATAGAAAATTTCTTATATGGGAAATTTCTTATAGAAAATTTCTTATATGGAAAATTTCTTATAGAAAATTTCTTATCTGGAAAATTTCTTATAGAAAATTTCTTATAGAAAATTTCTTATATGGAAAATTTCTTATAGAAAATTTCCTATAGAAAATTTCTTATATGGGAAATTTCTTATAGAAAATTTCTTATATGGAAAATTTCTTATAGAAAATTTCTTATATGGAAAATTTCTTATAGAAAATTTCTTATATGGAAAATTTCTTATAGAAAATTTCTTATATGGAAAATTTCTTATAGAAAATTTCTTATATGGAAAATTTCTTATAGAAAATTTCTTATCTGGAAAATTTCTTATAGAAAATTTCTTATAGAAAATTTCTTATATGGAAAATTTCTTATAGAAAATTTCCTATAGAAAATTTCTTATATGGTAAATTTCTTATAGAAAATTTCTTATATGGAAAATTTATTATAGAAAATTTCTTATATGGGAAATTTATTATAGAAAATTTCTTATATGGGAAATTTCTTATAGAAAATTTCTTATATGGAAAATTTCTCACAGAAAAATTTCTTTTATGGAAAATTTCTTATAGAAAATTTCTAATATGGAAAATTTCTTATAGAAAATTTCTTATATGGAAAATTTCTTATAGAAAATTTCCTATAGAAAATTTCTTATATGGTAAATTTCTTATAGAAAATTTCTTATATGGAAAATTTATTATAGAAAATTTCTTATATGGGAAATTTATTATAGAAAATTTCTTATATGGGAAATTTCTTATAGAAAATTTCTTATATGGAAAATTTCTTATAGAAAATTTCTTATATGGAAAATTTCTTATAGAAAATTTCTTATATGGAAAATTTCTTATAGAAAATTTCTTATATGGAAAATTTCTTATAGAAAATTTCTTATATGGAAAATTTCTTATAGAAAATTTCTTATCTGGAAAATTTCTTATAGAAAATTTCTTATAGAAAATTTCTTATATGGAAAATTTCTTATAGAAAATTTCCTATAGAAAATTTCTTATATGGTAAATTTCTTATAGAAAATTTCTTATATGGAAAATTTATTATAGAAAATTTCTTATATGGGAAATTTATTATAGAAAATTTCTTATATGGGAAATTTCTTATAGAAAATTTCTTATATGGAAAATTTCTCACAGAAAAATTTCTTTTATGGAAAATTTCTTATAGAAAATTTCTAATATGGAAAATTTCTTATAGAAAATTTCTTATATGGAAAATTTCTTATAGAAAATTTCTTATATGGAAAATTTCTTATAGAAAATTTCTTATATGGAAAATTTCTTATAGAAAATTTCTTATATGGAAAATTTCTTATAGAAAATTTCTTATATGGAAAATTTCTTATAGAAAATTTCTTATATGGAAAATTTCTTATAGAAAATTTCTTATATGGAAAATTTCTTATAGAAAATTTCTTATATGGAAAATTTCTTATAGAAAATTTCTTATATGGAAAATTTCTTATAGAAAATTTCTTATATGGAAAATTTCTTATAGAAAATTTCTTATATGGAAAATTTCTTATAGAAAATTTCTTATATGGAAAATTTCTTATAGAAAATTTCTTATATGGAAAATTTCTTTCAGAAAGTTTCTTATATGGAAAATTTCTTATAGAAAATTTCTTATATGGAAAATTTCTTATAGAAAATTTCTTATATGGAAAATTTCTTATATGGAGAATTTCTTATAGAAAATTTCTTATATGGAAAATTTCTTATAGAAAATTTCTTATATGGAAAATTTCTTATAGAAAATTTCTTATATGGAAAATTTCTTATAGAAAATTTCTTATATGGAAAATTTCTTATAGAAAATTTCTTATATGGAAAATTTCTTATAGAAAATTTCTTATATGGAAAATTTCTTATAGAAAATTTCTTATATGGAAAATTTCTTAGAGAAAATTTCTTATATGGAAAATTTCTTATAGAAAATTTCTTATATGGAAAATTTCTTATAGAAAATTTCTTATATGGAAAATTTCTTATAGAAAATTTCTTATATGGAAAATTTCTTATAGAAAATTTCTTATATGGAAAATTTCTTATAGAAAATTTCTTATATGGAAAATTTCTTATAGAAAATTTCTTATATGGAAAATTTCTTATAGAAAATTTCTTATATGGAAAATTTCTTATAGACAATTTCTTATATGGAAAATTTCTTATAGAAAATTTCTTATATGGAAAATTTCTTATAGAAAATTTCTTATATGGAAAATTTCTTATAGAAAATTTCTTATCTGGAAAATTTCTTATAGAAAATTTCTTATATGGAAAATTTCTTTCAGAAAGTTTCTTATATGGAAAATTTCTTATAGAAAATTTCTTATATGGGAACTTTCTTATAGAAAATTTCTTATATGGAAAATTTCTTATAGAAAATTTCTTATATGGAAAATTTCTTATATGGAAAATTTCTTATAGAAAATTTCTTATATGGAAAATTTCTTATAGAAAATTTCTTATATGGAAAATTTATTATAGAAAATTTCTTATATGGAAAATTTCTTATAGAAAATTTCTTATATGGAAAATTTCCTATAGAAAATTTCTTATATGGAAAATTTCTTATAGAAAATTTCTTATATGGAAAATTTCTTGAATGGATAAATTCATACAGAAAATAACTTATATGGTAAATTTTTATATGGAGAATTTCTTATTGAATATTCCTAATATGGAAAATTTATTATAGAATATTTCTTATATGGAAAATGTTTATGTGGAGAATTTCTCATAGAATTTTTCTTATATGGAATATTTCTTATAGAAAATTTTTGATATGGACAATTGCTTATAGAAAATTTGTTATATGGAAAATTTCTTATATTATATGGAAAATTTATTAAAGAAAATTTCTTATATGGAAAATTTCTTATACAAAATTTCTTATATGGCAATTTGGATACATTCCTATAGAAAATAACTTATATGGTAAATTTTAATATGGAGAATTTCTCATAGAATTTTTCTTATCTAGAAAATTTCTTATAGAAAATTTTTCATATGGACAATTTCTTATAGAAAATGTTTTATATGGAAAATTTCTTATATTATATGGAAAAATTTTTATAGAAAATTTCTTATATGGAAAATTTCTTACACAAAATTTCTTATATGGCAATTTGGATAAATTCATACAGAAAATAACTTATATGGCAAATTTTAATATGGAGAATTTCTTATTGAATATTCCTAATATGGAAAATTTATTATAGAATATTTCTTATATGGAAAATGTTTATGTGTAGAATTTCTCATAGAATTTTTCTTATATGGAAAATTTCTTATAGAAAATTTTTGATATGCAAAATTTCTTATAGAAAATCTTTTATATGGAAAATTTCTTATATTTTTTGGAAAATTTATTATAGAAAATTTCTTATATGGAAAATTTCTTAAACAAAATTTCTTATATGGCAATTTATTATAGAAAATTTCTTATATGGAAAATTTCTTATAGAAAATTTCTTATATGGAAAATTGCTTACAGAAAATTTCTTATATGGAAAATTTCTTATAGAAAATTTTTTATATGGAAAATTTCTTATAGAAAATTTCTTTTATGTAAAATTTTTATAGAAAATTTCTAATATGGAAAATTTCTTCTACAAAATTCCTTATAAAGAAAATTTCTTATATGGAAAATTTCTTAAATTTTTAATTTCTTATAGAAAATTTCTAATAAGGAAAATTTCTTATCGAAAATTTCTTATATGGAAATTTTTTTAAAGAAAATTTTCTATATGGAACATTTCTTATAGAAAATTTCTTATATGGAAAATTTCTTATAGAAAATTTCTTATATGGAAAATTTCTTATAGAAAATTTCTTATATGGAAAATTTCTTATAGAAAATTTCTTATATGGAAAATTTCTTATAGAAAATTTCTTATATGGAAAATTTCTTATAGAAAATTTCTTATATGGAAAATTTCTTATAGAAAATTTCTAATATGGAAAATTTCTTATAAAAAATTTCTTATATGGAAAATTTCTTATAGAAAATTTCTTATATGGAAAATTTCTTATAAAAAATTTCTTATATGGAAAATTTCTTATAGAAAATTTCTTATATGGAAAATTTCTTATAGAAAATTTCTTATATGGAAAATTTCTCATAGAAAATTTCTTATATGGAAAATTTCTTATAGAAAATTTCTTATATGGAAAATTTCTTATAGAAAATTTCTTATATGGAATATTTCTGATAGAAAATTTCTTATATGGAAAATTTCTTATAGAAAATTTCTTATATGGAAAATTTCTTATAGAAAATTTCTTATATGGAAAATTTCTTATAGAAAATTTCTTATATGGAAAATTTCTTATAGAAAATTTCTTATATGGAAAATTTCTTTCAGAAAGTTTCTTATATAGAAAATTTCTTATAGAAAATTTCTTATATGGGAAATTTCTTATAGAAAATTTCTTATACGGGAAATTTCTTATAGAAAATTTCTTATATGGAAAATTTCTTATATGGAAAATTTATTATAGAAAATTTTTTATATGGAAAATTTCTTATAGAAAATTTCTTATATGGAAAATTTATTATAGAAAATTTCTTATATGGAAAATTTCTTATAGAAAATTTCTTATATGGAAAATTTCCTATAGAAAATTTCTTATATGGTAAATTTCTTATAGAAAATTTCTTATATGGAAAATTTCTTGAATGGATAAATTCATACAGAAAATAACTTATATGGTAAATTTTTATATGGAGAATTTCTTATTGAATATTCCTAATATGGAAAATTTATTATAGAATATTTCTTATATGGAAAATGTTTATGTGGAGAATTTCTCATAGAATTTTTCTTATATGGAATATTTCTTATAGAAAATTTTTGATATGGACAATTTCTGATAGAAAATTTTTTATATGGAAAATTTCTTATATTATATGAAAAATTTATTAAAGAAAATTTCTTATATGGAAAATTTCTTATACAAAATTTCTTATATTGCAATTTGGATAAATTCCTACAGAAAATAACTTATATGGTTAATTTTAATATGGAGAATTTCTCATAGAATTTTTCTTATCTGGAAAATTTCTTATAGAAAATTTTCGATATGGACAATTTCTTAGAGAAAATTTCTTATATGGAAAATTTCTTAAACAAAATTTCTTATATGGCAATTTATTATAGAAAATTTCTTATATGGAAAATTTCTTATAGAAAATTTCTTATATGGAAAATTTCTTATATGGAAAATTTCTTATAGAAAATTTCTTATATGGAAAATTTCTTATAGAAAATTTCTTTTATGTAAAATTCTTATAGAAAATTTCTAATATGGAAAATTTCTTCTACAAAATTCCTTATAAAAAAAATTTCTTTCAGAAAGTTTCTTATATGGAAAATTTCTTATATAGAAAATTTCTTATAGAAAATTTCTTATATGGGAAATTTCTTATAGAAAATTTCTTATATGGAAAATTTCTTATAGAAAATTTCTTATATGGAAAATTTCTTATATGGAAAATTTATTATAGAAAATTTCTTATATGGAAAATTTCTTATAGAAAATTTCTTATATGGAAAATTTATTATAGAAAATTTCTTAAATGGAAAATTTCTTATAAAAAATTTCTTATATGGAAAATTTCCTATAGAAAATTTCTTATATGGTAAATTTCTTATAGAAAATTTCTTATATGGAAAATTTCTTGAATGGATAAATTCATAGAGAAAATAACTTATATGGTAAATTTTTATATGGAGAATTTCTTATTGAATATTCCTAATATGGAAAATTTATTATAGAATATTTCTTATATGGAAAATGTTTATGTGGAGAATTTCTCATAGAATTTTTCTTATATGGAATATTTCTTATAGAAAATTTTTGATATGGACAATTTCTTATATAAAATTTTTTATATGGAAAATTTCTTATATTATATGGAAAATTTATTAAAGAAAATTTCTTATATGGAAAATTTCTTATACAAAATTTCTTATATGGCAATTTGGATACATTCCTACAGAAAATAACTTATATGGTAAATTTTAATATGGAGAATTTCTCATAGAATTTTTCTTATCTAGAAAATTTCTTATAGAAAATTTTTCATATGGACAATTTCTTATAGAAAATGTTTTATATGGAAAATTTCTTATATTATATGGAAAATTTCTTATAGAAAATTTCTTTTATGTAAAATTTTTATAGAAAATTTCTAATATGGAAAATTTCTTCTACAAAATTCCTTATAAAGAAAATTTCTTATATGGAAAATTTCTTAAATTTTTAATTTCTTATAGAAAATTTCTTATATGGAAAATTTCTTATAGAAAATTTCTAATATGGAAAATTTCTTATCGAAAATTTCTTATATGGAAATTTTTTTAAAGAAAATTTTCTATATGGAACATTTCTTATAGAAAATTTCTTATATGGAAAATTTCTTATAGAAAATTTCTTATATGGAAAATTTCTTATAGAAAATTTCTTATATGGAAAATTTCTTATAGAAAATTTCTTATATGGAAAATTTCTTATAGAAAATTTCTTATATGGAAAATTTCTTATAGAAAATTTCTTATATGGAAAATTTCTTATAAAAAATTTCTTATATGGAAAATTTCTTATAGAAAATTTCTTATATGGAAAATTTCTTAAACAAAATTTCTTATATGGCAATTTATTATAGAAAATTTCTTATATGGAAAATTTCTTATAGAAAATTTCTTATATGGAAAATTTCTTATATGGAAAATTTCTTATAGAAAATTTCTTATATGGAAAATTTCTTATAGAAAATTTCTTTTATGTAAAATTCTTATAGAAAATTTCTAATATGGAAAATTTCTTCTACAAAATTCCTTATAAAAAAAATTTCTTTCAGAAAGTTTCTTATATGGAAAATTTCTTATATAGAAAATTTCTTATAGAAAATTTCTTATATGGGAAATTTCTTATAGAAAATTTCTTATATGGAAAATTTCTTATAGAAAATTTCTTATATGGAAAATTTCTTATATGGAAAATTTATTATAGAAAATTTCTTATATGGAAAATTTCTTATAGAAAATTTCTTATATGGAAAATTTCTTATAGAAAATTTCTTAAATGGAAAATTTCTTATAAAAAATTTCTTATATGGAAAATTTCCTATAGAAAATTTCTTATATGGTAAATTTCTTATAGAAAATTTCTTATATGGAAAATTTCTTGAATGGATAAATTCATACAGAAAATAACTTATATGGTAAATTTTTATATGGAGAATTTCTTATTGAATATTCCTAATATGGAAAATTTATTATAGAATATTTCTTATATGGAAAATGTTTATGTGGAGAATTTCTCATAGAATTTTTCTTATATGGAATATTTCTTATAGAAAATTTTTGATATGGACAATTTCTGATAGAAAATTTTTTATATGGAAAATTTCTTATATTATATGAAAAATTTATTAAAGAAAATTTCTTATATGGAAAATTTCTTATACAAAATTTCTTATATGGCAATTTGGATAAATTCCTACAGAAAATAACTTATATGGTTAATTTTAATATGGAGAATTTCTCATAGAATTTTTCTTATCTGGAAAATTTCTTATAGAAAATTTTCGATATGGACAATTTCTTAGAGAAAATTTCTTATATGGAAAATTTCTTAAACAAAATTTCTTATATGGCAATTTATTATAGAAAATTTCTTATATGGAAAATTTCTTATATGGAAAATTTCTTATAGAAAATTTCTTATATGGAAAATTTCTTATAGAAAATTTCTTTTATGTAAAATTCTTATAGAAAATTTCTAATATGGAAAATTTCTTCTACAAAATTCCTTATAAAAAAAATTTCTTTCAGAAAGTTTCTTATATGGAAAATTTCTTATATAGAAAATTTCTTATAGAAAATTTCTTATATGGGAAATTTCTTATAGAAAATTTCTTATATGGAAAATTTCTTATAGAAAATTTCTTATATGGAAAATTTCTTATATGGAAAATTTATTATAGAAAATTTCTTATATGGAAAATTTCTTATAGAAAATTTCTTATATGGAAAATTTCTTATAGAAAATTTCTTAAATGGAAAATTTCTTATAAAAAATTTCTTATATGGAAAATTTCCTATAGAAAATTTCTTATATGGTAAATTTCTTATAGAAAATTTCTTATATGGAAAATTTCTTGAATGGATAAATTCATACAGAAAATAACTTATATGGTAAATTTTTATATGGAGAATTTCTTATTGAATATTCCTAATATGGAAAATTTATTATAGAATATTTCTTATATGGAAAATGTTTATGTGGAGAATTTCTCATAGAATTTTTCTTATATGGAATATTTCTTATAGAAAATTTTTGATATGGACAATTTCTGATAGAAAATTTTTTATATGGAAAATTTCTTATATTATATGAAAAATTTATTAAAGAAAATTTCTTATATGGAAAATTTCTTATACAAAATTTCTTATATGGCAATTTGGATAAATTCCTACAGAAAATAACTTATATGGTTAATTTTAATATGGAGAATTTCTCATAGAATTTTTCTTATCTGGAAAATTTCTTATAGAAAATTTTCGATATGGACAATTTCTTAGAGAAAATTTCTTATATGGAAAATTTCTTAAACAAAATTTCTTATATGGCAATTTATTATAGAAAATTTCTTATATGGAAAATTTCTTATAGAAAATTTCTTATATGGAAAATTTCTTATATGGAAAATTTCTTATAGAAAATTTCTTATATGGAAAATTTCTTATAGAAAATTTCTTTTATGTAAAATTCTTATAGAAAATTTCTAATATGGAAAATTTCTTCTACAAAATTCCTTATAAAAAAAATTTCTTTCAGAAAGTTTCTTATATGGAAAATTTCTTATATAGAAAATTTCTTATAGAAAATTTCTTATATGGGAAATTTCTTATAGAAAATTTCTTATATGGAAAATTTCTTATAGAAAATTTCTTATATGGAAAATTTCTTATATGGAAAATTTATTATAGAAAATTTCTTATATGGAAAATTTCTTATAGAAAATTTCTTATATGGAAAATTTCTTATAGAAAATTTCTTAAATGGAAAATTTCTTATAAAAAATTTCTTATATGGAAAATTTCCTATAGAAAATTTCTTATATGGTAAATTTCTTATAGAAAATTTCTTATATGGAAAATTTCTTGAATGGATAAATTCATAGAGAAAATAACTTATATGGTAAATTTTTATATGGAGAATTTCTTATTGAATATTCCTAATATGGAAAATTTATTATAGAATATTTCTTATATGGAAAATGTTTATGTGGAGAATTTCTCATAGAATTTTTCTTATATGGAATATTTCTTATAGAAAATTTTTGATATGGACAATTTCTTATATAAAATTTTTTATATGGAAAATTTCTTATATTATATGGAAAATTTATTAAAGAAAATTTCTTATATGGAAAATTTCTTATACAAAATTTCTTATATGGCAATTTGGATACATTCCTACAGAAAATAACTTATATGGTAAATTTTAATATGGAGAATTTCTCATAGAATTTTTCTTATCTAGAAAATTTCTTATAGAAAATTTTTCATATGGACAATTTCTTATAGAAAATGTTTTATATGGAAAATTTCTTATATTATATGGAAAATTTCTTATAGAAAATTTCTTTTATGTAAAATTTTTATAGAAAATTTCTAATATGGAAAATTTCTTCTACAAAATTCCTTATAAAGAAAATTTCTTATATGGAAAATTTCTTAAATTTTTAATTTCTTATAGAAAATTTCTTATATGGAAAATTTCTTATAGAAAATTTCTAATATGGAAAATTTCTTATCGAAAATTTCTTATATGGAAATTTTTTTAAAGAAAATTTTCTATATGGAACATTTCTTATAGAAAATTTCTTATATGGAAAATTTCTTATAGAAAATTTCTTATATGGAAAATTTCTTATAGAAAATTTCTTATATGGAAAATTTCTTATAGAAAATTTCTTATATGGAAAATTTCTTATAGAAAATTTCTTATATGGAAAATTTCTTATAGAAAATTTCTTATATGGAAAATTTCTTATAAAAAATTTCTTATATGGAAAATTTCTTATAGAAAATTTCTTATATGGAAAATTTCTTAAACAAAATTTCTTATATGGCAATTTATTATAGAAAATTTCTTATATGGAAAATTTCTTATAGAAAATTTCTTATATGGAAAATTTCTTATATGGAAAATTTCTTATAGAAAATTTCTTATATGGAAAATTTCTTATAGAAAATTTCTTTTATATAAAATTCTTATAGAAAATTTCTAATATGGAAAATTTCTTCTACAAAATTCCTTATAAAAAAAATTTCTTTCAGAAAGTTTCTTATATGGAAAATTTCTTATATAGAAAATTTCTTATAGAAAAATTCTTATATGGGAAATTTCTTATAGAAAATTTCTTATATGGAAAATTTCTTATAGAAAATTTCTTATATGGAAAATTTCTTATATGGAAAATTTATTATAGAAAATTTCTTATATGGAAAATTTCTTATAGAAAATTTCTTACATGGAAAATTTATTATAGAAAATTTCTTAAATGGAAAATTTCTTATAAAAAATTTCTTATATGGAAAATTTCCTATAGAAAATTTCTTATATGGTAAATTTCTTATAGAAAATTTCTTATATGGAAAATTTCTTGAATGGATAAATTCATAGAGAAAATAACTTATATGGTAAATTTTTATATGGAGAATTTCTTATTGAATATTCCTAATATGGAAAATTTATTATAGAATATTTCTTATATGGAAAATGTTTATGTGGAGAATTTCTCATAGAATTTTTCTTATATGGAATATTTCTTATAGAAAATTTTTGATATGGACAATTTCTTATATAAAATTTTTTATATGGAAAATTTCTTATATTATATGGAAAATTTATTAAAGAAAATTTCTTATATGGAAAATTTCTTATACAAAATTTCTTATATGGCAATTTGGATACATTCCTACAGAAAATAACTTATATGGTAAATTTTAATATGGAGAATTTCTCATAGAATTTTTCTTATCTAGAAAATTTCTTATAGAAAATTTTTCATATGGACAATTTCTTATAGAAAATGTTTTATATGGAAAATTTCTTATATTATATGGAAAATTTCTTATAGAAAATTTCTTTTATGTAAAATTTTTATAGAAAATTTCTAATATGGAAAATTTCTTCTACAAAATTCCTTATAAAGAAAATTTCTTATATGGAAAATTTCTTAAATTTTTAATTTCTTATAGAAAATTTCTTATATGGAAAATTTCTTATAGAAAATTTCTAATATGGAAAATTTCTTATCGAAAATTTCTTATATGGAAATTTTTTTAAAGAAAATTTTCTATATGGAACATTTCTTATAGAAAATTTCTTATATGGAAAATTTCTTATAGAAAATTTCTTATATGGAAAATTTCTTATAGAAAATTTCTTATATGGAAAATTTCTTATAGAAAATTTCTTATATGGAAAATTTCTTATAGAAAATTTCTTATATGGAAAATTTCTTATAGAAAATTTCTTATATGGAAAATTTCTTATAAAAAATTTCTTATATGGAAAATTTCTTATAGAAAATTTCTTATATGGAAAATTTCATAAACAAAATTTCTTATATGGCAATTTATTATAGAAAATTTCTTATATGGAAAATTTCTTATAGAAAATTTCTTATATGGAAAATTTCTTATATGGAAAATTTCTTATAGAAAATTTCTTATATGGAAAATTTCTTATAGAAAATTTCTTTTATGTAAAATTCTTATAGAAAATTTCTAATATGGAAAATTTCTTCTACAAAATTCCTTATAAAAAAAATTTCTTTCAGAAAGTTTCTTATATGGAAAATTTCTTATATAGAAAATTTCTTATAGAAAATTTCTTATATGGGAAATTTCTTATAGAAAATTTCTTATATGGAAAATTTCTTATAGAAAATTTCTTATATGGAAAATTTCTTATATGGAAAATTTATTATAGAAAATTTCTTATATGGAAAATTTCTTATAGAAAATTTCTTACATGGAAAATTTATTATAGAAAATTTCTTAAATGGAAAATTTCTTATAAAAAATTTCTTATATGGAAAATTTCCTATAGAAAATTTCTTATATGGTAAATTTCTTATAGAAAATTTCTTATATGGAAAATTTCTTGAATGGATAAATTCATAGAGAAAATAACTTATATGGTAAATTTTTATATGGAGAATTTCTTATTGAATATTCCTAATATGGAAAATTTCTTATAGAAAATTTCTTATATGGAAAATTTCTTATAGAAAATTTCTTATATGGAAAATTTCTTATAGAAAATTTCTTATATGGAAAATTTCTTATAGAAAATTTCTTATATGGAAAATTTCTTATAAAAAATTTCTTATATGGAAAATTTCTTATAGAAAATTTCTTATATGGAAAATTTCTTAAACAAAATTTCTTATATGGCAATTTATTATAGAAAATTTCTTATATGGAAAATTTCTTATAGAAAATTTCTTATATGGAAAATTTCTTATATGGAAAATTTCTTATAGAAAATTTCTTATATGGAAAATTTCTTATAGAAAATTTCTTTTATGTAAAATTCTTATAGAAAATTTCTAATATGGAAAATTTCTTCTACAAAATTCCTTATAAAAAAAATTTCTTTCAGAAAGTTTCTTATATGGAAAATTTCTTATATAGAAAATTTCTTATAGAAAATTTCTTATATGGGAAATTTCTTATAGAAAATTTCTTATATGGAAAATTTCTTATAGAAAATTTCTTATATGGAAAATTTCTTATATGGAAAATTTATTATAGAAAATTTCTTATATGGAAAATTTCTTATAGAAAATTTCTTACATGGAAAATTTATTATAGAAAATTTCTTAAATGGAAAATTTCTTATAAAAAATTTCTTATATGGAAAATTTCCTATAGAAAATTTCTTATATGGTAAATTTCTTATAGAAAATTTCTTATATGGAAAATTTCTTGAATGGATAAATTCATAGAGAAAATAACTTATATGGTAAATTTTTATATGGAGAATTTCTTATTGAATATTCCTAATATGGAAAATTTATTATAGAATATTTCTTATATGGAAAATGTTTATGTGGAGAATTTCTCATAGAATTTTTCTTATATGGAATATTTCTTATAGAAAATTTTTGATATGGACAATTTCTTATATAAAATTTTTTATATGGAAAATTTCTTATATTATATGGAAAATTTATTAAAGAAAATTTCTTATATGGAAAATTTCTTATACAAAATTTCTTATATGGCAATTTGGATACATTCCTACAGAAAATAACTTATATGGTAAATTTTAATATGGAGAATTTCTCATAGAATTTTTCTTATATGGAAAATTTCTTATAGAAAATTTTTGATATGCAAAATTTCTTATAGAAAATTTTTTATATGGAAAATTTCTTATATTTTTTGGAAAATTTATTATAGAAAATTTCTTATATGGAAAATTTCTTAAACAAAATTTCTTATATGGCAATTTATTATAGAAAATTTCTTATATGGAAAATTTCTTATAGAAAATTTCTTATATGGAAAATTTCTTACAGAAAATTTCTTATATGGAAAATTTCTTATAGAAAATTTTTTATATGGAAAATTTCTTATAGAAAATTTCTTTTATGTAAAATTTTTATAGAAAATTTCTAATATGGAAAATTTCTTCTGCAAAATTCCTTATAAAGAAAATTTCTTATATGGAAAATTTCTTAAATTTTTAATTTCTTATAGAAAATTTCTAATATGGAAAATTTCTTATCGAAAATTTCTTATATGGAAATTTTTTTAAAGAAAATTTTCTATATGGAACATTTCTTATAGAAAATTTCTTATATGGAAAATTTCTTATAGAAAATTTCTTATATGGAAAATTTCTTATAGAAAATTTCTTATATGGAAAATTTCTTATAGAAAATTTCTTATATGGAAAATTTCTTATAGAAAATTTCTTATATGGAAAATTTCTTATAGAAAATTTCTTATATGGAAAATTTTTTATAGAAAATTTCTAATATGGAAAATTTCTTATAAAAAATTTCTTATATGGAAAATTTCTTATAGAAAATTTCTTATATGGAAAATTTCTTATAAAAAATTTCTTATATGGAAAATTTCTTATAGAAAATTTCTTATATGGAAAATTTCTCATAGAAAATTTCTTATATGGAAAATTTCTTATAGAAAATTTCTTATATGGAAAATTTCTTATAGAAAATTTCTTATATGGAATATTTCTGATAGAAAATTTCTTATATGGAAAATTTCTTATAGAAAATTTCTTATATGGAAAATTTCTTATAGAAAATTTCTTATATGGAAAATTTCTTATAGAAAATTTCTTATATGGAAAATTTCTTATAGAAAATTTCTTATATGGAAAATTTCTTTCAGAAAGTTTCTTATATAGAAAATTTCTTATAGAAAATTTCTTATATGGGAAATTTCTTATAGAAAATTTCTTATACGGGAAATTTCTTATAGAAAATTTCTTATATGGAAAATTTCTTATATGGAAAATTTATTATAGAAAATTTTTTATATGGAAAATTTCTTATAGAAAATTTCTTATATGGAAAATTTATTATAGAAAATTTCTTATATGGAAAATTTCTTATAGAAAATTTCTTATATGGAAAATTTCCTATAGAAAATTTCTTATATGGTAAATTTCTTATAGAAAATTTCTTATATGGAAAATTTCTTGAATGGATAAATTCATACAGAAAATAACTTATATGGTAAATTTTTATATGGAGAATTTCTTATTGAATATTCCTAATATGGAAAATTTCTTATAGAAAATTTCTTATATGGAAAATTTCTTATAGAAAATTTCTTATATGGAAAATTTCTTATAGAAAATTTCTTATATGGAAAATTTCTTATAGAAAATTTCTTATATGGAAAATTTCTTATAAAAAATTTCTTATATGGAAAATTTCTTATAGAAAATTTCTTATATGGAAAATTTCTTAAACAAAATTTCTTATATGGCAATTTATTATAGAAAATTTCTTATATGGAAAATTTCTTATAGAAAATTTCTTATATGGAAAATTTCTTATATGGAAAATTTCTTATAGAAAATTTCTTATATGGAAAATTTCTTATAGAAAATTTCTTTTATGTAAAATTCTTATAGAAAATTTCTAATATGGAAAATTTCTTCTACAAAATTCCTTATAAAAAAAATTTCTTTCAGAAAGTTTCTTATATGGAAAATTTCTTATATAGAAAATTTCTTATAGAAAATTTCTTATATGGGAAATTTCTTATAGAAAATTTCTTATATGGAAAATTTCTTATAGAAAATTTCTTATATGGAAAATTTCTTATATGGAAAATTTATTATAGAAAATTTCTTATATGGAAAATTTCTTATAGAAAATTTCTTACATGGAAAATTTATTATAGAAAATTTCTTAAATGGAAAATTTCTTATAAAAAATTTCTTATATGGAAAATTTCCTATAGAAAATTTCTTATATGGTAAATTTCTTATAGAAAATTTCTTATATGGAAAATTTCTTGAATGGATAAATTCATAGAGAAAATAACTTATATGGTAAATTTTTATATGGAGAATTTCTTATTGAATATTCCTAATATGGAAAATTTATTATAGAATATTTCTTATATGGAAAATGTTTATGTGGAGAATTTCTCATAGAATTTTTCTTATATGGAATATTTCTTATAGAAAATTTTTGATATGGACAATTTCTTATATAAAATTTTTTATATGGAAAATTTCTTATATTATATGGAAAATTTATTAAAGAAAATTTCTTATATGGAAAATTTCTTATACAAAATTTCTTATATGGCAATTTGGATACATTCCTACAGAAAATAACTTATATGGTAAATTTTAATATGGAGAATTTCTCATAGAATTTTTCTTATATGGAAAATTTCTTATAGAAAATTTTTGATATGCAAAATTTCTTATAGAAAATTTTTTATATGGAAAATTTCTTATATTTTTTGGAAAATTTATTATAGAAAATTTCTTATATGGAAAATTTCTTAAACAAAATTTCTTATATGGCAATTTATTATAGAAAATTTCTTATATGGAAAATTTCTTATAGAAAATTTCTTATATGGAAAATTTCTTACAGAAAATTTCTTATATGGAAAATTTCTTATAGAAAATTTTTTATATGGAAAATTTCTTATAGAAAATTTCTTTTATGTAAAATTTTTATAGAAAATTTCTAATATGGAAAATTTCTTCTGCAAAATTCCTTATAAAGAAAATTTCTTATATGGAAAATTTCTTAAATTTTTAATTTCTTATAGAAAATTTCTAATATGGAAAATTTCTTATCGAAAATTTCTTATATGGAAATTTTTTTAAAGAAAATTTTCTATATGGAACATTTCTTATAGAAAATTTCTTATATGGAAAATTTCTTATAGAAAATTTCTTATATGGAAAATTTCTTATAGAAAATTTCTTATATGGAAAATTTCTTATAGAAAATTTCTTATATGGAAAATTTCTTATAGAAAATTTCTTATATGGAAAATTTCTTATAGAAAATTTCTTATATGGAAAATTTCTTATAGAAAATTTCTAATATGGAAAATTTCTTATAAAAAATTTCTTATATGGAAAATTTCTTATAGAAAATTTCTTATATGGAAAATTTCTTATAAAAAATTTCTTATATGGAAAATTTCTTATAGAAAATTTCTTATATGGAAAATTTCTCATAGAAAATTTCTTATATGGAAAATTTCTTATAGAAAATTTCTTATATGGAAAATTTCTTATAGAAAATTTCTTATATGGAATATTTCTGATAGAAAATTTCTTATATGGAAAATTTCTTATAGAAAATTTCTTATATGGAAAATTTCTTATAGAAAATTTCTTATATGGAAAATTTCTTATAGAAAATTTCTTATATGGAAAATTTCTTTCAGAAAGTTTCTTATATAGAAAATTTCTTATAGAAAATTTCTTATATGGGAAATTTCTTATAGAAAATTTCTTATACGGGAAATTTCTTATAGAAAATTTCTTATATGGAAAATTTCTTATATGGAAAATTTATTATAGAAAATTTTTTATATGGAAAATTTCTTATAGAAAATTTCTTATATGGAAAATTTATTATAGAAAATTTCTTATATGGAAAATTTCTTATAGAAAATTTCTTATATGGAAAATTTCCTATAGAAAATTTCTTATATGGTAAATTTCTTATAGAAAATTTCTTATATGGAAAATTTCTTGAATGGATAAATTCATACAGAAAATAACTTATATGGTAAATTTTTATATGGAGAATTTCTTATTGAATATTCCTAATATGGAAAATTTATTATAGAATATTTCTTATATGGAAAATGTTTATGTGGAGAATTTCTCATAGAATTTTTCTTATATGGAATATTTCTTATAGAAAATTTTTGATATGGACAATTTCTGATAGAAAATTTTTTATATGGAAAATTTCTTATATTATATGAAAAATTTATTAAAGAAAATTTCTTATATGGAAAATTTCTTATACAAAATTTCTTATATGGCAATTTGGATAAATTCCTACAGAAAATAACTTATATGGTTAATTTTAATATGGAGAATTTCTCATAGAATTTTTCTTATCTGGAAAATTTCTTATAGAAAATTTTCGATATGGACAATTTCTTATAGAAAATTTCTTATATGGAAAATTTCTTAAACAAAATTTCTTATATGGCAATTTATTATAGAAAATTTCTTATATGGAAAATTTCTTATAGAAAATTTCTTATATGGAAAATTTCTTATATGGAAAATTTCTTATAGAAAATTTCTTATATGGAAAATTTCTTATAGAAAATTTCTTTTATGTAAAATTCTTATAGAAAATTTCTAATATGGAAAATTTCTTCTACAAAATTCCTTATAAAAAAAATTTCTTTCAGAAAGTTTCTTATATGGAAAATTTCTTATATAGAAAATTTCTTATAGAAAATTTCTTATATGGGAAATTTCTTATAGAAAATTTCTTATATGGAAAATTTCTTATAGAAAATTTCTTATATGGAAAATTTCTTATATGGAAAATTTATTATAGAAAATTTCTTATATGGAAAATTTCTTATAGAAAATTTCTTATATGGAAAATTTATTATAGAAAATTTCTTAAATGGAAAATTTCTTATAAAAAATTTCTTATATGGAAAATTTCCTATAGAAAATTTCTTATATGGTAAATTTCTTATAGAAAATTTCTTATATGGAAAATTTCTTGAATGGATAAATTCATAGAGAAAATAACTTATATGGTAAATTTTTATATGGAGAATTTCTTATTGAATATTCCTAATATGGAAAATTTATTATAGAATATTTCTTATATGGAAAATGTTTATGTGGAGAATTTCTCATAAAATTTTTCTTATATGGAATATTTCTTATAGAAAATTTTTGATATGGACAATTTCTTATATAAATTTTTTTATATGGAAAATTTCTTATATTATATGGAAAATTTATTAAAGAAAATTTCTTATATGGAAAATTTCTTATACAAAATTTCTTATATGGCAATTTGGATACATTCCTACAGAAAATAACTTATATGGTAAATTTTAATATGGAGAATTTCTCATAGAATTTTTCTTATCTAGAAAATTTCTTATAGAAAATTTTTCATATGGACAATTTCTTATAGAAAATGTTTTATATGGAAAATTTCTTATATTCTATGGAAAATTTCTTATAGAAAATTTCTTTTATGTAAAATTTTTATAGAAAATTTCTAATATGGAAAATTTCTTCTACAAAATTCCTTATAAAGAAAATTTCTTATATGGAAAATTTCTTAAATTTTTAATTTCTTATAGAAAATTTCTTATATGGAAAATTTCTTATAGAAAATTTCTAATATGGAAAATTTCTTATCGAAAATTTCTTATATGGAAATTTTTTTAAAGAAAATTTTCTATATGGAACATTTCTTATAGAAAATTTCTTATATGGAAAATTTCTTATAGAAAATTTCTTATATGGAAAATTTCTTATAGAAAATTTCTTATATGGAAAATTTCTTATAGAAAATTTCTTATATGGAAAATTTCTTATAGAAAATTTCTTATATGGAAAATTTCTTATAGAAAATTTCTTATATGGAAAATTTCTTATAGAAAATTTCTTATATGGAAAATTTCTTAAACAAAATTTCTTATATGGCAATTTATTATAGAAAATTTCTTATATGGAAAATTTCTTATAGAAAATTTCTTATATGGAAAATTTCTTATATGGAAAATTTCTTATAGAAAATTTCTTATATGGAAAATTTCTTATAGAAAATTTCTTTTATGTAAAATTCTTATAGAAAATTTCTAATATGGAAAATTTCTTCTACAAAATTCCTTATAAAAAAAATTTCTTTCAGAAAGTTTCTTATATGGAAAATTTCTTATATAGAAAATTTCTTATAGAAAATTTCTTATATGGGAAATTTCTTATAGAAAATTTCTTATATGGAAAATTTCTTATAGAAAATTTCTTATATGGAAAATTTCTTATATGGAAAATTTATTATAGAAAATTTCTTATATGGAAAATTTCTTATAGAAAATTTCTTACATGGAAAATTTATTATAGAAAATTTCTTAAATGGAAAATTTCTTATAAAAAATTTCTTATATGGAAAATTTCCTATAGAAAATTTCTTATATGGTAAATTTCTTATAGAAAATTTCTTATATGGAAAATTTCTTGAATGGATAAATTCATAGAGAAAATAACTTATATGGTAAATTTTTATATGGAGAATTTCTTATTGAATATTCCTAATATGGAAAATTTATTATAGAATATTTCTTATATGGAAAATGTTTATGTGGAGAATTTCTCATAGAATTTTTCTTATATGGAATATTTCTTATAGAAAATTTTTGATATGGACAATTTCTTATATAAAATTTTTTATATGGAAAATTTCTTATATTATATGGAAAATTTATTAAAGAAAATTTCTTATATGGAAAATTTCTTATACAAAATTTCTTATATGGCAATTTGGATACATTCCTACAGAAAATAACTTATATGGTAAATTTTAATATGGAGAATTTCTCATAGAATTTTTCTTATCTAGAAAATTTCTTATAGAAAATTTTTCATATGGACAATTTCTTATAGAAAATGTTTTATATGGAAAATTTCTTATATTATATGGAAAATTTTTTATACAAAATTTCTTATATGGAAAATTTCTTATACAAAATTTCTTATATGGCAATTTGGATAAATTCATACAGAAAATAACTTATATGGCAAATTTTAATATGGAGAATTTCTTATTGAATATTCCTAATATGGAAAATTTATTATAGAATATTTCTTATATGGAAAATGTTTATGTGTAGAATTTCTCATAGAATTTTTCTTATATGGAAAATTTCTTATAGAAAATTTTTGATATGCAAAATTTCTTATAGAAAATTTTTTATATGGAAAATTTCTTATATTTTTTGGAAAATTTATTATAGAAAATTTCTTATATGGAAAATTTCTTAAACAAAATTTCTTATATGGCAATTTATTATAGAAAATTTCTTATATGGAAAATTTCTTATAGAAAATTTCTTATATGGAAAATTTCTTACAGAAAATTTCTTATATGGAAAATTTCTTATAGAAAATTTTTTATATGGAAAATTTCTTATAGAAAATTTCTTTTATGTAAAATTTTTATAGAAAATTTCTAATATGGAAAATTTCTTCTACAAAATTCCTTATAAAGAAAATTTCTTATATGGAAAATTTTTTAAATTTTTAATTTCTTATAGAAAATTTCTTATATGGAAAATTTCTTATAGAAAATTTCTAATATGGAAAATTTCTTATCGAAAATTTCTTATATGGAAATTTTTTTAAAGAAAATTTTCTATATGGAACATTTCTTATAGAAAATTTCTTATATGGAAAATTTCTTATAGAAAATTTCTTATATGGAAAATTTCTTATAGAAAATTTCTTATATGGAAAATTTCTTATAGAAAATTTCTTATATGGAAAATTTCTTATAGAAAATTTCTTATATGGAAAATTTCTTATAGAAAATTTCTTATATGGAAAATTTCTTATAGAAAATTTCTTATATGGAAAATTTCTTATAGAAAATTTCTTATATGAAAAATTTCTTATAGAAAATTTCTTATATGGAAAATTTCTTATAGAAAATTTCTTATATGGAAAATTTCTTATAGAAAATTTCTTATATGGAAAATTTCTTATAGAAAATTTCTTATATGGAAAATTTCTCATAGAAAATTTCTTATATGGAAAATTTCTTATAGAAAATTTCTTATATGGAAAATTTCTTATAGAAAATTTCTTATATGGAAAATTTCTTATAGAAAATTTCTTATATGGAAAATTTCTTATAGAAAATTTCTTATATGGAAAATTTCTTATAGAAAATTTCTTATATGGAAAATTTCTTATAGAAAATTTCTTATATGGAAAATTTCTTATAGAAAATTTCTTATCTGGAAAATTTCTTATAGAAAATTTCTTATCTGGAAAATTTCTTATAGAAAATTTCTTATATGGAAAATTTCTTTCAGAAAGTTTCTTATATAGAAAATTTCTTATAGAAAATTTCTTATATGGGAAATTTCTTATAGAAAATTTCTTATATGGAAAATTTCTTATAGAAAATTTCTTATATGGAAAATTTCTTATATGGAAAATTTATTATAGAAAATTTCTTATATGGAAAATTTCTTATAGAAAATTTCTTATATGGAAAATTTTTTATAGAAAATTTCTTATATGGAAAATTTCTTATAGAAAATTTCTTATATGGAAAATTTCCTATAGAAAATTTCTTATATGGTAAATTTCTTATAGAAAATTTCTTATATGGAAAAGTTCTTGAATGGATAAATTCATACAGAAAATAACTTATATGGTAAATTTTTATATGGAGAATTTCTTATTGAATATTCCTAATATGGAAAATTTATTATAGAATATTTCTTATATGGAAAATGTTTATGTGGAGAATTTCTCATAGAAAATTTCTTATATGGAAAATTTCTTATAGAAAATTCCTTATATGGAAAATTTCTTATAGAAAATTTCTAATATGGAAAATTTCTTATAGAAAATTTCTAATATGGAAAATTTCTTATAGAAAATTTCTTTTATGGAAAATTTCTTATAGAAAATTTCTTATATGGAAAATTTCTTATAGAAAATTTCTTATATGGAAAATTTCTTATACAAAATTTCTTATATGGAAAATTTCTTATAGAAAATTTCTTATATGGAAAATTTCTTATAGAAAATTTCTTATATGGAAAATTTCTTATAGAAAATTTCTTATATGGAAAATTTCTTATAGAAAATTTCTTATATGGAAAATTTCTTATAGAAAATTTTTGATATGCAAAATTTCTTATAGAAAATTTTTTAAATGGAAAATTTCTTATATTTTTTGGAAAATTTATTATAGAAAATTTCTTATATGGAAAATTTCTTAAACAAAATTTCTTATATGGCAATTTATTATAGAAAATTTCTTATATGGAAAATTTCTTATAGAAAATTTCTAATATGGAAAATTTCTTCTACAAAATTCCTTATATAGAAAATTTCTTATATGGAAAATTTCTTAAATTTTTAATTTCTTAAATGGAAAATTTCTTATAGAAAATTTCTTATATGGAAAATTTCTTATAGAAAATTTCTAATATGGAAAATTTCTTATAGAAAATTTTTTATATGGAAAATTTCTTATAGAAAATTTCTAATATGGAAAATTTCTTATCGAAAATTTCCTATATGGAACAATTCTTATAGAAAATTTCTTATATGGAAAATTTCTTATAGAAAATTTCTTATATGGAAAATTTCTTATAGAAAATTTCTTATATGGAAAATTTCTTATAGAAAATTTCTTATATGGAATATTCCTTATAGAAAATTTCTTATATGGAAAATTTCTTATAGAAAATTTCTTATATGGAAAATTTCTTATAGAAAATTTCTTATATGGAAAATTTCTTATACAAAATTTCTTATATGGAAAATTTCTTATACAAAATTTCTTATATAGGAGAATTTCTTATAGAAAATTTTTTATATGGAAAATTTCTTATAGAAAATTTTTTATATGAAAAATTTCTTATAGAAAATTTCTTATATGGAAAATTTTTTATAGAAAATTTCTAATATGGAATTTCTTATAGAAAATTTCTAATATGGAAAATTTCTTATATGGAAAATTTCTTATAGAAAATTTTTTATCTGGAAAATTGCTTATAGAAAATTTCCTATCTGGAAAATTTCTTATAGAAAATTTCTTTTATGGAAAATTTCTTATAGAAAATTTCTTTTATGGAAAATTTCTTATAGAAAATTTCTTATATGGAAAATTTCTTATAGAAAATTTCTTATATGGAAAATTTCTTATAGAAAATTTCTTATATGGAAAATTTCTTATACAAAATTTCTTATATGGAGAATTTCTTATAGAAAATTTTTTATATGGAAAATTTCTTATAGAAAATTTTTTATATGGAAAATTTCTTATAGAAAATTTCTTATCTGGAAAATTGCTTATAGAAAATTTCTTATCTGGAAAATTTCTTATATGGAAAATTTCTTATAGAAAATTTCTTATATGGAAAATTTCTTATAGAAAATTTCTTATATGGAAAATTTCTTATAGAAAATTTCTTATATGGAAAATTTCTTATAGAAAATTTCTTATATGGAAAATTTCTTATAGAAAATTTCTTATATGGAAAATTTCTTATAGAAAATTTCTTATATGGAAAATTTCTTATAGAAAATTTCTTATATGGAAAATTTCTTTCAGAAAGTTTCTTATATGGAAAATTTCTTATAGAAAATTTCTTATATGGAAAATTTCTTATAGAAAATTTCTTATATGGAAAATTTCTTATATGGAAAATTTCTTATAGAAAATTTCTTATATGGAAAATTTCTTCTACAAAATTCCTTATATAAAAAATTTTTTTTATGGAAAATTTCTTAAATTTTTAATTTCTTATATGGAAAATTTCTTACAGAAAATTTCTAATATGGAAAATTTCTTATAGAAAATTTCTAATATGGAAAATTTCTTATAGAAAATTTCTAATATGGAAAATTTCTTATCGAAAATTTCTAATATGGAAAATTTCTTATCGAAAATTTCCTATATGGAACAATTCTTATAGAAAATTTCTAATATGGAAAATTTCTTATAGAAAATTACTTATATGGAAAATTTCTTATAGAAAATTTCTTATATGGAAAATTTCTTATAGAAAATTTCTTATATGGAAAATTTCTTATAGAAAATTTCTTATATGGAAAATTTCTTATACAAAATTTCTTATATGGAAAATTTCTTATACAAAATTTCTTATATAGGAGAATTTCTTATAGAAAATTTTTTATATGGAAAATTTCTTATAGAAAATTTTTTATATGGAAAATTTCTTATAGAAAATTTCTTATATGGAAAATTTCTTATAGAAAATTTCTTATATGGAAAATTTCTTATAGAAAATTTCTAATATGGAATTTCTTATAGAAAATTTCTAATATGGAAAATTTCTTATAGAAAATTTCTTATATGGAAAATTTCTTATAGAAAATTTCTTATCTGGAAAATTGCTTATAGAAAATTTCTTATCTGGAAAATTTCTTATATGGAAAATTTCTTATAGAAAATTTCTTATATGGAAAATTTCTTATAGAAAATTTCTTATATGGAAAATTTCTTATAGAAAATTTCTTATATGGAAAATTTCTTATAGAAAATTTCTTATATGGAAAATTTCTTATAGAAAATTTCTTATATGGAAAATTTCTTATAGAAAATTTCTTATATGGAAAATTTCTTATAGAAAATTTCTTATATGGAAAATTTCTTATAGAAAATTTCTTATATGGAAAATTTCTTATAGAAAATTTCTTATATGGAAAATTTCTTAAACAAAATTTCTTATATGGCAATTTATTATAGAAAATTTCTTATATGGAAAATTTCTTATAGAAAATTTCTAATATGGAAAATTTCTTCTACAAAATTCCTTATATAGAAAATTTCTTATATGGAAAATTTCTTAAATTTTTAATTTCTTAAATGGAAAATTTCTTATAGAAAATTTCTTTTATGGAAAATTGCTTATAGAAAATTTCCTATCTGGAAAATTTCTTATAGAAAATTTCTTTTATGGAAAATTTCTTATAGAAAATTTCTTTTATGGAAAATTTCTTATAGAAAATTTCTTATATGGAAAATTTCTTATAGAAAATTTCTTATATGGAAAATTTCTTATAGAAAATTTCTTATATGGAAAATTTCTTATACAAAATTTCTTATATGGAGAATTTCTTATAGAAAATTTTTTATGTGGAAAATTTCTTATAGAAAATTTTTTATATGGAAAATTTCTTATAGAAAATTTCTTATCTGGAAAATTGCTTATAGAAAATTTCTTATCTGGAAAATTTCTTATATGGAAAATTTCTTATAGAAAATTTCTTATATGGAAAATTTCTTATAGAAAATTTCTTATATGGAAAATTTCTTATAGAAAATTTCTTATATGGAAAATTTCTTATAGAAAATTTCTTATATGGAAAATTTCTTATAGAAAATTTCTTATATGGAAAATTTCTTATAGAAAATTTCTTATATGGAAAATTTCTTTCAGAAAGTTTCTTATATGGAAAATTTCTTATAGAAAATTTCTTATATGGAAAATTTCTTATAGAAAATTTCTTATATGGAAAATTTCTTATATGGAAAATTTCTTATAGAAAATTTCTTATATGGAAAATTTCTTCTACAAAATTCCTTATATAAAAAATTTTTTTTATGGAAAATTTCTTAAATTTTTAATTTCTTATATGGAAAATTTCTTACAGAAAATTTCTAATATGGAAAATTTCTTATAGAAAATTTCTAATATGGAAAATTTCTTATAGAAAATTTCTAATATGGAAAATTTCTTATCGAAAATTTCTAATATGGAAAATTTCTTATCGAAAATTTCCTATATGGAACAATTCTTATAGAAAATTTCTAATATGGAAAATTTCTTATAGAAAATTACTTATATGGAAAATTTCTTATAGAAAATTTCTTATATGGAAAATTTCTTATAGAAAATTTCTTATATGGAAAATTTCTTATAGAAAATTTCTTATATGGAAAATTTCTTATACAAAATTTCTTATATGGAAAATTTCTTATACAAAATTTCTTATATAGGAGAATTTCTTATAGAAAATTTTTTATATGGAAAATTTCTTATAGAAAATTTTTTATATGGAAAATTTCTTATAGAAAATTTCTTATATGGAAAATTTCTTATAGAAAATTTCTTATATGGAAAATTTCTTATAGAAAATTTCTAATATGGAATTTCTTATAGAAAATTTCTAATATGGAAAATTTCTTATAGAAAATTTCTTATATGGAAAATTTCTTATAGAAAATTTCTTATCTGGAAAATTGCTTATAGAAAATTTCTTATCTGGAAAATTTCTTATATGGAAAATTTCTTATAGAAAATTTCTTATATGGAAAATTTCTTATAGAAAATTTCTTATATGGAAAATTTCTTATAGAAAATTTCTTATATGGAAAATTTCTTATAGAAAATTTCTTATATGGAAAATTTCTTATAGAAAATTTCTTATATGGAAAATTTCTTATAGAAAATTTCTTATATGGAAAATTTCTTATAGAAAATTTCTTATATGGAAAATTTCTTATAGAAAATTTCTTATATGGAAAATTTCTTATAGAAAATTTCTTATATGGAAAATTTCTTATAGAAAATTTCTTATATGGAAAATTTCTTAAACAAAATTTCTTATATGGCAATTTATTATAGAAAATTTCTTATATGGAAAATTTCTTATAGAAAATTTCTAATATGGAAAATTTCTTCTACAAAATTCCTTATATAGAAAATTTCTTATATGGAAAATTTCTTAAATTTTTAATTTCTTAAATGGAAAATTTCTTATAGAAAATTTCTAATATGGAAAATTTCTTATAGAAAATTTCTAATATGGAAAATTTCTTATAGAAAATTTCTAATATGGAAAATTTCTTATAGAAAATTTCTAATATGGAAAATTTCTTATCGAAAATTTCCTATATGGAACAATTCTTATAGAAAATTTCTTATATGGAAAATTTCTTATAGAAAATTTCTTATATGGAAAATTTCTTATAGAAAATTTCTTATATGGAAAATTTCTTATAGAAAATTTCTTATATGGAATATTCCTTATAGAAAATTTCTTATATGGAAAATTTCTTATAGAAAATTTCTTATATGGAAAATTTCTTATAGAAAATTTCTTATATGGAAAATTTCTTATACAAAATTTCTTATATGGAAAATTTCTTATACAAAATTTCTTATATAGGAGAATTTCTTATAGAAAATTTTTTATATGGAAAATTTCTTATAGAAAATTTTTTATATGAAAAATTTCTTATAGAAAATTTCTTATATGGAAAATTTTTTATAGAAAATTTCTAATATGGAATTTCTTATAGAAAATTTCTAATATGGAAAATTTCTTGTATGGAAAATTTCTTATAGAAAATTTCTTATCTGGAAAATTGCTTATAGAAAATTTCCTATCTGGAAAATTTCTTATAGAAAATTTCTTTTATGGAAAATTTCTTATAGAAAATTTCTTATATGGAAAATTTCTTATAGAAAATTTCTTATATGGAAAATTTCTTATACAAAATTTCTTATATGGAGAATTTCTTATAGAAAATTTTTTATATGGAAAATTTCTTATAGAAAATTTTTTATATGGAAAATTTCTTATAGAAAATTTCTTATCTGGAAAATTGCTTATAGAAAATTTCTTATCTGGAAAATTTCTTATATGGAAAATTTCTTATAGAAAATTTCTTATATGGAAAATTTCTTATAGAAAATTTCTTATATGGAAAATTTCTTATAGAAAATTTCTTATATGGAAAATTTCTTATAGAAAATTTCTTATATGGAAAATTTCTTATAGAAAATTTCTTATATGGAAAATTTCTTATAGAAAATTTCTTATATGGAAAATTTCTTATAGAAAATTTCTTATATGGAAAATTTCTTATAGAAAATTTCTTATATGGAAAATTTCTTTCAGAAAGTTTCTTATATGGAAAATTTCTTATAGAAAATTTCTTATATGGAAAATTTCTTATAGAAAATTTCTTATATGGAAAATTTCTTATATGGAAAATTTCTTATAGAAAATTTCTTATATGGAAAATTTCTTCTACAAAATTCCTTATATAAAAAATTTTTTTTATGGAAAATTTCTTAAATTTTTAATTTCTTATATGGAAAATTTCTTACAGAAAATTTCTAATATGGAAAATTTCTTATAGAAAATTTCTAATATGGAAAATTTCTTATAGAAAATTTCTAATATGGAAAATTTCTTATCAAAAATTTCTAATATGGAAAATTTCTTATCGAAAATTTCCTATATGGAACAATTCTTATAGAAAATTTCTAATATGGAAAATTTCTTATAGAAAATTACTTATATGGAAAATTTCTTATAGAAAATTTCTTATATGGAAAATTTCTTATAGAAAATTTCTTATATGGAAAATTTCTTATAGAAAATTTCTTATATGGAAAATTTCTTATACAAAATTTCTTATATGGAAAATTTCTTATACAAAATTTCTTATATAGGAGAATTTCTTATAGAAAATTTTTTATATGGAAAATTTCTTATAGAAAATTTTTTATATGGAAAATTTCTTATAGAAAATTTCTTATATGGAAAATTTCTTATAGAAAATTTCTTATATGGAAAATTTCTTATAGAAAATTTCTAATATGGAATTTCTTATAGAAAATTTCTAATATGGAAAATTTCTTATAGAAAATTTCTTATATGGAAAATTTCTTATAGAAAATTTCTTATCTGGAAAATTGCTTATAGAAAATTTCTTATCTGGAAAATTTCTTATATGGAAAATTTCTTATAGAAAATTTCTTATATGGAAAATTTCTTATAGAAAATTTCTTATATGGAAAATTTCTTATAGAAAATTTCTTATATGGAAAATTTCTTATAGAAAATTTCTTATATGGAAAATTTCTTATAGAAAATTTCTTATATGGAAAATTTCTTATAGAAAATTTCTTATATGGAAAATTTCTTATAGAAAATTTCTTATATGGAAAATTTCTTATAGAAAATTTCTTATATGGAAAATTTCTTATAGAAAATTTCTTATATGGAAAATTTCTTATAGAAAATTTCTTATATGGAAAATTTCTTATAGAAAATTTCTTATATGGAAAATTTCTTATAGAAAATTTCTTATATGGAAAATTTCTTATAGAAAATTTCTTATATGGAAAATTTCTTTCAGAAAGTTTCTTATATGGAAAATTTCTTATAGAAAATTTCTTATATGGAAAATTTCTTATAGAAAATTTCTTATATGGAAAATTTCTTATATGGAAAATTTCTTATAGAAAATTTCTTATATGGAAAATTTCTTATAGAAAATTTCTTATATGGAAAATTTCTTATAGAAAATTTCTTATATGGAAAATTTCTTATAGAAAATTTCTTATATGGAAAATTTCTTATAGAAAATTTCTTATATGGAAAATTTCTTATAGAAAATTTCTTATATGGAAAATTTCTTATAGAAAATTTCTTATATGGAAAATTTCTTATAGAAAATTTCTTATATGGAAAATTTCTTATAGAAAATTTCTTATATGGAAAATTTCTTATAGAAAATTTCTTATATGGAAAATTTCTTATAGAAAATTTCTTATATGGAAAATTTCTTATAGAAAATTTCTTATATGGAAAATTTCTTATAAAAAATTTCTTATATGGAAAATTTCTTATAGAAAATTTCTTATATGGAAAATTTCTTTCAGAAAGTTTCTTATATGGAAAATTTCTTATAGAAAATTTCTTATATGGGAAATTTCTTATAGAAAATTTCTTATATGGAAAATTTCTTATAGAAAATTTCTTATATGGAAAATTTCTTATATGGAAAATTTCTTATAGAAAATTTCTTATATGGAAAATTTCTTATAGAAAATTTCTTATATGGAAAATTTCTTATAGAAAATTTCTTATATGGAAAATTTATTATAGAAAATTTCTTATATGGAAAATTTATTATAGAAAATTTCTTATATGGAAAATTTATTATAGAAAATTTCTTATATGGAAAATTTCTTATAGAAAATTTCTTATATGGAAAATTTCCTATAGAAAATTTCTTATATGGAAAATTTCTTATAGAAAATTTCTTATATGGAAAATTTCTTGAATGGATAAATTCATACAGAAAATAACTTATATGGTAAATTTTTATATGGAGAATTTCTTATTGAATATTCCTAATATGGAAAATTTATTATAGAATATTTCTTATATGGAAAATGTTTATGTGGAGAATTTCTCATAGAATTTTTCTTATATGGAATATTTCTTATAGAAAATTTTTGATATGGACAATTTCTTATAGAAAATTTGTTATATGGAAAATTTTTTTATATTATATGGAAAATTTATTAAAGAAAATTTCTTATATGGAAAATTTCTTATATTTTTTGGAAAATTTATTATAGAAAATTTCTTATATGGAAAATTTCTTAAACAAAATTTCTTATATGGAAAATTTCTTATAGAAAATTTCTTATATGGAAAATTTCTTATAGAAAATTTCTTATATGGAAAATTTCTTATAGAAAATTTCTTATATGGAAAATTTCTTATAGAAAATTTCTTATATGGAAAATTTCTTTCAGAAAGTTTCTTATATGGAAAATTTCTTATAGAAAATTTCTTATATGGGAAATTTCTTATAGAAAATTTCTTATATGGAAAATTTCTTATATGGAAAATTTCTTATAGAAAATTTCTTATATGGAAAATTTCTTATAGAAAATTTCTTATATGGAAAATTTATTATAGAAAATTTCTTATATGGAAAATTTCTTATAGAAAATTTCTTATATGGAAAATTTCCTATAGAAAATTTCTTATATGGAAAATTTCTTATAGAAAATTTCTTATATGGAAAATTTCTTGAATGGATAAATTCATACAGAAAATAACTTATATGGTAAATTTTTATATGGAGAATTTCTTATTGAATATTCCTAATATGGAAAATTTATTATAGAATATTTCTTATATGGAAAATGTTTATGTGGAGAATTTCTCATAGAATTTTTCTTATATGGAATATTTCTTATAGAAAATTTTTGATATGGACAATTTCTTATAGAAAATTTGTTATATGGAAAATTTCTTATATTATATGGAAAATTTATTAAAGAAAATTTCTTATATGGAAAATTTCTTATACAAAATTTCTTATATGGCAATTTGGATACATTCCTACAGAAAATAACTTATATGGTAAATTTTAATATGGAGAATTTCTCATAGAATTTTTCTTATCTAGAAAATTTCTTATAGAAAATTTTTCATATGGACAATTTCTTATAGAAAATGTTTTATATGGAAAATTTCTTATATTATATGGAAAATTTTTTATAGAAAATTTCTTATATGGAAAATTTCTTATACAAAATTTCTTATATGGCAATTTGGATAAATTCATACAGAAAATAACTTATATGGCAAATTTTAATATGGAGAATTTCTTATTGAATATTCCTAATATGGAAAATTTATTATAGAATATTTCTTATATGGAAAATGTATATGTGTAGAATTTCTCATAGAATTTTTCTTATATGGAAAATTTCTTATAGAAAATTTTTGATATGCAAAATTTCTTATAGAAAATTTTTTATATGGAAAATTTCTTATATTTTTTGGAAAATTTATTATAGAAAATTTCTTATATGGAAAATTTCTTAAACAAAATTTCTTATATGGCAATTTATTATAGAAAATTTCTTATATGGAAAATTTCTTATAGAAAATTTCTTATATGGAAAATTTCTTACAGAAAATTTCTTATATGGAAAATTTCTTATAGAAAATTTTTTATATGGAAAATTTCTTATAGAAAATTTCTTTTATGTAAAATTTTTATAGAAAATTTCTAATATGGAAAATTTCTTATAGAAAATTTCTTATATGGAAAATTTCTTATAAAAAATTTCTTATATGGAAAATTTCTTATAGAAAATTTCTTATATGGAAAATTTCTTATAGAAAATTTCTTATATGGAAAATTTCTTATAAAAAATTTCTTATATGGAAAATTTCTTATAGAAAATTTCTTATATGGAAAATTTCTTTCAGAAAGTTTCTTATATGGAAAATTTCTTATAGAAAATTTCTTATATGGGAAATTTCTTATAGAAAATTTCTTATATGGAAAATTTCTTATATGGAAAATTTCTTATAGAAAATTTCTTATATGGAAAATTTTTTATAGAAAATTTCTTATATGGAAAATTTATTATAGAAAATTTCTTATATGGAAAATTTATTATAGAAAATTTCTTATATGGAAAATTTCTTATAGAAAATTTCTTATATGGAAAATTTCCTATAGAAAATTTCTTATATGGAAAATTTCTTATAGAAAATTTCTTATATGGAAAATTTCTTGAATGGATAAATTCATACAGAAAATAACTTATATGGTAAATTTTTATATGGAGAATTTCTTATTGAATATTCCTTATATGGAAAATTTATTATAGAATATTTCTTATATGGAAAATGTTTATGTGGAGAATTTCTCATAGAATTTTTCTTATATGGAATATTTCTTATAGAAAATTTTTGATATGGACAATTTCTTATAGAAAATTTGTTATATGGAAAATTTCTTATATTATATGGAAAATTTATTAAAGAAAATTTCTTATATGGAAAATTTCTTATACAAAATTTCTTATATGGCAATTTGGATACATTCCTACAGAAAATAACTTATATGGTAAATTTTAATATGGAGAATTTCTCATAGAATTTTTCTTATCTAGAAAATTTCTTATAGAAAATTTTTCATATGGACAATTTCTTATAGAAAATGTTTTATATGGAAAATTTCTTATATTATATGGAAAATTTTTTATAGAAAATTTCTTATATGGAAAATTTCTTATACAAAATTTCTTATATGGCAATTTGGATAAATTCATACAGAAAATAACTTATATGGCAAATTTTAATATGGAGAATTTCTTATTGAATATTCCTAATATGGAAAATTTATTATAGAATATTTCTTATATGGAAAATGTATATGTGTAGAATTTCTCATAGAATTTTTCTTATATGGAAAATTTCTTATAGAAAATTTTTGATATGCAAAATTTCTTATAGAAAATTTTTTATATGGAAAATTTCTTATATTTTTTGGAAAATTTATTATAGAAAATTTCTTATATGGAAAATTTCTTAAACAAAATTTCTTATATGGCAATTTATTATAGAAAATTTCTTATATGGAAAATTTCTTATAGAAAATTTCTTATATGGAAAATTTCTTACAGAAAATTTCTTATATGGAAAATTTCTTATAGAAAATTTTTTATATGGAAAATTTCTTATAGAAAATTTCTTTTATGTAAAATTTTTATAGAAAATTTCTAATATGGAAAATTTCTTCTACAAAATTCCTTATAAAGAAAATTTCTTATATGGAAAATTTCTTAAATTTTTAATTTCTTATAGAAAATTTCTTATATGGAAAATTTCTTATAGAAAATTTCTAATATGGAAAATTTCTTATCGAAAGTTTCTTATATGAAAATTTTTTTAAAGAAAATTTTCTATATGGAACATTTCTTATAGAAAATTTCTTATATGGAAAATTTCTTATAGAAAATTTCTTATATGGAAAATTTCTTATAGAAAATTTCTTATATGGAAAATTTCTTATTGAAAATTTCTTATATGGAAAATTTCTTATAGAAAATTTCTTATATGGAAAATTTCTTATAGAAAATTTCTTATATGGAAAATTTCTTATAGAAAATTTCTTATATGGAAAATTTCTTATAGAAAATTTCTTATATGGAAAATTTCTTATAGAAAATTTCTTATATGGAAAATTTCTTATAGAAAATTTTTTATATGGAAAATTTCTTATAGAAAATTTCTTATATGGAAAATTTCTTATAGAAAATTTCTTATATGGAAAATTTCTTATAGAAAATTTCTTATATGGAAAATTTCTTATAGAAAATTTCTTATATGGAAAATTTCTTATAGAAAATTTCTTATATGGAAAATTTCTTATAGAAAATTTCTTATATGGAAAATTTCTCATAGAAAATTTCTTATATGGAAAATTTCTCATAGAAAATTTCTTATATGGAAAATTTCTTATAGAAAATTTCTTATATGGAAAATTTCTTATAGAAAATTTCTTATTTGGAAAATTTCTTATATGGAAAATTTCTTATAGAAAATTTCTTATATGGAAAATTTCTTATAGAAAATTTCTTATATGGAAAATTTCTTATAGAAAATTTCTTATCTGGAAAATTTCTTATAGAAAATTTCTTATATGGAAAATTTCTTTCAGAAAGTTTCTTATATAGAAAATTTCTTATAGAAAATTTCTTATATGGGAAATTTCTTATAGAAAATTTCTTATATGGGAAATTTCTTATAGAAAATTTCTTATATGGAAAATTTCTTATAGAAAATTTCTTATATGGAAAATTTCTTATCTGGAAAATTTATTATAGAAAATTTTTTATATGGAAAATTTCTTATAGAAAATTTCTTATCTGGAAAATTGCTTATAGAAAATTTCTTATCTGGAAAATTTCTTATATGGAAAATTTCTTATAGAAAATTTCTTATATGGAAAATTTCTTATAGAAAATTTCTTATCTGGAAAATTTCTTATAGAAAATTTCTTATATGGAAAATTTCTTATAGAAAATTTCTTATATGGAAAATTTCTTATAGAAAATTTCTTATATGGAAAATTTCTTAAAGAAAATTTCTTATATGGAAAATTTCTTATAGAAAATTTCTTATATGGAAAATTTCTTATAGAAAATTTCTTATATGGAAAATTTCTTATAGAAAATTTCTTATATGGAAAATTTCTTATAGAAAATTTCTTATATGGAAAATTTCTTATAGAAAATTTCTTATATGGAAAATTTCTTATAGAAAATTTCTTATATGGAAAATTTCTTATAGAAAATTTCTTATATGGAAAATTTCTTATAGAAAATTTCTTATATGGAAAATTTCTTATAGAAAATTTCTTATATGGAAAATTTCTTATAGAAAATTTCTTATATGGAAAATTTCTTATAGAAAATATCTTATATGGAAAATTTCCTATAGAAAATTTCTTATATGGTAAATTTCTTATAGAAAATTTCTTATATGGAAAATTTATTATAGAAAATTTCTTATATGGGAAATTTATTATAGAAAATTTCTTATATGGGAAATTTCTTATAGAAAATTTCTTATATGGGAAATTTCTTATAGAAAATTTCTTATATGGAAAATTTCTTATACAAAATTTCTTATATGGAAAATTTCTCACAGAAAAATTTCTTTTATGGAAAATTTCTTATAGAAAATTTCTAACATGGAAAATTTCTTATAGAAAATTTCTTATATGAAAAATTTCTTATAGAAAATTTCTTATATGGAAAATTTCTTACAGAAAATTTCTTATATGGAAAATTTCTTATAGAAAATTTTTTATATGGAAAATTTCTTATAGAAAATTTCTTTTATGTAAAATTTTTATAGAAAATTTCTAATATGGAAAATTTCTTCTACAAAATTCCTTATAAAGAAAATTTCTTATATGGAAAATTTCTTAAATTTTTAATTTCTTATAGAAAATTTCTTATATGGAAAATTTCTTATAGAAAATTTCTAATATGGAAAATTTCTTATCGAAAATTTCTTATATGAAAATTTTTTTAAAGAAAATTTTCTATATGGAACATTTCTTATAGAAAATTTCTTATATGGAAAATTTCTTATAGAAAATTTCTTATATGGAAAATTTCTTATTGAAAATTTCTTATATGGAAAATTTCTTATAGAAAATTTCTTATATGGAAAATTTCTTATAGAAAATTTCTTATATGGAAAATTTCTTATAGAAAATTTCTTATATGGAAAATTTCTTATAGAAAATTTCTTATATGGAAAATTTCTTATAGAAAATTTCTTATATGGAAAATTTCTTATAGAAAATTTCTTATATGGAAAATTTCTTATAGAAAATTTCTTATATGGAAAATTTCTTATAGAAAATTTCTTATATGGAAAATTTCTTATAGAAAATTTCTTATATGGAAAATTTCTTATAGAAAATTTCTTATATGGAAAATTTCTTATAGAAAATTTCTTATATGGAAAATTTCTTATAGAAAATTTCTTATATGGAAAATTTCTCATTGAAAATTTCTTATATGGAAAATTTCTCATAGAAAATTTCTTATATGGAAAATTTCTCATAGAAAATTTCTTATATGGAAAATTTCTTATAGAAAATTTCTTATATGGAAAATTTCTTATAGAAAATTTCTTATTTGGAAAATTTCTTATATGGAAAATTTCTTATAGAAAATTTCTTATATGGAAAATTTCTTATAGAAAATTTCTTATATGGAAAATTTCTTATAGAAAATTTCTTATCTGGAAAATTTCTTATAGAAAATTTCTTATATGGAAAATTTCTTTCAGAAAGTTTCTTATATAGAAAATTTCTTATAGAAAATTTCTTATATGGGAAATTTCTTATAGAAAATTTCTTATATGGGAAATTTCTTATAGAAAATTTCTTATATGGAAAATTTCTTATAGAAAATTTCTTATATGGAAAATTTCTTATATGGAAAATTTATTATAGAAAATTTCTTATATGGAGAATTTCTTATAGAAAATTTTTTATATGGAAAATTTCTTATAGAAAATTTTTTATATGGAAAATTTCTTATAGAAAATTTCTTATCTGGAAAATTGCTTATAGAAAATTTCTTATCTGGAAAATTTCTTATATGGAAAATTTCTTATAGAAAATTTCTTATATGGAAAATTTCTTATAGAAAATTTCTTATCTGGAAAATTTCTTATAGAAAATTTCTTATATGGAAAATTTCTTATAGAAAATTTCTTATATGGAAAATTTCTTAAAGAAAATTTCTTATATGGAAAATTTCTTATAGAAAATTTCTTATATGGAAAATTTCTTATAGAAAATTTCTTATATGGAAAATTTCTTATAGAAAATTTCTTATATGGAAAATTTCTTATAGAAAATTTCTTATATGGAAAATTTCTTATAGAAAATTTCTTATATGGAAAATTTCTTATAGAAAATTTCTTATATGGAAAATTTCTTATAGAAAATTTCTTATATGGAAAATTTCTTATAGAAAATTTCTTATATGGAAAATTTCTTATAGAAAATATCTTATATGGAAAATTTCCTATAGAAAATTTCTTATATGGTAAATTTCTTATAGAAAATTTCTTATATGGAAAATTTATTATAGAAAATTTCTTATATGGGAAATTTATTATAGAAAATTTCTTATATGGGAAATTTCTTATAGAAAATTTCTTATATGGGAAATTTCTTATAGAAAATTTCTTATATGGAAAATTTCTTATACAAAATTTCTTATATGGAAAATTTCTCACAGAAAAATTTCTTTTATGGAAAATTTCTTATAGAAAATTTCTAACATGGAAAATTTCTTATAGAAAATTTCTCATATGGAAAATTTCTTATAGAAAATTTCTTATATGGAAAATTTCTTATAGAAAATTTCTTATATGGAAAATTTCTTTCAGAAAGTTTCTTATATGGAAAATTTCTTATAGAAAATTTCTTATATGGAAAATTTCTTATAGAAAATTTCTTATATGGAAAATTTCTTATAGAAAATTTCTTATATGGAAAATTTCTTTCAGAAAGTTTCTTATATGGAAAATTTCTTATAGAAAATTTCTTATATGGAAAATTTCTTATAGAAAATTTCTTATATGGAAAATTTCTTATAGAAAATTTCTTATATGGAAAATTTCTTATAGAAAATTTCTTATATGGAAAATTTCTTATAGAAAATTTCTTATATGGAAAATTTCTTATAGAAAATTTCTTATATGGAAAATTTCTTATAGAAAATTTCTTATATGGAAAATTTCTTATAGAAAATTTCTTATATGGAAAATTTCTTATGGAAAATTTCTTATATGGAAAATTTCTTATAGAAAATTTCTTATATGGAAAATTTCTTATAGAAAATTTCTTATATGGAAAATTTCTTATAGAAAATTTCTTATATGGAAAATTTCTTATAGAAAATTTCTTATATGGAAAATTTCTTATAGAAAATTTCTTATATGGAAAATTTCTTATACAAAATTTCTTATATGGAAAATTTCTCACAGAAAAATTTCTTTTATGGAAAATTTCTTATAGAAAATTTCTAATATGGAAAATTTCTTATAGAAAATTTCTTATATGAAAAATTTCTTATAGAAAATTTCTTATATGGAAAATTTCTTATAGAAAATTTCTTATATGGAAAATTTCTTATAGAAAATTTCTTATATGGAAAATTTCTTATAGAAAATTTCTTATATGGAAAATTTCTTATAGAAAATTTCTTATATGGAAAATTTCTTATAGAAAATTTCTTATATGGAAAATTTCTTATAGAAAATTTCTTATATGGAAAATTTCTTATAGAAAATTTCTTATATGGAAAATTTCTTATAGAAAATTTCTTTCAGAAAGTTTCTTATATGGAAAATTTCTTATAGAAAATTTCTTATATGGAAAATTTCTTATAGAAAATTTCTTATATGGAAAATTTCTTATATGGAAAATTTCTTATAGAAAATTTCTTATATGGAAAATTTCTTATAGAAAATTTCTTATATGGAAAATTTCTTATATGGAAAATTTCTTATAGAAAATTTCTTATATGGAAAATTTCTTATAGAAAATTTCTTATATGGAAAATTTCTTATAGAAAATTTCTTATATGGAAAATTTCTTATAGAAAATTTCTTATATGGAAAATTTCTTATAGAAAATTTCTTATATGGAAAATTTCTTATAGAAAATTTCTTATATGGAAAATTTCTTATAGAAAATTTCTTATATGGAAAATTTCTTATAGAAAATTTCTTATATGGAAAATTTCTTATAGAAAATTTCTTATATGGAAAATTTCTTATAGAAAATTTCTTATAGAAAATTTCTTATATGGAAAATTTCTTATAGAAAATTTCTTATATGGAAAATTTCTTATAGAAAATTTCTTATATGGAAAATTTCTTATAGAAAATTTCTTATATGGAAAATTTCTTATAGAAAATTTCTTATATGGAAAATTTCTTATAGAAAATTTCTTATATGGAAAATTTCTTATAGAAAATTTCTTATCTGGAAAATTTCTTTCAGAAAGTTTCTTATATGGAAAATTTCTTATAGAAAATTTCTTATATGGGAAATTTCTTATAGAAAATTTCTTATATGGAAAATTTCTTATAGAAAATTTCTTATATGGAAAATTTCTTATATGGAAAATTTCTTATAGAAAATTTCTTATATGGAAAATTTATTATAGAAAATTTCTTATATGGAAAATTTCTTATAGAAAATTTCTTATATGGAAAATTTCCTATAGAAAATTTCTTATATGGAAAATTTCTTATAGAAAATTTCTTATATGGAAAATTTCTTGAATGGATAAATTCATACAGAAAATAACTTATATGGTAAATTTTTATATGGAGAATTTCTTATTGAATATTCCTTATATGGAAAATTTATTATAGAATATTTCTTATATGAAAAATTTCTTATAGAAAATTTCTTATATGGAAAATTTCTTATAGAAAATTTCTTATATGGAAAATTTCTTATAGAAAATTTCTTATATGGAAAATTTCTTATAGAAAATTTCTTATATGGAAAATTTCTTATAGAAAATTTCTTATATGGAAAATTTCTTATAGAAAATTTCTTATATGGAAAATTTCTTATAGAAAATTTCTTATATGGAAAATTTCTTATAGAAAATTTCTTATATGGAAAATTTCTTATAGAAAATTTCTTATATGGAAAATTTCTTATAGAAAATTTCTTATATGGAAAATTTCTTATAGAAAATTTCTTATATGGAAAATTTCTTATAGAAAATTTCTTATATGGAAAATTTCTTATAGAAAATTTCTTATATGGAAAATTTCTTATAGAAAATTTCTTATATGGAAAATTTCTTATAGAAAATTTCTTATATGGAAAATTTCTTATAGAAAATTTCTTATCTGGAAAATTTCTTTCAGAAAGTTTCTTATATGGAAAATTTCTTATAGAAAATTTCTTATATGGAAAATTTCTTATACAAAATTTCTTATATGGAAAATTTCTCACAGAAAAATTTCTTTTATGGAAAATTTCTTACAGAAAATTTCTAATATGGAAAATTTCTTATAGAAAATTTCTTATATGAAAAATTTCTTATAGAAAATTTCTTATATGGAAAATTTCTTATAGAAAATTTCTTATATGGAAAATTTCTTATAGAAAATTTCTTATATGGAAAATTTCTTATAGAAAATTTCTTATATGGAAAATTTCTTATAGAAAATTTCTTATATGGAAAATTTCTTATAGAAAATTTCTTATATGGAAAATTTCTTATAGAAAATTTCTTATATGGAAAATTTCTTATAGAAAATTTCTTATATGGAAAATTTCTTATAGAAAATTTCTTATATGGAAAATTTCTTATAGAAAATTTCTTATATGGAAAATTTCTTATAGAAAATTTCTTATATGGAAAATTTCTTATAGAAAATTTCTTATATGGAAAATTTCTTATAGAAAATTTCTTATATGGAAAATTTCTTTCAGAAAGTTTCTTATATGGAAAATTTCTTATAGAAAATTTCTTATATGGAAAATTTCTTATAGAAAATTTCTTATATGGAAAATTTCTTATATGGAAAATTTCTTATAGAAAATTTCTTATATGGAAAATTTCTTATAGAAAATTTCTTATATGGAAAATTTCTTATAGAAAATTTCTTATATGGAAAATTTCTTATAGAAAATTTCTTATATGGAAAATTTCTTATAGAAAATTTCTTATATGGAAAATTTCTTATAGAAAATTTCTTATATGGAAAATTTCTTATAGAAAATTTCTTATATGGAAAATTTCTTATCGAAAATTTCTTATATGGAAATTTTTTAAAGAAAATTTTCTATATTGAACATTTCTTATAGAAAATTTCTTATATGGAAAATTTCTTATAGAAAATTTCTTATATGGAAAATTTCTTATAGAAAATTTCTTATATGGAAAATTTCTTATATGGAAAATTTCTTGAATTTTTAATTTCTTATAGAAAATTTCTTATATGGAAAATTTCTTATAGAAAATTTCTAATATGGAAAATTTCTTATCGAAAATTTCTTATATGGAAATTTTTTTAAAGAAAATTTTCTATATGGAACATTTCTTATAGAAAATTTCTTATATGGAAAATTTCTTATAGAAAATTTCTTAAATTTTTAATTTCTTATAGAAAATTTCTTATATGGAAAATTTCTTATAGAAAATTTCTAATATGGAAAATTTCTTATCGAAAATTTCTTATATGGAAATTTTTTTAAAGAAAATTTTCTATATGGAACATTTCTTATAGAAAATTTCTTATATGGAAAATTTCTTATAGAAAATTTCTTATATGGAAAATTTCTTATAGAAAATTTCTTATATGGAAAATTTCTTATAGAAAATTTCTTATATGGAAAATTTCTTATAGAAAATTTCTTATATGGAAAATTTCTTATAGAAAATTTCTTATATGGAAAATTTCTTATAGAAAATTTCTTATATGGAAAATTTCTCATAGAAAATTTCTTATATGAAAAATTTCTTATAGAAAATTTCTTATATGGAAAATTTCTTATAGAAAATTTCTTATATGGAAAATTTCTTATAGAAAATTTCTTATATGGAAAATTTCTTATAGAAAATTTCTTATATGGAAAATTTCTTATAGAAAATTTCTTATATGGAAAATTTCTTATAGAAAACTTCTTATATGGAAAATTTCTTATAGAAAATTTCTTATCTGGAAAATTTCTTATAGAAAATTTCTTATCTGGAAAATTTCTTATAGAAAATTTCTTATAGAAAATTTCTTATATGGAAAATTTCTTATAGAAAATTTCTTATATGGAAAATTTCTTATAGAAAACTTCTTATATGGAAAATTTCTTATAGAAAATTTCTTATCTGGAAAATTTCTTATAGAAAATTTCTTATCTGGAAAATTTCTTATAGAAAATTTCTTATATGGAAAATTTCTTTCAGAAAGTTTCTTATATAGAAAATTTCTTATAGAAAATTTCTTATATGGGAAATTTCTTATAGAAAATTTCTTATATGGAAAATTTCTTATAGAAAATTTCTTATATGGAAAATTTCTTATATGGAAAATTTATTATAGAAAATTTCTTATATGGAAAATTTCTTATAGAAAATTTCTTATATGGAAAATTTATTATAGAAAATTTCTTATATGGAAAATTTCCTATAGAAAATTTCTTATATGGTAAATTTCTTATAGAAAATTTCTTATATGGAAAATTTCTTGAATGGATAAATTCATACAGAAAATAACTTATATGGTAAATTTTTATATGGAGAATTTCTTATTGAATATTCCTAATATGGAAAATTTATTATAGAATATTTCTTATATGGAAAATGTTTATGTGTAGAATTTCTCATAGAATTTTTCTTATATGGAAAATTTCTTATAGAAAATTTTTGATATGCAAAATTTCTTATAGAAAATTTTTTATATGGAAAATTTCTTATATTTTTTGGAAAATTTATTATAGAAAATTTCTTATATGGAAAATTTCTTAAACAAAATTTCTTATATGGCAATTTATTATAGAAAATTTCTTATATGGAAAATTTCTTATAGAAAATTTCTTATATGGAAAATTTCTTACAGAAAATTTCTTATATGGAAAATTTCTTATAGAAAATTTTTTATATGAAAAATTTCTTATAGAAAATTTCTTTTATGTAAAATTTTTATAGAAAATTTCTAATATGGAAAATTTCTTCTACAAAATTCCTTATAAAGAAAATTTCTTATATGGAAAATTTCTTAAATTTTTAATTTCTTATAGAAAATTTCTTATATGGAAAATTTCTTATAGAAAATTTCTAATATGGAAAATTTCTTATCGAAAATTTCTTATATGGAAATTTTTTTAAAGAAAATTTTCTATATGGAACATTTCTTATAGAAAATTTCTTATATGGAAAATTTCTTATAGAAAATTTCTTATATGGAAAATTTCTTATAGAAAATTTCTTATATGGAAAATTTCTTATAGAAAATTTCTTATATGGAAAATTTCTTATAGAAAATTTCTTATATGGAAAATTTCTTATAGAAAATTTCTTATATGGAAAATTTCTTATAGAAAATTTCTTATATGGAAAATTTCTTATAGAAAATTTCTTATATGGAAAATTTCTTATAGAAAATTTCTTATATGGAAAATTTCTCATAGAAAATTTCTTATATGGAAAATTTCTCATAGAAAATTTCTTATATGGAAAATTTCTTATAGAAAATATCTTATATGGAAAATTTCTTATAGAAAATTTCTTATATGGAAAATTTCTTATAGAAAATTTCTTATATGGAAAATTTCTTATAGAAAATTTCTTATATGGAAAATTTCTTATAGAAAATTTCTTATATGGAAAATTTCTTATAGAAAATTTCTTATATGGAAAATTTCTTATAGAAAATTTCTTATCTGGAAAATTTCTTATAGAAAATTTCTTATCTGGAAAATTTCTTATAGAAAATTTCTTATATGGAAAATTTCTTTCAGAAAGTTTCTTATATAGAAAATTTCTTATAGAAAATTTCTTATATGGGAAATTTCTTATAGAAAATTTCTAATATGGAAAATTTCTTATCGAAAATTTCTTATATGGAAATTTTTTTAAAGAAAATTTTCTATATGGAACATTTCTTATAGAAAATTTCTTATATGGAAAATTTCTTATAGAAAATTTCTTATATGGAAAATTTCTTATAGAAAATTTCTTATATGGAAAATTTCTTATAGAAAATTTCTTATATGGAAAATTTCTTATAGAAAATTTCTTATATGGGAAATTTCTTATAGAAAATTTCTTATATGGAATATTTCTTATAGAAAATTTTTGATATGGACAATTTCTTATAGAAAATTTTTTATATGGAAAATTTCTTATATTATATGGAAAATTTATTAAAGAAAATTTCTTATATGGAAAATTTCTTATACAAAATTTCTTATATGGCAATTTGGATACATTCCTACAGAAAATAACTTATATGGTAAATTTTAATATGGAGAATTTCTCATAGAATTTTTCTTATCTAGAAAATTTCTTATAGAAAATTTTTCATATGGACAATTTCTTATAGAAAATGTTTTATATGGAAAATTTCTTATATTATATGGAAAATTTTTTATAGAAAATTTCTTATATGGAAAATTTCTTATACAAAATTTCTTATATGGCAATTTGGATAAATTCATACAGAAAATAACTTATATGGCAAATTTTAATATGGAGAATTTCTTATTGAATATTCCTAATATGGAAAATTTATTATAGAATATTTCTTATATGGAGAATGTTTATGTGTAGAATTTCTCATAGAATTTTTCTTATATGGAAAATTTCTTATAGAAAATTTTTGATATGCAAAATTTCTTATAGAAAATTTTTTATATGGAAAATTTCTTATATTTTTTGGAAAATTTATTATAGAAAATTTCTTATATGGAAAATTTCTTAAACAAAATTTCTTATATGGCAATTTATTATAGAAAATTTCTTATATGGAAAATTTCTTATAGAAAATTTCTTATATGGAAAATTTCTTGAATGGATAAATTCATACAGAAAATAACTTATATGGTAAATTTTTATATGGAGAATTTCTTATTGAATATTCCTAATATGGAAAATTTATTATAGAATATTTCTTATATGGAAAATGTTTATGTGGAGAATTTCTCATAGAATTTTTCTTATATGGAATATTTCTTATAGAAAATTTTTGATATGGACAATTTCTTATAGAAAATTTGTTATATGGAAAATTTCTTATATTATATGGAAAATTTATTAAAGAAAATTTCTTATATGGAAAATTTCTTACACAAAATATCTTATATGGCAATTTGGATACATTCCTACAGAAAATAACTTATATGGTAAATTTTAATATGGAGAATTTCTCATAGAATTTTTCTTATCTAGAAAATTTCTTATAGAAAATTTTTCATATGGACAATTTCTTATAGAAAATGTTTTATATGGAAAATTTCTTATATTATATGGAAAATTTTTTATAGAAAATTTCTTATATGGAAAATTTCTTACAGAAAATTTCTTATATGGCAATTTGGATAAATTCATACAGAAAATAACTTATATGGCAAATTTTAATATGGAGAATTTCTTATTGAATATTCCTAATATGGAAAATTTATTATAGAATATTTCTTATATGGAAAATGTTTAAGTGTAGAATTTCTCATAGAATTTTTCTTATATGGCAAATTTCTTATAGAAAATTTTTGATATGCAAAATTTCTTATAGAAAATTTTTTATATGGAAAATTTCTTATATTTTTTGGAAAATTTATTATAGAAAATTTCTTATATGGAAAATTTCTTAAACAAAATTTCTTATATGGCAATTTATTATAGAAAATTTCTTATATGGAAAATTTCTTATAGAAAATTTCTTATATGGAAAATTTCTTATACAAAATTTCTTATATGACAATTTGGATAAATTCATACAGAAAATAACTTATATGGCAAATTTTAAATGGAGAATTTCTTATTGAATATTCCTAATATGGAAAATTTATTATAGAATATTTCTTATATGGAAAATGTTTATGTGTAGAATTTCTCATAGAATTTTTCTTATATGGAAAATTTCTTATAGAAAATTTTTGATATGCAAAATTTCTTATAGAAAATTTTTTATATGGAAAATTTCTTATATTTTTTGGAAAATTTATTATAGAAAATTTCTTATATGGAAAATTTCTTAAACAAAATTTCTTATATGGCAATTTATTATAGAAAATTTCTTATATGGAAAATTTCTTATAGAAAATTTCTTATATGGAAAATTTCTTACAGAAAATTTCTTATATGGAAAATTTCTTATAGAAAATTTTTTATATGGAAAATTTCTTATAGAAAATTTCTTTTATGTAAAATTTTTATAGAAAATTTCTAATATGGAAAATTTCTTCTACAAAATTCCTTATAAAGAAAATTTCTTATATGGAAAATTTCTTAAATTTTTAATTTCTTATAGAAAATTTCTTATATGGAAAATTTCTTATAGAAAATTTCTAATATGGAAAATTTCTTATCGAAAATTTCTTATATGGAAATTTTTTTAAAGAAAATTTTCTATATGGAACATTTCTTATAGAAAATTTCTTATATGGAAAATTTCTTATAGAAAATTTCTTATATGGAAAATTTCTTATAGAAAATTTCTTATATGGAAAATTTCTTATAGAAAATTTCTTATATGGAAAATTTCTTATAGAAAATTTCTTATATGGAAAATTTCTTATAGAAAATTTCTTATATGGAAAATTTCTTATAGAAAATTTCTTATATGGAAAATTTCTTATAGAAAATTTCTTATATGGAAAATTTCTTATAGAAAATTTCTTATATGGAAAATTTCTTATAGAAAATTTCTTATATGGAAAATTTCTTATAGAAAATTTCTTATATGGAAAATTTCTCATAGAAAATTTCTTATATGGAAAATTTCTCACAGAAAAATTTCTTTTATGGAAAATTTCTTATAGAAAATTTCTAATATGGAAAATTTCTTATAGAAAATTTCTTTTATGAAAAATTTCTTATAGAAAATTTCTTATATGGAAAATTTCTTATAGAAAATTTCTTATATGGAAAATTTCTTATAGAAAATTTCTTATATGGAAAATTTCTTATAGAAAATTTCTTATATGGAAAATTTCTTATAGAAAATTTCTTATATGGAAAATTTCTTATAGAAAATTTCTTATATGGAAAATTTCTTATATGGAAAATTTCTTATAGAAAATTTCTTATATGGAAAATTTCTTATAGAAAATTTCTAATATGGAATTTCTTATAGAAAATTTCTAATATGGAAAATTTCTTATAGAAAATTTCTTATATGGAAAATTTCTTATAGAAAATTTCTTATCTGGAAAATTGCTTATAGAAAATTTCTTATCTGGAAAATTTCTTAAAGAAAATTTTTTGTCTGGGAAATTTCTTATAGAAAATTTCTTATATGGAAAATTTCTTAAAGAAAATTTCTTATATGGAAAATTTCTTATAGAAAATTTCTTATATGGAAAATTTCTTATAGAAAATTTCTTATATGGAAAATTTCTTATAGAAAATTTCTTATATGGAAAATTTCTTATAGAAAATTTCTTATATGGAAAATTTCTTAAAGAAAATTTCTTATATGGAAAATTTCTTATAGAAAATTTCTTATATGGAAAATTTCTTATAGAAAATTTCTTATATGGAAAATTTCTTATAGAAAATTTCTTATATGGAAAATTTCTTATAGAAAATTTCTTATATGGAAAATTTCTTATAGAAAATTTCTTATATGGAAAATTGCTTTCAGAAAGTTTCTTATATGGAAAATTTCTTATAGAAAATTTCTTATATGGAAAATTTCTTATAGAAAATTTCTTATATGGAAAATTTCTTATATGGAAAATTTCTTATAGAAAATTTCTTATATGGAAAATTTCTTATAGAAAATTTCTTATATGGAAAATTTCTTATAGAAAATTTCTTATATGGAAAATTTCTTATAGAAAATTTCTTATATGGAAAATTTCTTATAGAAAATTTCTTATATGGAAAATTTCTTATAGAAAATTTCTTATATGGAAAATTTCTTATAGAAAATTTCTTATATGGAAAATTTCTTATAGAAAATTTCTTATATGGAAAATTTCTTATAGAAAATTTCTTATATGGAAAATTTCTTATAGAAAATTTCTTATATGGAAAATTTCTTATAGAAAATTTCTTATATGGAAAATTTCTTATAGAAAATTTCTTATATGGAAAATTTCTTATAGAAAATTTCTTATATGGAAAATTTCTTATAGAAAATTTCTTATATGGAAAATTTCTTATAGAAAATTTCTTATATGGAAAATTTCTTATAGAAAATTTCTTATATGGAAAATTTCTTATAGAAAATTTCTTATATGGAAAATTTCTTATAGAAAATTTCTTATATGGAAAATTTCTTATAGAAAATTTCTTATCTGGAAAATTTCTTATAGAAAATTTCTTATATGGAAAATTTCTTTCAGAAAGTTTCTTATATGGAAAATTTCTTATAGAAAATTTCTTATATGGAAAATTTCTTATAGAAAATTTCTTATATGGAAAATTTATTATAGAAAATTTCTTATATGGAAAATTTCTTATAGAAAATTTCTTATATGGAAAATTTCTTATATGGAAAATTTCCTATAGAAAATTTCTTATATGGTAAATTTCTTATAGAAAATTTCTTATATGGTAAATTTCTTATAGAAAATTTCTATATGGAAAATTTCTTATAGAAAATTTCTTATATGGAAAATTTCCTATAGAAAATTTCTTATATGGAAAATTTCTTATAGAAAATTTCTTATATGGAAAATTTCTTATAGAAAATTTCTTATATGGAAAATTTCTTATAGAAAATTTCTAATATGGAATTTCTTATAGAAAATTTCTAATATGGAAAATTTCTTATAGAAAATTTCTTATATGGAAAATTTCTTATAGAAAATTTCTTATCTGGAAAATTGCTTATAGAAAATTTCTTATCTGGAAAATTTCTTATAGAAAATTTTTTGTCTGGGAAATTTCTTATAGAAAATTTCTTATATGGAAAATTTCTTAAAGAAAATTTCTTATATGGAAAATTTCTTATAGAAAATTTCTTATATGGAAAATTTCTTATAGAAAATTTCTTATATGGAAAATTTCTTATAGAAAATTTCTTATATGGAAAATTTCTTATAGAAAATTTCTTATATGGAAAATTTCTTATAGAAAATTTCTTATATGGAAAATTTCTTATAGAAAATTTCTTATATGGAAAATTTCTTATAGAAAATTTCTTATATGGAAAATTTCTTATAGAAAATTTCTTATATGAAAAATTTCTTATAGAAAATTTCTTATATGGAAAATTTCTTATAGAAAATTTCTTATATGGAAAATTTCCTATAGAAAATTTCTTATATGGTAAATTTCTTATAGAAAATTTCTTATATGGAAAATTTATTATAGAAAATTTCTTATATGGGAAATTTATTATAGAAAATTTCTTATATGGGAAATTTCTTATAGAAAATTTCTTATATGGAAAATTTCTTATACAAAATTTCTTATATGGAAAATTTCTCACAGAAAAATTTCTTTTATGGAAAATTTCTTATAGAAAATTTCTAATATGGAAAATTTCTTATAGAAAATTTCTTATATGAAAAATTTCTTATAGAAAATTTCTTATATGGAAAATTTCTTATAGAAAATTTCTTATATGGAAAATTTCTTATAGAAAATTTCTTATATGGAAAATTTCTTATAGAAAATTTCTTATATGGAAAATTTCTTATAGAAAATTTCTTATATGGAAAATTTCTTATAGAAAATTTCTTATATGGAAAATTTCTTTCAGAAAGTTTCTTATATGGAAAATTTCTTATAGAAAATTTCTTATATGGAAAATTTCTTATAGAAAATTTCTTATATGGAAAATTTCTTATATGGAAAATTTCTTATAGAAAATTTCTTATATGGAAAATTTCTTATAGAAAATTTCTTATATGGAAAATTTCTTATAGAAAATTTCTTATATGGAAAATTTCTTATAGAAAATTTCTTATATGGAAAATTTCTTATAGAAAATTTCTTATATGGAAAATTTCTTATAGAAAATTTCTTATATGGAAAATTTCTTATAGAAAATTTCTTATATGGAAAATTTCTTATAGAAAATTTCTTATATGGAAAATTTCTTATAGAAAATTTCTTATATGGAAAATTTCTCATAGAAAATTTCTTATATGGAAAATTTCTTATAGAAAATTTCTTATATGGAAAATTTCTTTCAGAAAGTTTCTTATATGGAAAATTTCTTATAGAAAATTTCTTATATGGAAAATTTCTTATAGAAAATTTCTTATATGGAAAATTTCTTATATGGAAAATTTCTTATAGAAAATTTCTTATAGAAAATTTCTTATATGGAAAATTTCTTATAGAAAATTTCTTATATGGAAAATTTCTTATAGAAAATTTCTTATATGGAAAATTTCTTATAGAAAATTTCTTATATGGAAAATTTCTTATAGAAAATTTCTTATATGGAAAATTTCTTATAGAAAATTTCTTATATGGAAAATTTCTTATAGAAAATTTCTTATATGGAAAATTTCTTATAGAAAATTTCTTATATGGAAAATTTCTTATAGAAAATTTCTTATATGGAAAATTTCTTATAGAAAATTTCTTATATGGAAAATTTCTTATAGAAAATTTCTTATATGCAAAATTTCTTATAGAAAATTTCTTATATGGAAAATTTCTTATAGAAAATTTCTTATATGGAAAATATCTTATAGAAAATTTCTTATATGGAAAATTTCTTATAGAAAATTTCTTATATGGAAAATTTCTTATAGAAAATTTCTTATATGGAAAATTTCTTATAGAAAATTTCTTATATGGAAAATTTCTTATAGAAAATTTCTAATATGGAAAATTTCTTATAGAAAATTTCTTATATGAAAAATTTCTTATAGAAAATTTCTTATATGGAAAATTTCTTATAGAAAATTTCTTATATGGAAAATTTCTTATAGAAAATTTCTTATATGGAAAATTTCTTATAGAAAATTTCTTATATGGAAAATTTCTTATAGAAAATTTCTTATATGGAAAATTTCTTATAGAAAATTTCTTATATGGAAAATTTCTTATAGAAAATTTCTTATATGGAAAATTTCTTATAGAAAATTTCTTATATGGAAAATTTCTTTCAGAAAGTTTCTTATATGGAAAATTTCTTATAGAAAATTTCTTATATGGAAAATTTCTTATAGAAAATTTCTTATATGGAAAATTTCTTATATGGAAAATTTCTTATAGAAAATTTCTTATAGAAAATTTCTTATATGGAAAATTTCTTATAGAAAATTTCTTATATGGAAAATTTCTTATAGAAAATTTCTTATATGGAAAATTTCTTATAGAAAATTTCTTATATGGAAAATTTCTTATAGAAAATTTCTTATATGGAAAATTTCTTATAGAAAATTTCTTATATGCAAAATTTCTTATAGAAAATTTCTTATATGGAAAATTTCTTATAGAAAATTTCTTATATGGAAAATTTCTTATAGAAAATTTCTTATATGGAAAATTTCTTATAGAAAATTTCTTATATGGAAAATTTCTTTCAGAAAGTTTCTTATATGGAAAATTTCTTATAGAAAATTTCTTATATGGAAAATTTCTTATAGAAAATTTCTTATATGGAAAATTTCTTATATGGAAAATTTCTTATAGAAAATTTCTTATAGAAAATTTCTTATATGGAAAATTTCTTATAGAAAATTTCTTATATGGAAAATTTCTTATAGAAAATTTCTTATATGGAAAATTTCTTATAGAAAATTTCTTATATGGAAAATTTCTTATAGAAAATTTCTTATATGGAAAATTTCTTATAGAAAATTTCTTATATGGAAAATTTCTTATAGAAAATTTCTTATATGGAAAATTTCTTATAGAAAATTTCTTATATGCAAAATTTCTTATAGAAAATTTCTTATATGGAAAATTTCTTATAGAAAATTTCTTATATGGAAAATTTCTTATAGAAAATTTCTTATATGGAAAATTTCTTATAGAAAATTTCTTATATGGAAAATTTCTTATAGAAAATTTCTTATATGGAAAATTTCTTATAGAAAATTTCTTATATGGAAAATTTCTTATAGAAAATTTCTTATATGGAAAATTTCTTATAGAAAATTTCTTATATGGAAAATTTCTTATAGAAAATTTCTTATATGGAAAATTTCTTATAGAAAATTTCTAATATGGAAAATTTCTTATAGAAAATTTCTTATATGAAAAATTTCTTATAGAAAATTTCTTATATGGAAAATTTCTTATAGAAAATTTCTTATATGGAAAATTTCTTATAGAAAATTTCTTATATGGAAAATTTCTTATAGAAAATTTCTTATATGGAAAATTTCTTATAGAAAATTTCTTATATGGAAAATTTCTTATAGAAAATTTCTTATATGGAAAATTTCTTATAGAAAATTTCTTATATGGAAAATTTCTTTCAGAAAGTTTCTTATATGGAAAATTTCTTATAGAAAATTTCTTATATGGAAAATTTCTTATAGAAAATTTCTTATATGGAAAATTTCTTATATGGAAAATTTCTTATAGAAAATTTCTTATAGAAAATTTCTTATATGGAAAATTTCTTATAGAAAATTTCTTATATGGAAAATTTCTTATAGAAAATTTCTTATATGGAAAATTTCTTATAGAAAATTTCTTATATGGAAAATTTCTTATAGAAAATTTCTTATATGGAAAATTTCTTATAGAAAATTTCTTATATGGAAAATTTCTTATAGAAAATTTCTTATATGCAAAATTTCTTATAGAAAATTTCTTATATGGAAAATTTCTTATAGAAAATTTCTTATATGGAAAATTTCTTATAGAAAATTTCTTATATGGAAAATTTCTTATAGAAAATTTCTTATATGGAAAATTTCTTATAGAAAATTTCTTATATGGAAAATTTCTTATAGAAAATTTCTTATATGGAAAATTTCTTATAGAAAATTTCTTATATGGAAAATTTCTTATAGAAAATTTCTTATCTGGAAAATTTCTTATAGAAAATTTCTTATATGGAAAATTTCTTTCAGAAAGTTTCTTATATGGAAAATTTCTTATAGAAAATTTCTTATATGGGAAATTTCTTATAGAAAATTTCTTATATGGAAAATTTCTTATAGAAAATTTCTTATATGGAAAATTTCTTATATGGAAAATTTCTTATAGAAAATTTCTTATATGGAATATTTCTTATAGAAAATTTCTTATATGGAAAATTTATTATAGAAAATTTCTTATATGGAAAATTTCTTATAGAAAATTTCTTATATTGAAAATTTATTATAGAAAATTTCTTATATGGAAAATTTCTTATAGAAAATTTCTTATATGGAAAATTTCTTATAGAAAATTTCTTATATGGAAAATTTCTTATAGAAAATTTCTTATATGGAAAATTTCTTGAATGGATAAATTCATACAGAATATAACTTATATGGTAAATTTTTATATGGAGAATTTCTTATTGAATATTCCTAATATGGAAAATTTATTATAGAATATTTCTTATATGGAAAATGTTTATGTGGAGAATTTCTCATAGAAAATTTCTAATATGGAAAATTTCTTATAGAAAATTTCTTATATGAAAAATTTCTTATAGAAAATTTCTTATATGGAAAATTTCTTATAGAAAATTTCTTATATGGAAAATTTCTTATAGAAAATTTCTTATATGGAAAATTTCTTATAGAAAATTTCTTATATGGAAAATTTCTTATAGAAAATTTCTTATATGGAAAATTTCTTATAGAAAATTTCTTATATGGAAAATTTCTTATAGAAAATTTCTTATATGGAAAATTTCTTTCAGAAAGTTTCTTATATGGAAAATTTCTTATAGAAAATTTCTTATATGGAAAATTTCTTATAGAAAATTTCTTATATGGAAAATTTCTTATATGGAAAATTTCTTATAGAAAATTTCTTATAGAAAATTTCTTATATGGAAAATTTCTTATAGAAAATTTCTTATATGGAAAATTTCTTATAGAAAATTTCTTATATGGAAAATTTCTTATAGAAAATTTCTTATATGGAAAATTTCTTATAGAAAATTTCTTATATGGAAAATTTCTTCTAGAAAATTTCTTATATGGAAAATTTCTTATAGAAAATTTCTTATATGGAAAATTTCTTATAGAAAATTTCTTATATGGAAAATTTCTTATAGAAAATTTCTTATATGCAAAATTTCTTATAGAAAATTTCTTATATGGAAAATTTCTTATAGAAAATTTCTTATATGGAAAATTTCTTATAGAAAATTTCTTATATGGAAAATTTCTTATAGAAAATTTCTTATATGGAAAATTTCTTTCAGAAAGTTTCTTATATGGAAAATTTCTTATAGAAAATTTCTTATATGGAAAATTTCTTATAGAAAATTTCTTATATGGAAAATTTCTTATATGGAAAATTTCTTATAGAAAATTTCTTATAGAAAATTTCTTATATGGAAAATTTCTTATAGAAAATTTCTTATATGGAAAATTTCTTATAGAAAATTTCTTATATGGAAAATTTCTTATAGAAAATTTCTTATATGGAAAATTTCTTATAGAAAATTTCTTATATGGAAAATTTCTTATAGAAAATTTCTTATATGGAAAATTTCTTATAGAAAATTTCTTATATGGAAAATTTCTTATAGAAAATTTCTTATATGCAAAATTTCTTATAGAAAATTTCTTATATGGAAAATTTCTTATAGAAAATTTCTTATATGGAAAATTTCTTATAGAAAATTTCTTATATGGAAAATTTCTTATAGAAAATTTCTTATATGGAAAATTTCTTATAGAAAATTTCTTATATGGAAAATTTCTTATAGAAAATTTCTTATATGGAAAATTTCTTATAGAAAATTTCTAATATGGAAAATTTCTTATAGAAAATTTCTTATATGAAAAATTTCTTATAGAAAATTTCTTATATGGAAAATTTCTTATAGAAAATTTCTTATATGGAAAATTTCTTATAGAAAATTTCTTATATGGAAAATTTCTTATAGAAAATTTCTTATATGGAAAATTTCTTATAGAAAATTTCTTATATGGAAAATTTCTTATAGAAAATTTCTTATATGGAAAATTTCTTATAGAAAATTTCTTATATGGAAAATTTCTTTCAGAAAGTTTCTTATATGGAAAATTTCTTATAGAAAATTTCTTATATGGAAAATTTCTTATAGAAAATTTCTTATATGGAAAATTTCTTATATGGAAAATTTCTTATAGAAAATTTCTTATAGAAAATTTCTTATATGGAAAATTTCTTATAGAAAATTTCTTATATGGAAAATTTCTTATAGAAAATTTCTTATATGGAAAATTTCTTATAGAAAATTTCTTATATGGAAAATTTCTTATAGAAAATTTCTTATATGGAAAATTTCTTATAGAAAATTTCTTATATGGAAAATTTCTTATAGAAAATTTCTTATATGCAAAATTTCTTATAGAAAATTTCTTATATGGAAAATTTCTTATAGAAAATTTCTTATATGGAAAATTTCTTATAGAAAATTTCTTATATGGAAAATTTCTTATAGAAAATTTCTTATATGGAAAATTTCTTATAGAAAATTTCTTATATGGAAAATTTCTTATAGAAAATTTCTTATATGGAAAATTTCTTATAGAAAATTTCTTATATGGAAAATTTCTTATAGAAAATTTCTTATCTGGAAAATTTCTTATAGAAAATTTCTTATATGGAAAATTTCTTTCAGAAAGTTTCTTATATGGAAAATTTCTTATAGAAAATTTCTTATATGGGAAATTTCTTATAGAAAATTTCTTATATGGAAAATTTCTTATAGAAAATTTCTTATATGGAAAATTTCTTATATGGAAAATTTCTTATAGAAAATTTCTTATATGGAATATTTCTTATAGAAAATTTCTTATATGGAAAATTTATTATAGAAAATTTCTTATATGGAAAATTTCTTATAGAAAATTTCTTATATGGAAAATTTATTATAGAAAATTTCTTATATGGAAAATTTCTTATAGAAAATTTCTTATATGGAAAATTTCCTATAGAAAATTTCTTATATGGAAAATTTCTTATAGAAAATTTCTTATATGGAAAATTTCTTATAGAAAATTTCTTATATGGAAAATTTCTTGAATGGATAAATTCATACAGAATATAACTTATATGGTAAATTTTTATATGGAGAATTTCTTATTGAATATTCCTAATATGGAAAATTTATTATAGAATATTTCTTATATGGAAAATGTTTATGTGGAGAATTTCTCATAGAATTTTTCTTATATGGAATATTTCTTATAGAAAATTTTTGATATGGACAATTTCTTATAGAAAATTTGTTATATGGAAAATTTCTTATATTATATGGAAAATTTATTAAAGAAAATTTCTTATATGGAAAATTTCTTATACAAAATTTCTTATATGGCAATTTGGATACATTCCTACAGAAAATAACTTATATGGTAAATTTTAATATGGAGAATTTCTCATAGAATTTTTCTTATCTAGAAAATTTCTTATAGAAAATTTTTCATATGGACAATTTCTTATAGAAAATGTTTTATATGGAAAATTTCTTATATTATATGGAAAAATTTTTATAGAAAATTTCTTATATGGAAAATTTCTTACACAAAATTTCTTATATGGCAATTTGGATAAATTCATACAGAAAATAACTTATATGGCAAATTTTAATATGGAGAATTTCTTATTGAATATTCCTAATATGGAAAATTTATTATAGAATATTTCTTATATGGAAAATGTTTATGTGTAGAATTTCTCATAGAATTTTTCTTATATGGAAAATTTCTTATAGAAAATTTTTGATATGCAAAATTTCTTATAGAAAATTTTTTATATGGAAAATTTCTTATATTTTTTGGAAAATTTATTATAGAAAATTTCTTATATGGAAAATTTCTTAAACAAAATTTCTTATATGGCAATTTATTATAGAAAATTTCTTATATGGAAAATTTCTTATAGAAAATTTCTTATATGGAAAATTTCTTATAGAAAATTTCTTATATGGAAAATTTCTTATAGAAAATTTCTTATATGGAAAATTTCTTATAGAAAATTTCTTATATGGAAAATTTCTTATAGAAAATTTCTTATATGGAAAATTTCTCATAGAAAATTTCTTATATGGAAAATTTCTTATAGAAAATTTCTTATATGGAAAATTTCTTATAGAAAATTTCTTATATGGAAAATTTCTTATAGAAAATTTCTTATATGGAAAATTTCTTATAGAAAATTTCTTATATGGAAAATTTCTTATAGAAAATTTCTTATATGGAAAATTTCTTATAGAAAATTGCTTATCTGGAAAATTTCTTATAGAAAATTTCTTATCTGGAAAATTTCTTATAGAAAATTTCTTATATGGAAAATTTCTTTCAGAAAGTTTCTTATATAGAAAATTTCTTATAGAAAATTTCTTATATGGAAAATTTCTTATAGAAAATTTCTTATATGGAAAATTTCTTATAGAAAATTTCTTATATGGAAAATTTATTTTCGAAAATTTCTTATATGGAAAATTTCTTATAGAAAATTTCTTTTATGGAAAATTTATTATAGAAAATTTCTTTTATGGAAAATTTATTATAGAAAATTTCTTATATGGAAAATTTCTTATAGAAAATTTCTTATATGGAAAATTTCTTATAGAAAATTTCTTAAATGGAAAATTTCTTATAGAAAATTTCTTATATGGAAAATTTCCTATAGAAAATTTCTTATATGGTAAATTTCTTATAGAAAATTTCTTATATGGAAAATTTCTTATAGAAAATTTCTTATATGGAAAATTTCCTATAGAAAATTTCTTATATGGTAAATTTCTTATAGAAAATTTCTTATATGGAAAATTTATTATAGAAAATTTCTTATATGGGAAATTTATTATAGAAAATTTCTTATATGGGAAATTTCTTATAGAAAATTTCTTATATGGAAAATTTCTTATACAAAATTTCTTATATGGAAAATTTCTTATAGAAAATTTCTAATATGGAAAATTTCTTATAGAAAATTTCTAATATGGAAAATTTCTTATAGAAAATTTCTTATATGAAAAATTTCTTATAGAAAATTTCTTATATGGAAAATTTCTTATAGAAAATTTCTTATATGGAAAATTTCTTATAGAAAATTTCTTATATGGAAAATTTCTTATAGAAAATTTCTTATATGGAAAATTTCTTATAGAAAATTTCTTATATGGAAAATTTCTTATAGAAAATTTCTTATATGGAAAATTTCTTATAGAAAATTTCTTATATGGAAAATTTCTTATAGAAAATTTCTTATATGAAAAATTTCTTATAGAAAATTTCTAATATGGAATTTCTTATAGAAAATTTCTTATATGGAAAATTTCTTATAGAAAATTTCTTATCTGGAAAATTGCTTATAGAAAATTTCTTATCTGGAAAATTTCTTATAGAAAATTTTTTGTCTGGGAAATTTCTTATAGAAAATTTCTTATATGGAAAATTTCTTAAAGAAAATTTCTTATATGGAAAATTTCTTATAGAAAATTTCTTATATGGAAAATTTCTTATAGAAAATTTCTTATATGGAAAATTTCTTATAGAAAATTTCTTATATGGAAAATTTCTTATAGAAAATTTCTTATATGGAAAATTTCTTATAGAAAATTTCTTATATGGAAAATTTCTTATAGAAAATTTCTTATCTGGAAAATTTCTTATAGAAAATTTCTTATAGAAAATTTCTTATATGGAAAATTTCTTATAGAAAATTTCCTATAGAAAATTTCTTATATGGTAAATTTCTTATAGAAAATTTCTTATATGGAAAATTTATTATAGAAAATTTCTTATATGGGAAATTTATTATAGAAAATTTCTTATATGGGAAATTTCTTATAGAAAATTTCTTATATGGAAAATTTCTTATACAAAATTTCTTATATGGAAAATTTCTCACAGAAAAATTTCTTTTATGGAAAATTTCTTATAGAAAATTTCTAATATGGAAAATTTCTTATAGAAAATTTCTTATATGGAAAATTTCTTATAGAAAATTTCTTATATGGAAAATTTCTTATAGAAAATTTCTTATATGGAAAATTTCTTATAGAAAATTTCTTATATGGAAAATTTCTTATAGAAAATTTCTTATATGGAAAATTTCTTATAGAAAATTTCTTATATGGAAAATTTCTTATAGAAAATTTCTTATATGGAAAATTTCTTATAGAAAATTTCTTATATGGAAAATTTCTTATAGAAAATTTCTTATATGGAAAATTTCTTATAGAAAATTTCTTATATGGAAAATTTCTTATAGAAAATTTCTTATATGGAAAATTTCTTTCAGAAAGTTTCTTATATGGAAAATTTCTTATAGAAAATTTCTTATATGGAAAATTTCTTATAGAAAATTTCTTATATGGAAAATTTCTTATATGGAGAATTTCTTATAGAAAATTTCTTATATGGAAAATTTCTTATAGAAAATTTCTTATATGGAAAATTTCTTATAGAAAATTTCTTATATGGAAAATTTCTTATAGAAAATTTCTTATATGGAAAATTTCTTATAGAAAATTTCTTATATGGAAAATTTCTTATAGAAAATTTCTTATATGGAAAATTTCTTATAGAAAATTTCTTATATGGAAAATTTCTTATAGAAAATTTCTTATATGGAAAATTTCTTATAGAAAATTTCTTATATGGAAAATTTCTTAGAGAAAATTTCTTATATGGAAAATTTCTTATAGAAAATTTCTTATATGGAAAATTTCTTATAGAAAATTTCTTATATGGAAAATTTCTTATAGAAAATTTCTTATATGGAAAATTTCTTATAGAAAATTTCTTATATGGAAAATTTCTTATAGAAAATTTCTTATATGGAAAATTTCTTATAGAAAATTTCTTATATGGAAAATTTCTTATAGAAAATTTCTTATATGGAAAATTTCTTATAGAAAATTTCTTATATGGAAAATTTCTTATAGAAAATTTCTTATATGGAAAATTTCTTATAGAAAATTTCTTATCTGTAAAATTTCTTATAGAAAATTTCTTATATGGAAAATTTCTTTCAGAAAGTTTCTTATATGGAAAATTTCTTATAGAAAATTTCTTATATGGGAACTTTCTTATAGAAAATTTCTTATATGGAAAATTTCTTATAGAAAATTTCTTATATGGAAAATTTCTTATATGGAAAATTTCTTATAGAAAATTTCTTATATGGAAAATTTCTTATAGAAAATTTCTTATATGGAAAATTTATTATAGAAAATTTCTTATATGGAAAATTTCTTATAGAAAATTTCTTATATGGAAAATTTCCTATAGAAAATTTCTTATATGGAAAATTTCTTATAGAAAATTTCTTATATGGAAAATTTCTTGAATGGATAAATTCATACAGAAAATAACTTATATGGTAAATTTTTATATGGAGAATTTCTTATTGAATATTCCTAATATGGAAAATTTATTATAGAATATTTCTTATATGGAAAATGTTTATGTGGAGAATTTCTCATAGAATTTTTCTTATATGGAATATTTCTTATAGAAAATTTTTGATATGGACAATTGCTTATAGAAAATTTGTTTTATGGAAAATTTCTTATATTATATGGAAAATTTATTAAAGAAAATTTCTTATATGGAAAATTTCTTATACAAAATTTCTTATATGGCAATTTGGATACATTCCTATAGAAAATAACTTATATGGTAAATTTTAATATGGAGAATTTCTCATAGAATTTTTCTTATCTAGAAAATTTCTTATAGAAAATTTTTCATATGGACAATTTCTTATAGAAAATGTTTTATATGGAAAATTTCTTATATTATATGGAAAAATTTTTATAGAAAATTTCTTATATGGAAAATTTCTTACACAAAATTTCTTATATGGCAATTTGGATAAATTCATACAGAAAATAACTTATATGGCAAATTTTAATATGGAGAATTTCTTATTGAATATTCCTAATATGGAAAATTTATTATAGAATATTTCTTATATGGAAAATGTTTATGTGTAGAATTTCTCATAGAATTTTTCTTATATGGAAAATTTCTTATAGAAAATTTTTGATATGCAAAATTTCTTATAGAAAATCTTTTATATGGAAAATTTCTTATATTTTTTGGAAAATTTATTATAGAAAATTTCTTATATGGAAAATTTCTTAAACAAAATTTCTTATATGGCAATTTATTATAGAAAATTTCTTATATGGAAAATTTCTTATAGAAAATTTCTTATATGGAAAATTGCTTACAGAAAATTTCTTATATGGAAAATTTCTTATAGAAAATTTTTGATATGGAATATTTCTTATAGAAAATTTTTGATATGGACAATTTCTGATAGAAAATTTTTTAATATGGAAAATTTCTTATATTATATGAAAAATTTATTAAAGAAAATTTTTTATATGGAAAATTTCTTATAGAAAATTTCTTTTATGTAAAATTTTTATAGAAAATTTCTAATATGGAAAATTTCTTCTACAAAATTCCTTATAAAGAAAATTTCTTATATGGAAAATTTCTTAAATTTTTAATTTCTTATAGAAAATTTCTAATAAGGAAAATTTCTTATCGAAAATTTCTTATATGGAAATTTTTTTAAAGAAAATTTTCTATATGGAACATTTCTTATAGAAAATTTCTTATATGGAAAATTTCTTATAGAAAATTTCTTATATGGAAAATTTCTTATAGAAAATTTCTTATATGGAAAATTTCTTATAGAAAATTTCTTATATGGAAAATTTCTTATAGAAAATTTCTTATATGGAAAATTTCTTATAGAAAATTTCTTATATGGAAAATTTCTTATAGAAAATTTCTTATATGGAAAATTTCTTACACAAAATTTCTTATATGGCAATTTGGATAAATTCATACAGAAAATAACTTATATGGCAAATTTTAATATGGAGAATTTCTTATTGAATATTCCTAATATGGAAAATTTATTATAGAATATTTCTTATATGGAAAATGTTTATGTGTAGAATTTCTCATAGAATTTTTCTTATATGGAAAATTTCTTATAGAAAATTTTTGATATGCAAAATTTCTTATAGAAAATCTTTTATATGGAAAATTTCTTATATTTTTTGGAAAATTTATTATAGAAAATTTCTTATATGGAAAATTTCTTAAACAAAATTTCTTATATGGCAATTTATTATAGAAAATTTCTTATATGGAAAATTTCTTATAGAAAATTTCTTATATGGAAAATTGCTTACAGAAAATTTCTTATATGGAAAATTTCTTATAGAAAATTTTTTATATGGAATATTTCTTATAGAAAATTTTTGATATGGACAATTTCTGATAGAAAATTTTTTAATATGGAAAATTTCTTATATTATATGAAAAATTTATTAAAGAAAATTTTTTATATGGAAAATTTCTTATAGAAAATTTCTTTTATGTAAAATTTTTATAGAAAATTTCTAATATGGAAAATTTCTTCTACAAAATTCCTTATAAAGAAAATTTCTTATATGGAAAATTTCTTAAATTTTTAATTTCTTATAGAAAATTTCTAATAAGGAAAATTTCTTATCGAAAATTTCTTATATGGAAATTTTTTTAAAGAAAATTTTCTATATGGAACATTTCTTATAGAAAATTTCTTATATGGAAAATTTCTTATAGAAAATTTCTTATATGGAAAATTTCTTATAGAAAATTTCTTATATGGAAAATTTCTTATAGAAAATTTCTTATATGGAAAATTTCTTATAGAAAATTTCTTATATGGAAAATTTCTTATAGAAAATTTCTTATATGGAAAATTTCTTATAGAAAATTTCTTATATGGAAAATTTCTTATAGAAAATTTCTAATATGGAAAATTTCTTATAAAAAATTTCTTATATGGAAAATTTCTTATAGAAAATTTCTTATATGGAAAATTTCTTATAAAAAATTTCTTATATGGAAAATTTCTTATAGAAAATTTCTTATATGGAAAATTTCTTATAGAAAATTTCTTATATGGAAAATTTCTCATAGAAAATTTCTTATATGGAAAATTTCTTATAGAAAATTTCTTATATGGAATATTTCTGATAGAAAATTTCTTATATGGAAAATTTCTTATAGAAAATTTCTTATATGGAAAATTTCTTATAGAAAATTTCTTATATGGAAAATTTCTTATAGAAAATTTCTTATATGGAAAATTTCTTATAGAAAATTTCTTATATGGAAAATTTCTTTCAGAAAGTTTCTTATATAGAAAATTTCTTATAGAAAATTTCTTATATGGGAAATTTCTTATAGAAAATTTCTTATACGGGAAATTTCTTATAGAAAATTTCTTATATGGAAAATTTCTTATATGGAAAATTTATTATAGAAAATTTTTTATATGGAAAATTTCTTATAGAAAATTTCTTATATGGAAAATTTATTATAGAAAATTTCTTATATGGAAAATTTCTTATAGAAAATTTCTTATATGGAAAATTTCCTATAGAAAATTTCTTATATGGTAAATTTCTTATAGAAAATTTCTTATATGGAAAATTTCTTGAATGGATAAATTCATACAGAAAATAACTTATATGGTAAATTTTTATATGGAGAATTTCTTATTGAATATTCCTAATATGGAAAATTTATTATAGAATATTTCTTATATGGAAAATGTTTATGTGGAGAATTTCTCATAGAATTTTTCTTATATGGAATATTTCTTATAGAAAATTTTTGATATGGACAATTTCTGATAGAAAATTTTTTATATGGAAAATTTCTTATATTATATGAAAAATTTATTAAAGAAAATTTCTTATATGGAAAATTTCTTATACAAAATTTCTTATATGGCAATTTGGATAAATTCCTACAGAAAATAACTTATATGGTTAATTTTAATATGGAGAATTTCTCATAGAATTTTTCTTATCTGGAAAATTTCTTATAGAAAATTTTCGATATGGACAATTTCTTAGAGAAAATTTCTTATATGGAAAATTTCTTAAACAAAATTTCTTATATGGCAATTTATTATAGAAAATTTCTTATATGGAAAATTTCTTATAGAAAATTTCTTATATGGAAAATTTCTTATATGGAAAATTTCTTATAGAAAATTTCTTATATGGAAAATTTCTTATAGAAAATTTCTTTTATGTAAAATTCTTATAGAAAATTTCTAATATGGAAAATTTCTTCTACAAAATTCCTTATAAAAAAAATTTCTTTCAGAAAGTTTCTTATATGGAAAATTTCTTATATAGAAAATTTCTTATAGAAAATTTCTTATATGGGAAATTTCTTATAGAAAATTTCTTATATGGAAAATTTCTTATAGAAAATTTCTTATATGGAAAATTTCTTATATGGAAAATTTATTATAGAAAATTTCTTATATGGAAAATTTCTTATAGAAAATTTCTTATATGGAAAATTTATTATAGAAAATTTCTTAAATGGAAAATTTCTTATAAAAAATTTCTTATATGGAAAATTTCCTATAGAAAATTTCTTATATGGTAAATTTCTTATAGAAAATTTCTTATATGGAAAATTTCTTGAATGGATAAATTCATAGAGAAAATAACTTATATGGTAAATTTTTATATGGAGAATTTCTTATTGAATATTCCTAATATGGAAAATTTATTATAGAATATTTCTTATATGGAAAATGTTTATGTGGAGAATTTCTCATAGAATTTTTCTTATATGGAATATTTCTTATAGAAAATTTTTGATATGGACAATTTCTTATATAAAATTTGTTATATGGAAAATTTCTTATATTATATGGAAAATTTATTAAAGAAAATTTCTTATATGGAAAATTTCTTATACAAAATTTCTTATATGGCAATTTGGATACATTCCTACAGAAAATAACTTATATGGTTAATTTTAATATGGAGAATTTCTCATAGAATTTTTCTTATCTGGAAAATTTCTTATAGAAAATTTTCGATATGGACAATTTCTTAGAGAAAATTTCTTATATGGAAAATTTCTTAAACAAAATTTCTTATATGGCAATTTATTATAGAAAATTTCTTATATGGAAAATTTCTTATAGAAAATTTCTTATATGGAAAATTTCTTATATGGAAAATTTCTTATAGAAAATTTCTTATATGGAAAATTTCTTATAGAAAATTTCTTTTATGTAAAATTCTTATAGAAAATTTCTAATATGGAAAATTTCTTCTACAAAATTCCTTATAAAAAAAATTTCTTTCAGAAAGTTTCTTATATGGAAAATTTCTTATATAGAAAATTTCTTATAGAAAATTTCTTATATGGGAAATTTCTTATAGAAAATTTCTTATATGGAAAATTTCTTATAGAAAATTTCTTATATGGAAAATTTCTTATATGGAAAATTTATTATAGAAAATTTCTTATATGGAAAATTTCTTATAGAAAATTTCTTATATGGAAAATTTATTATAGAAAATTTCTTAAATGGAAAATTTCTTATAAAAAATTTCTTATATGGAAAATTTCCTATAGAAAATTTCTTATATGGTAAATTTCTTATAGAAAATTTCTTATATGGAAAATTTCTTGAATGGATAAATTCATAGAGAAAATAACTTATATGGTAAATTTTTATATGGAGAATTTCTTATTGAATATTCCTAATATGGAAAATTTATTATAGAATATTTCTTATATGGAAAATGTTTATGTGGAGAATTTCTCATAGAATTTTTCTTATATGGAATATTTCTTATAGAAAATTTTTGATATGGACAATTTCTTATATAAAATTTGTTATATGGAAAATTTCTTATATTATATGGAAAATTTATTAAAGAAAATTTCTTATATGGAAAATTTCTTATACAAAATTTCTTATATGGCAATTTGGATACATTCCTACAGAAAATAACTTATATGGTAAATTTTAATATGGAGAATTTCTCATAGAATTTTTCTTATCTAGAAAATTTCTTATAGAAAATTTTTCATATGGACAATTTCTTATAGAAAATGTTTTATATGGAAAATTTCTTATATTATATGGAAAATTTCTTATAGAAAATTTCTTTTATGTAAAATTTTTATAGAAAATTTCTAATATGGAAAATTTCTTCTACAAAATTCCTTATAAAGAAAATTTCTTATATGGAAAATTTCTTAAATTTTTAATTTCTTATAGAAAATTTCTTATATGGAAAATTTCTTATAGAAAATTTCTAATATGGAAAATTTCTTATCGAAAATTTCTTATATGGAAATTTTTTTAAAGAAAATTTTCTATATGGAACATTTCTTATAGAAAATTTCTTATATGGAAAATTTCTTATAGAAAATTTCTTATATGGAAAATTTCTTATAGAAAATTTCTTATATGGAAAATTTCTTATAGAAAATTTCTTATATGGAAAATTTCTTATAGAAAATTTCTTATATGGAAAATTTCTTATAGAAAATTTCTTATATGGAAAATTTCTTATAAAAAATTTCTTATATGGAAAATTTCTTATAGAAAATTTCTTATATGGAAAATTTCTTAAACAAAATTTCTTATATGGCAATTTATTATAGAAAATTTCTTATATGGAAAATTTCTTATAGAAAATTTCTTATATGGAAAATTTCTTATATGGAAAATTTCTTATAGAAAATTTCTTATATGGAAAATTTCTTATAGAAAATTTCTTTTATGTAAAATTCTTATAGAAAATTTCTAATATGGAAAATTTCTTCTACAAAATTCCTTATAAAAAAAATTTCTTTCAGAAAGTTTCTTATATGGAAAATTTCTTATATAGAAAATTTCTTATAGAAAATTTCTTATATGGGAAATTTCTTATAGAAAATTTCTTATATGGAAAATTTCTTATAGAAAATTTCTTATATGGAAAATTTCTTATATGGAAAATTTATTATAGAAAATTTCTTATATGGAAAATTTCTTATAGAAAATTTCTTACATGGAAAATTTATTATAGAAAATTTCTTAAATGGAAAATTTCTTATAAAAAATTTCTTATATGGAAAATTTCCTATAGAAAATTTCTTATATGGTAAATTTCTTATAGAAAATTTCTTATATGGAAAATTTCTTGAATGGATAAATTCATAGAGAAAATAACTTATATGGTAAATTTTTATATGGAGAATTTCTTATTGAATATTCCTAATATGGAAAATTTATTATAGAATATTTCTTATATGGAAAATGTTTATGTGGAGAATTTCTCATAGAATTTTTCTTATATGGAATATTTCTTATAGAAAATTTTTGATATGGACAATTTCTTATATAAAATTTTTTATATGGAAAATTTCTTATATTATATGGAAAATTTATTAAAGAAAATTTCTTATATGGAAAATTTCTTATACAAAATTTCTTATATGGCAATTTGGATACATTCCTACAGAAAATAACTTATATGGTAAATTTTAATATGGAAAATTTCTTATAGAAAATTTCTTATATGGAAAATTTCTTACAGAAAATTTCTTATATGGAAAATTTCTTATAGAAAATTTTTTATATGGAAAATTTCTTATAGAAAATTTCTTTTATGTAAAATTTTTATAGAAAATTTCTAATATGGAAAATTTCTTCTACAAAATTCCTTATAAAGAAAATTTCTTATATGGAAAATTTCTTAAATTTTTAATTTCTTATAGAAAATTTCTAATATGGAAAATTTCTTATCGAAAATTTCTTATATGGAAATTTTTTTAAAGAAAATTTTCTATATGGAACATTTCTTATAGAAAATTTCTTATATGGAAAATTTCTTATAGAAAATTTCTTATATGGAAAATTTCTTATAGAAAATTTCTTATATGGAAAATTTCTTATAGAAAATTTCTTATATGGAAAATTTCTTATAGAAAATTTCTTATATGGAAAATTTCTTATAGAAAATTTCTTATATGGAAAATTTCTTATAGAAAATTTCTAATATGGAAAATTTCTTATAAAAAATTTCTTATATGGAAAATTTCTTATAGAAAATTTCTTATATGGAAAATTTCTTATAAAAAATTTCTTATATGGAAAATTTCTTATAGAAAATTTCTTATATGGAAAATTTCTCATAGAAAATTTCTTATATGGAAAATTTCTTATAGAAAATTTCTTATATGGAAAATTTCTTATAGAAAATTTCTTATATGGAAAATTTATTATAGAAAATTTCTTAAATGGAAAATTTCTTATAAAAAATTTCTTATATGGAAAATTTCCTATAGAAAATTTCTTATATGGTAAATTTCTTATAGAAAATTTCTTATATGGAAAATTTCTTGAATGGATAAATTCATAGAGAAAATAACTTATATGGTAAATTTTTATATGGAGAATTTCTTATTGAATATTCCTAATATGGAAAATTTATTATAGAATATTTCTTATATGGAAAATGTTTATGTGGAGAATTTCTCATAGAATTTTTCTTATATGGAATATTTCTTATAGAAAATTTTTGATATGGACAATTTCTGATAGAAAATTTTTTATATGGAAAATTTCTTATATTATATGAAAAATTTATTAAAGAAAATTTCTTATATGGAAAATTTCTTATACAAAATTTCTTATATGGCAATTTGGATAAATTCCTACAGAAAATAACTTATATGGTTAATTTTAATATGGAGAATTTCTCATAGAATTTTTCTTATCTGGAAAATTTCTTATAGAAAATTTTCGATATGGACAATTTCTTATAGAAAATTTCTTATATGGAAAATTTCTTAAACAAAATTTCTTATATGGCAATTTATTATAGAAAATTTCTTATATGGAAAATTTCTTATAGAAAATTTCTTATATGGAAAATTTCTTATATGGAAAATTTCTTATAGAAAATTTCTTATATGGAAAATTTCTTATAGAAAATTTCTTTTATGTAAAATTCTTATAGAAAATTTCTAATATGGAAAATTTCTTCTACAAAATTCCTTATAAAAAAAATTTCTTTCAGAAAGTTTCTTATATGGAAAATTTCTTATATAGAAAATTTCTTATAGAAAATTTCTTATATGGGAAATTTCTTATAGAAAATTTCTTATATGGAAAATTTCTTATAGAAAATTTCTTATATGGAAAATTTCTTATATGGAAAATTTATTATAGAAAATTTCTTATATGGAAAATTTCTTATAGAAAATTTCTTATATGGAAAATTTATTATAGAAAATTTCTTAAATGGAAAATTTCTTATAAAAAATTTCTTATATGGAAAATTTCCTATAGAAAATTTCTTATATGGTAAATTTCTTATAGAAAATTTCTTATATGGAAAATTTCTTGAATGGATAAATTCATAGAGAAAATAACTTATATGGTAAATTTTTATATGGAGAATTTCTTATTGAATATTCCTAATATGGAAAATTTATTATAGAATATTTCTTATATGGAAAATGTTTATGTGGAGAATTTCTCATAAAATTTTTCTTATATGGAATATTTCTTATAGAAAATTTTTGATATGGACAATTTCTTATATAAAATTTTTTATATGGAAAATTTCTTATATTATATGGAAAATTTATTAAAGAAAATTTCTTATATGGAAAATTTCTTATACAAAATTTCTTATATGGCAATTTGGATACATTCCTACAGAAAATAACTTATATGGTAAATTTTAATATGGAGAATTTCTCATAGAATTTTTCTTATCTAGAAAATTTCTTATAGAAAATTTTTCATATGGACAATTTCTTATAGAAAATGTTTTATATGGAAAATTTCTTATATTCTATGGAAAATTTCTTATAGAAAATTTCTTTTATGTAAAATTTTTATAGAAAATTTCTAATATGGAAAATTTCTTCTACAAAATTCCTTATAAAGAAAATTTCTTATATGGAAAATTTCTTAAATTTTTAATTTCTTATAGAAAATTTCTTATATGGAAAATTTCTTATAGAAAATTTCTAATATGGAAAATTTCTTATCGAAAATTTCTTATATGGAAATTTTTTTAAAGAAAATTTTCTATATGGAACATTTCTTATAGAAAATTTCTTATATGGAAAATTTCTTATAGAAAATTTCTTATATGGAAAATTTCTTATAGAAAATTTCTTATATGGAAAATTTCTTATAGAAAATTTCTTATATGGAAAATTTCTTATAGAAAATTTCTTATATGGAAAATTTCTTATAGAAAATTTCTTATATGGAAAATTTCTTATAGAAAATTTCTTATATGGAAAATTTCTTAAACAAAATTTCTTATATGGCAATTTATTATAGAAAATTTCTTATATGGAAAATTTCTTATAGAAAATTTCTTATATGGAAAATTTCTTATATGGAAAATTTCTTATAGAAAATTTCTTATATGGAAAATTTCTTATAGAAAATTTCTTTTATGTAAAATTCTTATAGAAAATTTCTAATATGGAAAATTTCTTCTACAAAATTCCTTATAAAAAAAATTTCTTTCAGAAAGTTTCTTATATGGAAAATTTCTTATATAGAAAATTTCTTATAGAAAATTTCTTATATGGGAAATTTCTTATAGAAAATTTCTTATATGGAAAATTTCTTATAGAAAATTTCTTATATGGAAAATTTCTTATATGGAAAATTTATTATAGAAAATTTCTTATATGGAAAATTTCTTATAGAAAATTTCTTACATGGAAAATTTATTATAGAAAATTTCTTAAATGGAAAATTTCTTATAAAAAATTTCTTATATGGAAAATTTCCTATAGAAAATTTCTTATATGGTAAATTTCTTATAGAAAATTTCTTATATGGAAAATTTCTTGAATGGATAAATTCATAGAGAAAATAACTTATATGGTAAATTTTTATATGGAGAATTTCTTATTGAATATTCCTAATATGGAAAATTTATTATAGAATATTTCTTATAGAAAATTTTTGATATGGACAATTTCTTATATAAAATTTTTTATATGGAAAATTTCTTATATTATATGGAAAATTTATTAAAGAAAATTTCTTATATGGAAAATTTCTTATACAAAATTTCTTATATGGCAATTTGGATACATTCCTACAGAAAATAACTTATATGGTAAATTTTAATATGGAGAATTTCTCATAGAATTTTTCTTATCTAGAAAATTTCTTATAGAAAATTTTTCATATGGACAATTTCTTATAGAAAATGTTTTATATGGAAAATTTCTTATATTATATGGAAAATTTTTTATACAAAATTTCTTATATGGAAAATTTCTTATACAAAATTTCTTATATGGCAATTTGGATAAATTCATACAGAAAATAACTTATATGGCAAATTTTAATATGGAGAATTTCTTATTGAATATTCCTAATATGGAAAATTTATTATAGAATATTTCTTATATGGAAAATGTTTATGTGTAGAATTTCTCATAGAATTTTTCTTATATGGAAAATTTCTTATAGAAAATTTTTGATATGCAAAATTTCTTATAGAAAATTTTTTATATGGAAAATTTCTTATATTTTTTGGAAAATTTATTATAGAAAATTTCTTATATGGAAAATTTCTTAAACAAAATTTCTTATATGGCAATTTATTATAGAAAATTTCTTATATGGAAAATTTCTTATAGAAAATTTCTTATATGGAAAATTTCTTACAGAAAATTTCTTATATGGAAAATTTCTTATAGAAAATTTTTTATATGGAAAATTTCTTATAGAAAATTTCTTTTATGTAAAATTTTTATAGAAAATTTCTAATATGGAAAATTTCTTCTACAAAATTCCTTATAAAGAAAATTTCTTATATGGAAAATTTTTTAAATTTTTAATTTCTTATAGAAAATTTCTTATATGGAAAATTTCTTATAGAAAATTTCTAATATGGAAAATTTCTTATCGAAAATTTCTTATATGGAAATTTTTTTAAAGAAAATTTTCTATATGGAACATTTCTTATAGAAAATTTCTTATATGGAAAATTTCTTATAGAAAATTTCTTATATGGAAAATTTCTTATAGAAAATTTCTTATATGGAAAATTTCTTATAGAAAATTTCTTATATGGAAAATTTCTTATAGAAAATTTCTTATATGGAAAATTTCTTATAGAAAATTTCTTATATGGAAAATTTCTTATAGAAAATTTCTTATATGGAAAATTTCTTATAGAAAATTTCTTATATGAAAAATTTCTTATAGAAAATTTCTTATATGGAAAATTTCTTATAGAAAATTTCTTATATGGAAAATTTCTTATAGAAAATTTCTTATATGGAAAATTTCTTATAGAAAATTTCTTATATGGAAAATTTCTCATAGAAAATTTCTTATATGGAAAATTTCTTATAGAAAATTTCTTATATGGAAAATTTCTTATAGAAAATTTCTTATATGGAAAATTTCTTATAGAAAATTTCTTATATGGAAAATTTCTTATAGAAAATTTCTTATATGGAAAATTTCTTATAGAAAATTTCTTATATGGAAAATTTCTTATAGAAAATTTCTTATATGGAAAATTTCTTATAGAAAATTTCTTATATGGAAAATTTCTTATAGAAAATTTCTTATCTGGAAAATTTCTTATAGAAAATTTCTTATCTGGAAAATTTCTTATAGAAAATTTCTTATATGGAAAATTTCTTTCAGAAAGTTTCTTATATAGAAAATTTCTTATAGAAAATTTCTTATATGGGAAATTTCTTATAGAAAATTTCTTATATGGAAAATTTCTTATAGAAAATTTCTTATATGGAAAATTTCTTATATGGAAAATTTATTATAGAAAATTTCTTATATGGAAAATTTCTTATAGAAAATTTCTTATATGGAAAATTTTTTATAGAAAATTTCTTATATGGAAAATTTCTTATAGAAAATTTCTTATATGGAAAATTTCCTATAGAAAATTTCTTATATGGTAAATTTCTTATAGAAAATTTCTTATATGGAAAAGTTCTTGAATGGATAAATTCATACAGAAAATAACTTATATGGTAAATTTTTATATGGAGAATTTCTTATTGAATATTCCTAATATGGAAAATTTATTATAGAATATTTCTTATATGGAAAATGTTTATGTGGAGAATTTCTCATAGAATTTTTCTTATATGGAATATTTCTTATAGAAAATTTTTGATATGGACAATTTCTTATAGAAAATTTTTTATATGGAAAATTTCTTATATTATATGGAAAATTTATTAAAGAAAATTTCTTATATGGAAAATTTCTTATACAAAATTTCTTATATGGCAATTTGGATAAATTCCTACAGAAAATAACTTATATGGTTAATTTTAATATGGATAATTTCTTATAGAAAATTTTCGATATGGACAATTTCTTATAGAAAATTTCTTATATGGAAAATTTCTTAAACAAAATTTCTTATATGGCAATTTATTATAGAAAATTTTTTATATGGAAAATTTCTTATAGAAAATTTCTTATATGGAAAATTTCCTATAGAAAATTTCTTATATGGTAAATTTCTTATAGAAAATTTCTTATATGGAAAATTTCTTGAATGGATAAATTCATACAGAAAATAACTTATATGGTAAATTTTTATATGGAGAATTTCTTATAGAAAATTTCTTATATGGAAAATTTCTCATAGAAAATTTCTTATATGGAAAATTTCTTATAGAAAATTTCTTATATGGAAAATTTCTTATAGAAAATTTCTTATATGGAAAATTTCTTATAGAAAATTTCTTATATGGAAAATTTCTTATAGAAAATTTCTTATATGGAAAATTTCTCATAGAAAATTTCTTATATGGAAAATTTCTTATAGAAAATTTCTTATATGGAAAATTTCTTATAGAAAATTTCTTATATGGAAAATTTCTTATAGAAAATTTCTTATATGGAAAATTTCTTATAGAAAATTTCTTATATGGAAAATTTCTTATAGAAAATTTCTTATATGGAAAATTTCTTATAGAAAATTTCTTATATGGAAAATTTCTTATAGAAAATTTCTTATATGGAAAATTTCTTATAGAAAATTTCTTATATGGAAAATTTCTTATAGAAAATTTCTTATATGGAAAATTTCTTATAGAAAATTTCTTATCTGGAAAATTTCTTATAGAAAATTTCTTATCTGGAAAATTTCTTATAGAAAATTTCTTATATGGAAAATTTCTTTCAGAAAGTTTCTTATATAGAAAATTTCTTATAGAAAATTTCTTATATGGGAAATTTCTTATAGAAAATTTCTTATATGGAAAATTTCTTATAGAAAATTTCTTATATGGAAAATTTCTTATATGGAAAATTTATTATAGAAAATTTCTTATATGGAAAATTTCTTATAGAAAATTTCTTATATGGAAAATTTTTTATAGAAAATTTCTTATATGGAAAATTTCTTATAGAAAATTTCTTATATGGAAAATTTCCTATAGAAAATTTCTTATATGGTAAATTTCTTATAGAAAATTTCTTATATGGAAAAGTTCTTGAATGGATAAATTCATACAGAAAATAACTTATATGGTAAATTTTTATATGGAGAATTTCTTATTGAATATTCCTAATATGGAAAATTTCTTATAGAATATTTCTTATATGGAAAATGTTTATGTGAAGAATTTCTCATAGAATTTTTCTTATATGGAATATTTCTTATAGAAAATTTTTGATATGGACAATTTCTTATAGAAAATTTTTTATATGGAAAATTTCTTATATTATATGGAAAATTTATTAAAGAAAATTTCTTATATGGAAAATTTCTTATACAAAATTTCTTATATGGCAATTTGGATAAATTCCTACAGAAAATAACTTATATGGTTAATTTTAATATGGATAATTTCTTATAGAAAATTTTCGATATGGACAATTTCTTATAGAAAATTTCTTATATGGAAAATTTCTTAAACAAAATTTCTTATATGGCAATTTATTATAGAAAATTTCTTATATGGAAAATTTCTTATAGAAAATTTCTTATATGGAAAATTTCCTATAGAAAATTTCTTATATGGTAAATTTCTTATAGAAAATTTCTTATATGGAAAATTTCTTGAATGGATAAATTCATACAGAAAATAACTTATATGGTAAATTTTTATATGGAGAATTTCTTATAGAAAATTTCTTATATGGAAAATTTCTCATAGAAAATTTCTTATATGGAAAATTTCTTATAGAAAATTTCTTATATGGAAAATTTCTTATAGAAAATTTCTTATATGGAAAATTTCTTATAGAAAATTTCTTATATGGAAAATTTCTTATAGAAAATTTCTTATATGGAAAATTTCTTATAGAAAATTTCTTATATGGAAAATTTCTTATAGAAAATTTCTTATATGGAAAATTTCTTATAGAAAATTTCTTATATGGAAAATTTCTTATAGAAAATTTCTTATATGGAAAATTTCTTATAGAAAATTTCTTATATGGAAAATTTCTTATAGAAAATTTCTTATCTGGAAAATTTCTTATAGAAAATTTCTTATCTGGAAAATTTCTTATAGAAAATTTCTTATCTGGAAAATTTCTTATAGAAAATTTCTTATATGGAAAATTTCTTTCAGAAAGTTTCTTATATAGAAAATTTCTTATAGAAAATTTCTTATATGGGAAATTTCTTATAGAAAATTTCTTATATGGAAAATTTCTTATAGAAAATTTCTTATATGGAAAATTTCTTATATGGAAAATTTATTATAGAAAATTTCTTATATGGAAAATTTCTTATAGAAAATTTCTTATATGGAAAATTTATTATAGAAAATTTCTTATATGGAAAATTTCTTATAGAAAATTTCTTATATGGAAAATTTCCTATAGAAAATTTCTTATATGGTAAATTTCTTATAGAAAATTTCTTATATGGAAAATTTCTTGAATGGATAAATTCATACAGAAAATAACTTATATGGTAAATTTTTATATGGAGAATTTCTTATTGAATATTCCTAATATGGAAAATTTATTATAGAATATTTCTTATATGGAAAATGTTTATGTGGAGAATTTCTCATAGAATTTTTCTTATATGGAATATTTCTTATAGAAAATTTTTGATATGGACAATTTCTTATAGAAAATTTTTTATATGGAAAATTTCTTATATTATATGGAAAATTTATTAAAGAAAATTTCTTATATGGAAAATTTCTTATACAAAATTTCTTATATGGCAATTTGGATAAATTCCTACAGAAAATAACTTATATGGTTAATTTTAATATGGATAATTTCTTATAGAAAATTTTCGATATGGACAATTTCTTATAGAAAATTTCTTATATGGAAAATTTCTTAAACAAAATTTCTTATATGGCAATTTATTATAGAAAATTTCTTATATGGAAAATTTCTTATAGAAAATTTCTTATATGGAAAATTTCCTATAGAAAATTTCTTATATGGTAAATTTCTTATAGAAAATTTCTTATATGGAAAATTTCTTGAATGGATAAATTCATACAGAAAATAACTTATATGGTAAATTTTTATATGGAGAATTTCTTATTGAATATTCCTAATATGGAAAATTTATTATAGACTATTTCTTATATGGAAAATGTTTATGTGGAGAATTTCTCATAGAATTTTTCTTATGTGGAATATTTCTTATAGAAAATTTTTGATATGGACAATTTCTTATATAAAATTTTTAATATGGAAAATTTCTTATATTATATGGAAAATTTATTAAAGAAAATTTCTTATATGGAAAATTTCTTATACAAAATTTCTTATATGGCAATTTGGATACATTCCTACAGAAAATAACTTATATGGTAAATTTTAATATGGAGAATTTCTCATAGAATTTTTCTTATCTAGAAAATTTCTTATAGAAAATTTTTCATATGGACAATTTCTTATAGAAAATGTTTTATATGGAAAATTTCTTATATTATATGGAAAATTTTTTTAGAAAATTTCTTATATGGAAAATTTCTTACACAAAATTTCTTATATGGCAATTTGGATAAATTCATACAGAAAATAACTTATATGGCAAATTTTAATATGGAGAATTTCTTATTGAATATTCCTAATATGGAAAATTTATTATAGAATATTTCTTATATGGAAAATGTTTATGTGTAGAATTTCTCATAGAATTTTTCTTCTATGGAAAATTTCTTATAGAAAATTTTTGATATGCAAAATTTCTTATAGAAAATTTTTTATATGGAAAATTTCTTATATTTTTTGGAAAATTTATTATAGAAAATTTCTTATATGGAAAATTTCTTAAACAAAATTTCTTATATGGCAATTTATTATAGAAAATTTCTTATATGGAAAATTTCTTATAGAAAATTTCTTATATGGAAAATTTCTTACAGAAAATTTCTTATATGGAAAATTTCTTATAGAAAATTTTTTATATGGAAAATTTCTTATAGAAAATTTCTTTTATGTAAAATTTTTATAGAAAATTTCTAATATGGAAAATTTCTTCTACAAAATTCCTTATAAAGAAAATTTCTTATATGGAAAATTTCTTAAATTTTTAATTTCTTATAGAAAATTTCTTATATGGAAAATTTCTTATAGAAAATTTCTAATATGGAAAATTTCTTATCGAAAATTTCTTACATGGAAATTTTTTTAAAGAAAATTTTCTATATGGAACATTTCTTATAGAAAATTTCTTATATGGAAAATTTCTTATAGAAAATTTCTTATATGGAAAATTTCTTATAGAAAATTTCTTATATGGAAAATTTCTTATAGAAAATTTCTTATATGGAAAATTGCTTATAGAAAATTTCTTATATGGAAAATTTCTTATAGAAAATTTCTTATATGAAAAATTTCTTATAGAAAATTTCTTATATGGAAAATTTCTTATAGAAAATTTCTTATATGGAAAATTTCTTATAGAAAATTTCTTATATGGAAAATTTCTCATAGAAAATTTCTTATATGGAAAATTTCTTATAGAAAATTTTTTATATGGAAAATTTCTTATAGAAAATTTCTTATATGGAAAATTTCTTATAGAAAATTTCTTATATGGAAAATTTCTTATAGAAAATTTCTTATATGGAAAATTTCTTATAAAAAATTTCTTATATGGAAAATTTCTTATAGAAAATTTCTTATCTGGAAAATTTCTTACAGAAAATTTCTTATCTGGAAAATTTCTTATAGAAAATTTCTTATATTGAAAATTTCTTTCAGAAAGTTTCTTATATAGAAAATTTCTTATAGAAAATTTCTTATATGGGAAATTTCTTATAGAAAATTTCTTATATGGAAAATTTCTTATAGAAAATTTCTTATATGGAAAATTTCTTATATGGAAAATTTATTATAGAAAATTTCTTATATGGAAAATTTCTTATAGAAAATTTCTTATATGGAAAATTTATTATAGAAAATTTCTTATATGGAAAATTTCTTATAGAAAATTTCTTATATGGAAAATTTCCTATAGAAAATTTCTTATATGGTAAATTTCTTATAGAAAATTTCTTATATGGAAAAGTTCTTGAATGGATAAATTCATACAGAAAATAACTTATATGGTAAATTTTTATATGGAGAATTTCTTATTGAATATTCCTAATATGGAAAATTTATTATAGAATATTTCTTATATGGAAAATGTTTATGTGGAGAATTTCTCATAGAATTTTTCTTATATGGAATATTTCTTATAGAAAATTTTTGATATGGACAATTTCTTATAGAAAATTTTTTATATGGAAAATTTCTTATATTATATGGAAAATTTATTAAAGAAAATTTCTTATATGGAAAATTTCTTTTACAAAATTTCTTATATGGCAATTTGGATAAATTCCTACAGAAAATAACTTATATGGTTAATTTTAATATGGAAAATTTCTTATAGAAAATTTTCGATATGGACAATTTCTTATAGAAAATTTCATATATAGAAAATTTCTTAAACAAAATTTCTTATATGGCAATTTATTATAGAAAATTTCTTATATGGAAAATTTCTTATAGAAAATTTCTTATATGGAAAATTTCTTATAGAAAATTTCTTATATGGAAAATTTCTTATAGAAAATTTCTTTTATGTAAAATTCTTATAGAAAATTTCTAATATGGAAAATTTCTTCTACAAAATTCCTTATAAAAAAAATTTCTTATATGGAAAATTTCTTAAATTTTTAATTTCTTATAGAAAATTTCTTATATGGAAAATTTCTTATAGAAAATTTCTAATGTGGAAAATTTCTTATCGAAAATTTCTTATATGGAAATTTTTTTAAAGAAAATTTCCTATATGGAACATTTCTTATAGAAAATTCCTTATATGGAAAATTCCTTATAGATTATATTGAAATCTTCTTATAGAAAATTCCTTATATGGAAATTTCTTATAGATTATATTGAAAATTTTTTATAGAAGATTCCTTATATGGAAATTTCTTATAGATCATATGAAAAATTTCTTATAGAAAATTCCTTATAGGAAAAATTTCTTATAGATTATATGACAAATGTCTTATAGAAAATTCCTTATATGGAAAAATTTTTTTCGATTATATGGAAAATATCTTGTAGAAAAATCCTTATATGAAATATTTCTTATAGACTATATGAAAAATTTCTTATAGAAAATCCCTTATATGAAAAATTTCTTATAGATTATATGAAAAACTTCTTATATATTATATGAAAAATTTCTTATAGATTATATGAAAACATTTTTTATAGATTATATGGACAATTTCTTAAAGATTATAAGAAAAAAATTTTATAGCCTATATGGAACATTTTTTATACATTATATGAAAAATATCTTATAGATTATATGAAATTTTCTTATAGAAAATTCCTTATATTTAAATTTTTTTATCGATTATATGGAAAATATCGTATAAAAAAGTCCTTATATGCAAAATTTCTATAGATTATATGAAAAATTTCTTATAGAAAATTCCTTATATGAATAATTTCTTATAGATTATATGAAAAAAATTTTATAAATTATATAAAAAATTTCTTATAGAAAATTTCTTATATGGAAGTTTCTTATAGACTATATGAAATATTTCTTTAAGCAAATCCCTTATATGGAAAATTCTAATAGATTATATTGTATAAAAAATTTCTTTTATAAAATTCCTTATTTGGATTATTTCTTATAGACTATATGAAAAATTTCTTATAAAAAATTCCTTATATGAAAAATTTCTTATAGATTATATGAAACATTTCTTATAGAAATGTCTTTATATGGAAAATTTCTTATAGATTGTATGAAAAATTTCTTATAGATTATATGAAAAATTTCTTATAGAAAATTCCTCATATGGAAAATTACTTAGAGATTTTATGGAAAATGTTTTATAGATTATAAGAAAAATTTCTTTTAGATTATGTGAAAAATTTCTTATAGATTATATGGACAATTTCTTATAAATTATAAGAAAAATTTTTTATAGACTATATGGAATTTTTTTTAAACATTATATAAAAATTTCTTATAGATTATATGAAATTTTCTTATAGAAAATTCCTTATATGGAAAATTCCTTAAGATTATATTGAAAATTTCTTATAGAAAATTCCTTATATGAAAATTTCTTATAGATTATATCAAAAATTAATTAGAGTTTATATGAAAAATTTCTTATAGATTGTATTAAAAATTTGTTACCGATTATATGAAAAAATTTTTATAGAAAATTCCTTATATGAAAAATTTCTTATCGATTATATGGAAATATCATATAGAAAAATCCTTTTTTGGAAAATTTCGTATAGATTATATGGAAAATTTCTTATATAAAATATATATATAAAAAATGGAATATTTCTTATAAATTGTATGAAAACTTTCTTATAGAAAATTCCTTATATGACAAATTTCTTATAGAAAATTCCTTATATTGAAAATTCTTTATACATTATATTGGAAATTTCTTAGAAAAGATTCCTGATATGGAAATTTAATATAGATTATATGAAAAATTTCTCATAGAAAATTCCTTATATGCAAAATTGCTTATAGATTATATGAAAAATTGCTTATAGACAATTCTTTATATGGAAAATATTTTACCGATTATATGGAAAGTATCGTATAGAAAAATCCTTATATGGAAAATTTCTTATAGATTATATGAAAAATTTATTATAGAAAATTCCTTATATGGAAAATTTCTTATAGATTATATGAAAAATTTCTTATAGATTGTAAGAAATTTTCTTATAGAAAATTCCTTATATTGAAAATTATTTATAGATTATATTAAAAAATTTTTAGAGAAGATTCCTGATATGGAAATTTCTTATGGATTATATGAAAAATTTCTTATAGAAAATTCCTTATATCCATAATTTATTATAGATTATATGAAAAATTTATTATAGACAATTCTTTATATGGAAAATATTTTATCGATTATATGGAAAGTATCGTATAAAAAAATCCTTATATGGAAAATTTTTTATAGATTATATGAAAAAGTTCTTATGGAAAATTCCTTATTTGAAAAATTACTTATAGACTGTATGAAACATTTTTTATATATTGTAATCTATAAGAAATTTTCCATATAAAGATTTTTCTATACGAATATATGAAAATTTAATATAGACTATATTAAACATTTATTTTAGAATATCCCTTATATGAAAAATTCTAACAGATTGTATAAAAATTTTTTTATAGAAAATTCCTTATATGAAAAATTTCTTATAGATTATTTCAAAAATTTCTTATAGATTATATGAAAAATTTCTTATAGATTATATTGAACATTTTTTAGAGATGATTCCTGATATGGAAATTTCTTATAGCTTATATGAACAATTTCTTATAGAAAATTCCTTATATCCAAAATTTCTTATAGATTATATGAAAAATTTATTAAAGACAATTCTTTATATGGAAAATATTTTATCGATTATATGGAAAGTATCGTATAGAAAAATCCTTATATGAAAAATTTCTTATAGATTATATGAAAAATTTCTTATAGATTATATGAAAAAAATTTTATAGATTATAAGAAAAAATTTTTACAGACTATATGCAACATTTTATATACATTATATGAAAAATTTCTTATAGATTATATGAAATGTTTTTGTAGAAAATTCCTTATATGGAAATTTCTTATAGATTATATTGAAAATTTCTTATAGAAGATTCCTTATATGGAAATTTCTTATAGATTATATGAAAAATTTCTTATAGAAAATTCCTTATAAGAAAAATTTTTTATAGATTATAGAATAATTTCTTATAGAAAATTCCTTATAAAAAAAATTTATTATAGATTATAGACAAATATCTTGTAGGAAAATCCTTATACGAAATATTTCTTTAGACTATATGAAAAATTTCTTATAGAAAATGCATTATATAAAAAATTTCTTATAGATTATATGAAAAATTTCTTATAAATTATATGGACAATTTCTTATAGATTATAAGAAAAATTTTTTATAGACTATATGGAACATTTTTTATACATTATATGAAAAATTTCTTATAGATTATATGAAATTTTCTTAAAGAAAATTCCTGATATGGAAAATTCCTTATAGATTATATTGAAAATTTCTTATAGAAAATTCTTAATATGAAAATTTCTTATAGACTATATCAAAAATTTCTTAAAGGTTATATGAAAAATTTCTTATAGATTGTATGAAAATTTTTTGCCGGAAATTTTCTTATAGATTATTCCTTATATTGAAAATTCTTTATAGATTATATTGAAAGATTCTTAGAGAAGATTCCTGATATGGAAATTTCTTATAGATTATATGAAAAATTTCTTATAGAAAATTCCTTATATCCAAAATTTCTTATAGATTATATGAAAAAGTTCTTATGGAAAATTCCTAATATGAAAAATTTCTTATAGACTGTATGAAACATTTTTTATATATTGTAATCTATAAGAAATTTTCCATATAAGGATTTTTCTCTACGAATATATAAAAATTTAATATAAACTATGTTAAACATTTATTTTAGAATATCCCTTATATGGAAAATTCTAACAGATTATATAAAAATTTCTTATAGAAAATTCCTTATATGAAAAATTTCTTATAGATTATTTTAAAAATTTCTAATAGGTTATATGAAAAATTTCTTATAGATTATATGAAAAATTTCTTATAGATTATATGAAAAAATTTTTATAGATTATAAGAAAAAATTTCTACAGACTACATGCAACATTTCATATACATTATATGAAAAATTTCTTATAGATTATATGAAATTTTCTTATAGAAAATTCCTTATATGGAAATTTCTTATAGATTATTTTAAAAATTTCTTATAGGTTATATGAAAAATTTCTTATAGATTATATGAAAAATTTCTTATAGATTATATGAAATTTTTTTTATAGATAATAAGAAAATTTTTTACAGACTATTTGCAACATTTCATATACATTATATGAAAAATTTCTTATAGATTATATGAAATTTTCTTATAGAAAATTCCTTATATGGAAATTTCTTATAGATTATATTGAAAATTTCTAATAGAAGATTCCTTATATGGAAATTTCTTATAGAAAATTCCTTATATGGAAAATTTTTTATCGATTATATTGAAAATATCTTGTAGAAAAATCCTTATATGAAATATTTCTTATCGATTATATGGAAATATCATATAGAAAAATCCTTTTTTGGAAAATTTCTTATAGATTATATGGAAAATTTTTTATATAAAATATATATATAAAAAATGGAATATTTCTTATAAATTGTATGAAAACTTTCTTATAGAAAATTCCTTATATGACAAATTTCTTATAGATTTTATGGAAAATGTTTTATAGATTATAAGAAAAATTTCTTTTAGATTATGTGAAAAATTTCTTTTAGATTATATGGACAATTTCTTATAAATTATAAGAAAAATTTTTTATAGACTATATGGAATTTTTTTTATACATTATATAAAAATTTCTTATAGATTATATGAAATTTTCTTATAGAAAATTCCTTATATGGAAAATTCCTTATAGATTATATTGAAAATTTCTTATAGAAAATTCCTTATATGAAAATTTCTTATAGATTATATCAAAAATTACTTAGAGTTTATATGAAAAATTTCTTATAGATTGTATTAAAAATTTCTTACCGATTATATGAAAAAATTTTTATAGAAAATTCCTTATATGAAAAATTTCTTATCGATTATATGGAAATATCATATAGAAAAATCCTTTTTTGGAAAATTTCGTATAGATTATATGGAAAATTTCTTATATAAAATATATATATAAAAAATGGAATATTTCTTATAAATTGTATGAAAACTTTCTTATAGAAAATTCCTTATATGACAAATTTCTTATAGAAAATTCCTTATATTGAAAATTCTTTATACATTATATTGAAAATTTCTTAGAAAAGATTCCTGATATGGAAATTTAATATAGATTATATGAAAAATTTCTCATAGAAAATTCCTTATATGCAAAATTGCTTATAGATTATATGAAAAATTTCTTATAGATTATTTGAAAAATTTCTTATAGATTATATGAAAAATTTCTTATAGATTATATTGAACATTTTTTAGAGATGATTCCTGATATGGAAATTTCTTATAGCTTATATGAACAATTTCTTATAGAAAATTCCTTATATCCAAAATTTCTTATAGATTATATGAAAAATTTATTAAAGACAATTCTTTATATGGAAAATATTTTATCGATTATATGGAAAGTATCGTATAGAAAAATCCTTATATGAAAAATTTCTTATAGATTATATGAAAAATTTCTTATAGATTATATGAAAAAAATTTTATAGATTATAAGAAAAATTTTTTACAGACTATATGGAACATTTTATATACATTATATGAAAAATTTCTTATAGATTATATGAAATGTTTTTGTAGAAAATTCCTTATATGGAAATTTCTTATAGATTATATTGAAAATTTCTTATAGAAGATTCCTTATATGGAAATTTCTTATAGATTATATGAAAAATTTCTTATAGAAAATTCCTTATAAGAAAAATTTTTTATAGATTATAGAATAATTTCTTATAGAAAATTCCTTATAAAAAAAATTTATTATAGATTATAGACAAATATCTTGTAGAAAAATCTTTATACGAAATATTTCTTTAGACTATATAAAAAATTTCTTATAGAAAATGCGTTATATAAAAAATTTCTTATAGATTATATGAAAAATTTCTTATAAATTATATGGACAATTTCTTATAGATTATAAGAAAAATTTTTTATAGACTATATGGAACATTTTTTATACATTATATGAAAAATTTCTTATAGATTATATGAAATTTTCTTAAAGAAAATTCCTGATATGGAAAATTCCTTATAGATTATATTGAAAATTTCTTATATAAAATTCTTAATATGAAAATTTCTTATAGACTATATCAAAAATTTCTTAAAGGTTATATGAAAAATTTCTTATAGATTGTATGAAAATTTTTTGCCGGAAATTTTCTTATAGATTATTCCTTATATTGAAAATTCTTTATAGATTATATTGAAAATTTCTTAGAGAAAATTCCTGATATGGAAATTTCTTATAGATTATATGAAAAATTTCTTATAGAAAATTCCTTATATCCAAAATTTCTTACAGATTATATGAAAAAGTTCTTATGGAAAATTCCTAATATGAAAAATTTCTTATAGACTGTATGAAACATTTTTTATATATTGTAATCTATAAGAAATTTTCCATATAAGGATTTTTCTCTACGAATATATGAAAATTTAATATAAACTATGTTAAACATTTATTTTAGAATATCCCTTATATGGAAAATTCTAACAGATTATATAAAAATTTCTTATAGAAAATTCCTTATATGAAAAATTTCTTATAGATTATTTTAAAAATTTCTAATCGGTTATATGAAAAATTTCTTATAGATTATATGAAAAATTTCTTATAGATTATGTGAAAAAATTTTTATAGATTATAAGAAAAAATTTCTACAGACTACATGCAACATTTCATATACATTATATGAAAAATTTCTTATAGATTATATGAAATTTTCTTATAGAAAATTCCTTATATGGAAATTTCTTATAGATTATTTTAAAAATTTCTTATAGGTTATATGAAAAATTTCTTATAGATTATATGAAAAATTTCTTATAGATTATATGAAATTTTTTTTATAGATTATAAGAAAATTTTTTACAGACTATTTGCAACATTTCATATACATTATATGAAAAATTTCTTATAGATTATATGAAATTTTCTTATAGAAAATTCCTTATATGGAAATTTCTTATAGATTATATTGAAAATTTCTAATTGAAGATTCCTTATATGGAAATTTCTTATAGAAAATTCCTTATATGGAAAATTTTTTATCGATTATATTGAAAATATCTTGTAGAAAAATCCTTATATGAAATATTTCTTATAGACTATATGCAAAATTTCTTATAGAATATCCCTTATATAAAAAATTTCTTATAGATTGTATGAAAAATTTCTTATAGATTATATGGACAATTTCTTATAGATTATAAGAAAATTTTTTTATAGACTATATGGAACATTTTTTTTACGTTATATGAAAAATTCCTTAGATTATATGAAATTTTCTTATAGAAAATTCCTGATATGGAAAATTTCTTATAGATTATATTGACAATTTCTTAAAGGTTATATGAAAAATTTCTTATAGATTGTATGAAAATATCTTGTAGAAAAATCCTTATACGAAATTTTTCTTTAGACTATATGAAAAATTTCTTATAGAAAATGCATTATATAAAAAATTTCTTATAGATTATATGAAAAATTTCTTATAAATTATATGGACAATTTCTTATAGATTATAAGAAAAATTTTTTATAGACTATATGGAACATTTTTTATACATTATATGAAAAATTTCTTATAGATTATATGAAATTTTCTTAAAGAAAATTCCTGATATGGAAAATTCCTTATAGATTATATTGAAAATTTCTTATAGAAAATTCTTAATGTGAAAATTTCTTATAGACTATATCAAAAATTTCTTAAAGGTTATATGAAAAATTTCTTATAGATTGTATGAAAATTTTTTGCCGGAAATTTTCTTATAGATTATTCCTTATATTGAAAATTCTTTATAGATTATATTGAAAATTTCTTAGAGAAGATTCCTGATATGGAAATTTCTTATAGATTATATGAAAAATTTCTTATAGAAAATTCCTTATATCCAAAATTTCTTATAGATTATATGAAAAAGTTCTTATGGAAAATTCCTAATATGAAAAATTTCTTATAGACTGTATGAAACATTTTTTATATATTGTAATCTATAAGAAATTTTCCATATAAGGATTTTTCTATACGAATATATGAAAATTTAATATAGACTATGTTAAACATTTATTTTAGAATATCCCTTATATGGAAAATTCTAACAGATTATATAAAAATTTCTTATAGAAAATTCCTTATATGAAAAATTTCTTATAGATTATTTTAAAAATTTCTAATAGGTTATATGAAAAATTTCTTATAGATTATATGAAAAATTTCTTATAGATTATATGAAAAAATTTTTATAGATTATAAGAAAGAATTTCTACAGACTACATGCAACATTTCATATACATTATATGAAAAATTTCTTATAGATTATATGAAATTTTCTTATAGAAAATTCCTTATATGGAAATTTCTTATAGATTATTTTAAAAATTTCTTATAGGTTATATGAAAAATTTCTTATAGATTATATGAAAAATTTCTTATAGATTATATGAAATTTTTTTTATAGATTATAAGAAAATTTTTTACAGACTATTTGCAACATTTCATATACATTATATGAAAAATTTCTTATAGATTATATGAAATTTTCTTATAGAAAATTCCTTATATGGAAATTTCTTATAGATTATATTGAAAATTTCTAATAGAAGATTCCTTATATGGAAATTTCTTATAGAAAATTCCTTATATGAAAATTTTTTTATCGATTATATTGAAAATATCTTGTAGAAAAATCCTTATATGAAATATTTCTTATAGACTATATGCAAAATTTCTTATAGAATATCCCTTATATAAAAAATTGCTTATAGATTATATGAAAAATTTCTTATAGATTATATGGACAATTTCTTATAGATTATAAGAAAATTTTTTTATAGACTATATGGAACATTTTTTTTTCATTATATGAAAAATTCCTTTGATTATATGAAATTTTCTTATAGAAAATTCCTGATATGGAAAATTTCTTATAGATTATATTGAAAATTTCTTATAGAAAATTCCTAATATGAAAACTTCTTATAGATTATATCAAAAATTTTTTAGAGGTTATATGAAAAATTTCTTATAGATTGTATGAAAAAATTTTTACCGATTATATTAAAAATTTCTAATAGAAAATTCCTTATATGAAAATTTTCTTATAGACTATATGAAAAATTTCTTATAGATTATATGAAATTTTCGTATAGAAATTCCTTATAAGAAAATTTCTTAGAGAAGATGCCTGATATGGAAATTTCTTGTAGATTATATAAAAAATTTCTTATAAAAATTCCTTATATGCTAAATTTGTTATATGAAAAATTTCTTATAGAAAATTTCTTATATGAAAACTTTCTTATAGATTATATGAAAAATTTCTTATAGATTATAGGAAATTTTCTTATAGAATATTCCTTATATTGAAAATTCTTTATAGATTATATTGAAAATTTCTTAGAGAAGATTCCTGAAATGGAAATTTCTTATAGATTATATGAAAAATTTCTTATAGACAATTCTTTATATGGAAAATATTTTATCGATTATATGGAAATTATCGTATAGAAAAATCCTTATATGGAAAATTTCTTAAAGATTATATGAAAAAAATCTTATGGAAAATTCTATATGAAAAATTTCTTATAGACTGTATGAAACATTTTTTATATATTGTTATCTATAAGAAATTTTCCATATAAGGATTTTTCTATACGAATATATGAAAATTTAATATAGACTATGTTAAATATTTATTTTAGATAATCCCTTATATGTAAATTCTAACAGATTGTATAAAAAATTTCTTATAGAAAATTCCTTATATGAAAAATTTCTTATAGATTATATGAAAAATTTCTTATAGGTTATATGAACAATTTCTTCCAGATTATATGAAACATTTCTTATAGATTATGTGGAAAAAATTTTATAGATTAAAACGAAATTTTTTTATAGACTATATGGAACATTTTATATATATTACATGGAAAATTTCTTATAGATTATATAAAAAATTTCATATAGATTTTATGAAATTTTCTTTAAGAAAATTGCTTATAGATTATATTGAAAATATCGTATAGAAAAGTCCTTATATGGAAAATTTCATATAGATTATATAAAAAATTTCTTATAGAAAATCTCTTATATGAAAATTTCTTATATACTATATGAAACATTTCTCTAAGAAAACTAGGGGGCTCCGACCCTGCTTGCTTCGCTCACCAACCTACTTAATAGAGGGAAAACATCATAATTGTTATTTTTTAAATTTTACATAATTTTATTTTTATGTAAAATTAAAAAAATTAAATTTCATTCTCGAAAGTAAGAGCGTGACAATGTTCTCATTCTTTTTTCATGGCCCCCTATGTCCAAATATTCTACTTTTTTTTTCGCTCCATACAATCCTAACATCAATCACTTTATAATCCTAACATCATCGCAGTATTCTTTTGAAAAATACGCTTGCGCTCTTTTATGACTTCAAAAAAAACACATATTGAAACAACAAAAATTCATACATAACATACATCATATTAAAATCTTACAAAATGAAAAACTTTTTTATATAATAGATAGATATGAATTTATTTTATAGATTATATGAAATATTTCTTATAGACTATATGAAAAATTTCTTATAGAAAATCCATTATATGAAAAATTTCTTATAAATTATATGAAAAATTTCTTATAGAAAATTTCTTATATGGAAATTTCTTATAGATTATATGAAACATTTCTTATAAAAAATCCCTAATATGGAAAAATTCTAATAGATTATATAAAAAATTTCTTATATAAAATTCCTTATATGAAATAATTCTTTAGATTTTATGAAAAATTTCTTATAGAAAAGTCCTTATATGAAAAATTTCTTATAGATTATATGAAACACTTCTTTAAGAAAATTTCTTATATGAAAATTTTTTGTAGACTATATGGAACATTTCTTTTAGAAAACCCCTTCTATGGAAATTTCTTATCGATTATATGAAAAATTTCTTATAGAAAATGCCTTATTTGGAAATTTTTTTAACGATTATATGGAAAATATCGTATAAAAAACTCCTTATATGGAAAATTTCTTGTAGATTATATAAAAAATTTCTTATAGAAAATAGATATGGAAATTTCTTATAAACTATATAAAACATTTCTATAAGAAGATTCCTTATATGGAAAATTCTAATAGATTATATAAAAAATTTCTTTTATAAAATTGCTTATTTAGATTATTTCTTATAGATTATATGAAAAATATCTTATAAAAAATTCCTTATATGAAAAATTTCTTATAGAGAAGTCCTTAGATGGAAAATTTCTTATAGATTATATCAAAAATTTCTTCGAGGTTATATGAAAAATTTCATATAGATTGTATGAAAAATTTCTTATCGATTATATGAACAAATTTTTATAGAAAATTCCTTATATGGAAAATTTCTTATCCTTATATGGAAAATATGGAAAATATCGTATAGAAAAATCCTTGTTTGGAAAATTTCTTATATAAAATATATATATAATATATGGAATATTTCTTATAGATTGTATGAAAACTTGCTTATTGAAAATTCCTTATATGAAAAATTTCTTGTAGATTATATGAAAAATTGCCAAAAGATTATATGAAAAATTGCTTATAGATTATATGAAAAATTTCTAATAGATTATATGAAAAATTTCTTATAGAAAATTCCTTATATGCAAAATTTCTTATAAATTATATGAAAAATTGCCTATAGAATATATGAAAAATTGCTTATAGATTAAAGAAAAATTTTGTAATAGATTGTATGACAAATTTATTATATAGAAAGTTTCTTATAGAGTATATGAAAAATTTCTTATAGATTATATGAAAAATTTCTTATAGATTATATGAAAAATTGCTTATAGATTATATGAAAAATTGCTTATAGAAAATTCGTTATATGAAATTTTTTTTATAGATTATATGAAAAATTTCTTATAGATTATATGAAAAATTTCTTATTGATTATATGAAAAATTTCTTATAGATTATATGAAAAACTTCTTATAGATTATATGAAAAATTTCTTATAGAATATTTCTTTTATGGAAAGTTTCTTATAGATTATATGAAAATTTTCTTATATATTAAATGAAAAATTGCTTATAGATTATATGCAAAATTGCTTATAGATTGTATGAAAAATTTCTAATCGATTTTATGATAAATTTCTTATAGAAAATTCCTTATATGAAAAATTTCTAATAGATTATATGAAAAATTGCTTATAGATTATATGAAAAATTTCTTATTGATTATATGAAAAATTGCTTATAGATTATATAAAAAATTTCTTATAGATTATATGAAAAACTTCTTATAGATTATATGAAAAATTTCTTATAGAATATTTCTTTTATGGAAAGTTTCTTATAGATTATATGAAAATTTTCTTATATATTAAATGAAAAATTGCTTATAGATTATATGCAAAATTGCTTATAGATTGTATGAAAAATTGCTTATAGATTATATGAAAAATTTCTAATAGATTATATGAAAAATTTCTTATAGAAAATTCCTTATATGCAAAATTTCTTATAAATTATATGAACAATTGCCTATAGATTATATGAAAAATTGCTTATAGATTATAGAAAAATTTTGTAATAGATTGTATGAAAAATTTATTATATGGAATGTTTCTTATAGAGTATATGAAAAATTTCTTATAGATTATATGAAAAATTTCTTATAGATTATATGAAAATTTGCTTATAGATTATATGAAAAATTGCTTATAGAAAATTCGTTATATGAAATTTTTTTTATAGATTATATGAAAAATTTCTTATAGATTATATGAAAAATTTCTTATTGATTATATGAAAAATTTCTTATAGATTATATGAAAAACTTCTTATAGATTATATGAAAAATTTCTTATAGAATATTTCTTTTATGGAAAGTTTCTTATAGATTATATGAAAATTTTCTTATATATTAAATGAAAAATTGCTTATAGATTATATGCAAAATTGCTTATAGATTGTATGAAAAATTTCTTATAGATTATATGAAAAACTTCTTATAGATTATATGAAAAATTTCTTATAGAATATTTCTTTTATGGAAAGTTTCCTATAGATTATATGAAAATTTTCTTATTATATGAAAAATTGCTTATAGATTATATGCAAAATTGCTTATAGTTTGTATGAAAAATTGCTTATAGATTATATGAAAAATTTCTAATAGATTATATGAAAAATTTCTTATAGAAAATTCCTTATATGCAAAATTTCTTATAAATTATATGAAAAATTGCCTATAGAATATATGAAAAATTGCTTATAGATTATAGAAAAATTTTGTAATAGATTGTATGAAAAATTTATTATATGGAAAGTTTCTTATAGAGTATATGAAAAATTTCTTATAGATAATATGAAAAATTTCTTATAGATTATATGAAAAATTGCTTATAGATTATATGAAAAATTGCTTATAGAAAATTCGTTATATGAAATTTTTTTATAGATTATATGAAAAATTTCTTATAGATTATATGAAAAATTTCTTATTGATTATATGTAAAATTTCTTATAGATTATATGAAAAACTTCTTATAGATTATATGAAAAATTTCTTATAGAATATTTCTTTTATGGAAAGTTTCTTATAGATTATATGAAAATTTTCTTATATATTAAATGAAAAATTGCTTATAGATTATATGCAAAATTGCTTATAGATTGTATGAAAAATTTCTAATCGATTTTATGATAAATTTCTTATAGAAAATTCCTTATATGAAAAATTTCTAATAGATTATATGAAAAATTGCTTATAGATTATATAAAAAATTGCTTATAGAAAATTCGTTACATAAAAATTATTTTTAGATTAAATGGAAAATTTCTTATAGATTATATGAAAAAATTTTTATTGATTATATGAAAAATTTCTTATAGATAATATGAAAAACTTCTTATAGATTATGTGAACATTTTTTTAAAGAAAATTCCTTATATGAAAAATTTCTTGTAGGTAATATGAAAAATTTCTTATAGATTATATGAAAAATTTCTTATAGATTGTATGAAAAATTTATTATTGATTATATGAAAAATTTCTTAACATATAGATTATATAAAAAACTTCTTATAGATTATATGAAAAAATTTTTATAGAATGTTTTTTATATAAAAATTTCTTATAGATTATTGGACAAAATTTTTATAGATTATATGGACAATTTTTTATAAAAATTTCCTTATATGAAAAATTTCTTATAGATTAAATGGAAAATTGCTTATTGATTATATGAAAGATTTATTATAGATTATATGAAAAAATTTTATAGATTAAATGAAAAATTTCTTATAGAAAATTTCTTATATGAAAAATTACTAATAGATTATGTGAAAAATTTCTTATAGATTATAGGAAAAATTACTTATAGATTATATGAAAAATTTCTAATGGATTATAAGAAAAATTTCTTATAGAATATTTCTTATTTGAAAAGTTTCCTATAGATTAAATGAAACATTTCTTATACATTATATGAAAAATTGCTTATAGAATATTTCTTATATGAAAAATTTCTTATAGATTAATGAAAAATTTCTTTAAGATATTTCTTATATGGAAAATTTCTTATAGGTTATATGAAAAATTTCTTATAGGTTATATGAAAATTTGTTATGGAATATATCATATATGAAAAGTTTTTTATAGATTATATGAAAATTTCTTATAGGTTGTATGAAAAATTTCTTATAGAAAATTCCTTATATGAAAAGTTTTTTATAGATTATATGAAAAACTTCTTATAGAAAATTCCTTATATGGAAAATTTCTTATAGATTATATGAAAAATTTCTTAAAGATTATGTAAAAAATTTCTTATAGCAGATTCCTTACATGAACAATTTTATAGATTATATGAAAAATTTCTTATAGATTATATGGAAAATTTCTTATAGATTTTATGAAAAAATTTTTATAGAAACTTTCTTATATGAAAAGTTTCTTATAGATTATATGAAAAATTTTATATAGAAAATTCCTTATATCAAATATTTCTTATAGATTATTTTACAAAATTTTTATAGATTATATGGAAAATTTCTTATAAAAAATTCCTTATATGAAAAATTTCTTATAGATTAAATAAAAAATTGCTTGTAGGTTATAAGAAAAATGTCTAATAGATTATATGGAAAATTTCTTATAAAATATTTCTTATTTGGAAATTTGCTAATAAATTATATGAAAAACTTCTTACAGATTATATGAGAAATTTCTTATAGATTATATAAAAAATTTCTTATGGAAAATTCCTTATATGACAAATTTCTTATAGACTATATGAAAAATTTCTTTAAGATATTTCTTATAGGTTATATGAAAAATTTCTTTTAAGTTATATGAAAAATTTCTTATAGATTATATGAACAATTTTTTATAGATTATATGAAAAATTTCTTATAGATTAAATGAAAAATTGCTCATAGATTATATAAAAAATTTCTAATAGATAATATGAAAAATTTCTTATAGAATATTTCTTATTTGGAAAGATTCTTATAAATTATATGAAAAATTTCTTACAGATTATATGAAAAATTTCTTATAGATTATATGAAAAATTTCTAATAGATTATGTGAAAAATTTCTTATAGATTATATGAAAAACTTCTTATAGATTATATGAAAAATTTCTTATAGAACATTTCTTATATGAAAAGTTTTTTATAGATTATATGAAAATTTTCTTATATATTAAATGAAAAATTGCTTATAGATTATATGAAAAATTGCTTATAGATTATATGAAAAATTTCTAATCGATTTTATTAAAAATTTCGTATAGATAATATGAAAAATTGCTTATAGATTATATGATAAATTACTTATAGAAAATTCGTTATATGAAAATTTTTTTATAGATTATATGAAAAATTTCTTATAGATTATATGAAAAAATTTTTATAGATTATATAAAAACTTTCTTATAGATTATATGAAAACTTCTTATAGATTATATGAAAATTTTGTTATAGAATATTTCTTATATGGCAAGTTTTTTATAGATTATATGAACATTTTCTTATACATTATATGAAAAATTTTTGAAAGAAAATTCCTCATATGAAATATTTCTTGTAGGTTATATGAAAAATTTCTTATAGATTATATGAAAAACTTCTTATAGATTATATGAAAAATTTGTTATAGCATATTTTTTATATGAAAAGTTTCTTATAGATTATATGAAAAATTTCTTATAGAAAATTCCTTACATGAAATATTTCTTATAGATTATTTGACAAAATTTTTATAGATTATATGGAAAATTTTTTATAAAAATTTCCTTATATGAATAATTTCTTATAGATTAAATGGAAAATTGCTTATTGATTATATGAAAAATATATTATAGATCATATGAAAAACTTCTTATAGATTAAATGAAAAATTTCTTATAGAAAATTTCTTATATGAAAAATTTCTTATAGATTATTTGATAAATTTTTTATAGATTATAGGAAAATTTCTTATAAAAATTACCTTATTTGAAAAATTTCTTATAGATTAAATAGAAAATTGCTTATAGATTATATGAAAAATTGCTTATTGATTATATGAAAAATTTCTAATAGATTATATGAAAAATTTCTTATAGAAAATTCCTTATATAAAAATTTCTTGTAGATTATATGAAAAATTTGCCTATAGATTATATGAAAAATTGATTATAGATTATATGAAAAATTTCTAATATATATATGAAAAATTTCTTATAGAAAATTCCTTATATGAAAAATTTCTTATAGATTATATGGAAAATTGCCTATAGATCATATGAAAAATTGCTTATAGATCACAGAAAAATTTTGTAATAGATTGTATGAAAAATTTTCTTATATGGAAAGTTTTTTTTTTTTTTATAGTTTCATTTATTTATTATTCAGTAATAGTGGTGGTGGTGTTCATATGAAACTTACAACTAAAGAACCACTGTAGATTTTTATTTTTCTTAACCTACTGATTCACGATGGAATACTCTAGGTTACTTAAGCTATTATATTATTACAAGGTTTTTCCTAAGTCCATTAATATATTGAAATTAAAGTTTCTCTAATTATCTATTATATTTTTTTTAACATATACTGCTAAAAATTTTAAAAAAACGTAGTCCATTTATTATTGTTTTTATATTGTTACTTAGACTAAAAGAAAGAATTTACACCTAATTTACAACTACCCATACCCAAAACTTATAACTAATCCATAACCATAGTGATATTTTGGTTAACCTTCGTCGATCCACCAGCATCGCGTTTTTGTTTTCTTTTTGTCTCTTGTCGATATTTCTGTGTTATATTGTAGAGTATTTATGTTTCTGCTGTTTGCAATATTCCTTGGAATTTTTTTGTCTGATGCTCTGCGTTTGGTGTGGAATAAAATTGGGATCTTATTTGCGTCTTGGATATATGCGTGTTTATCCAAAAAGATGGAAGCTTCAGGGGGATGAAACCTGTGTCCATGCTATATTGAATGTCTGGATATATTGCATGTCCTATTAAGCTATTGTTTTCAGCAAGTTGCGCTCTGTTAAAATGTTTCCTGCAAAGAGAGATTATATGGTTATCTATCCTAATTATGTTTGCCCAGTTATAAATCGTTTTATTAGAGATATAGTGTTTGTAGTTTGTGTTTGGCTTTCTGTATTTTCCAAGGCATGCTCGAAGACATTTCCTTTCGTAAATTCTAAATTTCTCCATTAGTGACGCGCTTACGTTGTACCAAATTTGGCTACCGTAACATAGTATTGGTCTGATTATAACCTGATAAGCGATAATTTTGACTCTGGAAGAAATGAGTCTTGAATAAAACAGTTTGTTGGCGATCCTAAACGCTTTATTTGCTTTTTCAAGAGCTTTTTTAAATGTGGTCGGTAAAGTTTAAGTTGTTTTTGAAGCATATGCCTAAGTAACGAACACAGGACTTGTTATTGCAAGTTTCGCCATTATTTGCTCTAATGCAAAATTGCTTCCAATTTTGCCGAACCGAGGTATGACACGACTCAATTTTATTTCGGAATAATATCGACTCACACTTACTATAGTTAATTCTTAGGCGCCAAGAGTTAACGAAGTCCTGTGTGATTTTGAACATTTTTTGCAGATTAGCTTGTATATTAGTTAGTTTGCGGTCAGCAGTGTACAATGTTGTATCGTCTGCAAAAGCTAATGTAAATGTTGTACCTGGCAGGTTGTTCAGTTTCTTTAATAAATCGTTTATGTAGATAATGAATAGCGTTGGTGATGTTACAGTTCCTTGTTGTAAACCATTGTTAATGCTGTATTTTTTGCTTTGTCCAGCTCCATTTATTTCAACTGTGAATGTTTTGTTGGAAATCATATTAGAAACTGTTTTTATTAAGCACGGTTGGAAGTTATTTTTTATCAGTTTAAAGATTAAAGCTTCAGTCCATACTGAGGTAAAAGCATCGGATAAATCGACTAATAGCGCCCCGACACATTCTTTATTATTTATGTTAGCTGAATGAATTGTAGAGTGGCCCATTCTGAACCCAAATTGATTATCTACTAAAATATTGTTGTTGTTTACTGAGTGTAAAATAGAGTCCTGTATGATTTTCTCGAAAATTTCACTGATGCTAGGCGTAAGACTGATGGGTCTGAAGTTGTTCGGGTCAGACGAATCTTTCCCCGGCTTTTTGATAGCTATTACTTTCGCTTCTTTCCAGCACGATGGAAAGTAATAATTGTTGAGAACGTTGTTAAATATTGTGACGTAATCGAGGATAACTATATCAGTCAAATGCTTGAGGATGATATTCGGGATGTTGTCAGGACCTGAAGATGTTTTGCTCTTAAGATTTCTAAAACAATATATTGCTTTGTCGGAGGTGGTGAAGTAATTATCTGTTTGGTGTTCTTCAATATTATTCGCAATTAATTTATTTGAAAAATTTCTCACATTAAGAGAAATATGTTGTTGTTCAAACTGCCTTACTGTTTCTCGTATTTCGGTGTTGAGTAATTCGTTTGCACTAGCATGTAATGTATGTTTAGTTTGGAACGTGAGACCCAAAATATTGCTCATATGGTTATAATTGTCGATGATAAAGTTATTTTCTTCGTCTTTTTGTAGTTCATCAGTGTTGATTCCTGCATCGGTCAATAGGTTTATTTGGTTTATGTTAATTTTTAGTGGCTTGTTTATGGTGGTGTCTTTTTTTCTAAATATTTTGTTTAGTGTAGGAAACATATCCGTGTTGGAAGGTGAAATGTTTTTTAATTTATTTTCCCAGTGTTTGCTCGCTATTAATCTGTAGTTTTGCTTAATTAATGAATCTAAGTTTGATATAAAAGCCTTAGTCTTTAGGAGGTTGGGGTCGTCATTTCTGCAGTTGGTCCTATACATTTTGTGAAGGTCGCGAATCAAACCTTTTTTTGTTTTTTGCAGTTTTAAAATTAGGGTCGTATTAAACTTATCTAGATGATTGTAGATTTTGAGTTTAGGTACCGTTTTTTTGATAGTGTCCTTGATTATTTGGTCTAGCGTGTTGATACAATTGTTGATTTGTTCATTGTTAAGATTTCTATTATTTGGAACATAGCCTGTGTCTACTCATGTATGCTCCAGATATTTTTTATGTAATTCTTTTTGAAACTTTCGCCAGTTTGTTCGTTTGAAATCAAGGCGATCTTTAATATGTTGCGTGTTGAGTATGTTATCGTTATCGGATTCGGTGCTTATGTTAAATAGTAATGCACGATGGTCGCTATCATAAGTAAGCGTTCTCAGTAGAGAGGTTGATCTATCGGCATTGAAGGTTACTCTATTGTCAGCTATGCAAATATCTAAGTAAGAGCCGCATCTGGGGTACGAAGGATTTTTGCTGTAGTATAGCCTAGGTTTATATTTTATATTGTTATTTTGTAACCAAGTGTTTATAAAGTTTCCCCTGGTGTTGTTGCTTTTATTCTTCCATGTTGTGTGTTTGGCATTTATATCACCAGCCATGATGTATTTAATGTTACATTTATCGAGCAGTAAATCCTTGAAGAGTATTTCTAATTCTTCGGCAAATTCGTTATTGTGGCTATCAGGAGCATAGGCCGAAACTATGATGAGCTTTTCTCCGTTTGATATGTTTAAGGAAATTGTTGTTGTTTCAAGGCAGTTGAAAGTTTTTAGTCTCGGCAGATTTATTTCTTTGTAACTCATTTTTTTGTTTATTAGTATGGCCGTACCTCCTCCTAGAGTTGAATTTGGTCTGTCCGTTCTAATTATGTTAAAATTTTCAATTTTCAATTTTCTATTTAAATTAAGTTTAGTTTCGGATAAAAGTACTAGATCTGGGTTATGTTTGTCTAAAAATGTTTTCAGAAAGTGTTGTTTATGTAGCGCTACGATTGAATTGACGTTTATTGTTATGATTTTTAGGTTATGATAGTGGTGATTGTTAGTTATCATCAAGTGGAAGGATATCATATATGACGTTGATGCGTCTAGTGTTTACTTTCAGTGAATTCTCCAATGATTTTAAATGGCACGATATTGTGTTCAGGGTGGATTGTATCTGTTTAAGATCAAACTGATTTGTGGTTGGCTCAGCATTGGTTTGGATCTTATTATTATTTAGTAATTTTAATATATCGGCAAATGATTTATTTAGTGAGGTGAAGTTGTTCAACAGTGTAGTTCTGAGTTACATTTTATCTTTATTAATATTTTTTTTATCTGATAAAGCTTGCTTCAATTTTAAATATTGTGAGCAGCCTTTGTAAGAAGCCGGATGTCCAAAATTTTTCCATAAAACGCAAAATAGTTTTTCTTTTATATTTTCAGTTCTTAAGATAGTGCAGTCTCCCGGGTTGTGTATTTATCGCATTTCACACATTGGTACTCCATTCTGCAATTAGGCGCAGCGTGGCCTAGACGCTGACAACGTTTGCATTGTAGGATATCTGGTTTGCTTAGCTTTTCCCAATTAACTATTTGATTATTAAGGATTTTGATTTTGTACAATTCTGAGACGTCGCTATTTGGTGAAATTTGTACTAAATATATTGGTAGGTTTATATAAAGTTTCGTAGATTTTTTGGTAACTAATCTAACTACTTTGATAAATTTAATATTGGTTAACATTAAGTTGTTTAAGTATTGCAAGATATCATCCGTCGTCTCGTTTTCGTGTAGTCCCTTTAATACAAATGTTTTATTTTTTTCAGAAGCTGGGGTGAAACTATAATAACTGGCATTCACGGCTTCTAATGCTTGTTTTGTTTTATTATAGTTTTCCATGGAATTAACATAAATTGCGTGTTTGTTGAAGGAGGTTTTTTTAATATAGAAATCGTTTTTGTCTATTTTTAAATTTTCAATTAAGATTTTGACTATGTCGTTAGGTTCTTGGCCTATAGTATTAATTGGTGGTATTTTGAATTTCTTATTAATAATACTTATCTCATTAGTTGCATTGTTTTGTTTTTCTACCCCGCTCTCGTTGTTATGGTGATTGGTATTATTGTTGTTGTTTGCTCTTGTTGGAGTTGAGTGTGACCTTGAAGTACTGTCTATTGTTAGTTGTTTCTGGCTCTGGTTCTGGCTCTGGCTCTGACTCAGTTGATCTCTGTATTTTTGTTGTTTAATCGAGTTTTTTTTTTATAACTTGTATAAAGTCATCGAACTCAAGGTTAACGACCGAGGTTTGATTGATGTCATCAGTTATTACACTTGTTGTTGTTGTTGGGTTAATTATTGGTGGTGTGATATTGTTAATTTTTTTTGAAAGATCCGTTAATTGATTTTTCAATAGTCGAATTTCATTTTTTAATGATTCGTTTTCTACCATGTAGTCGTTTCTAGTTCTATATGCCTGTGCCTTGCGGAGCGCCGTTTTACGGGTGCTCCTCTCGTTATGTGTGTGATCTGGGCTGCTATCAGAACCCATATCTACACCATCAGCTTCTAGTAGCATTGCGAAGCTGTTTTGGCTATCTTCATTAGATTCCATTTTATGATTTTTTTAGGAAAGTGATCTATATCATTATCGCACATTACTCAGCAGAAGCTGGTAATCGGTACCGAGTTGAAATTATAAGCTTTTTACACACTTTATTGTTTTTAAATATTTTTTTTTTAAATTTAATTGAACTGTTTATCACAATTGAATTCCGTATGCACTAGTAAACTGCAGTGCGACTACTCTGAGTGACTGCTCGTACACGACTGTGATATATGGAAAGTTTCTTATAGAGTATATGAAAAATTTCTTATAGATTATATGAAAAATTTCTTATAGAAAATTCCTTATATAAAAAATTTCTTATATATTATATGAAAAATTGCTTATAGAAAATTCGGTATATGAAAATTTTTTATAGATTATATGAAAAATTTCTTATATATTATATGAAAAATTTCTTATTGATTATATGAAAAATTTCTTATTGATTATATGAAAAATTTCTAATAGATTATATGAAAAACTTCTTATAGATTATATGAAAAATTTTTTATAGAATATTTTTTATATAAAAAGTTTCTTATAGAAATGAAAAATATCTTATAGTAAATTCCTTATATGAAAAATTTCTTATAGATTATTTGATAATTTTTTTATAGATTATAGGAAAATTTCTTATAAAAAATTCCTTATTTGAAAAATTTCTTATAGATTAAATAGAAAATTGCTTATAGATTATATGAAAACATGCTTATAGATTATATGAAAAATTTCTAATAGATTATATGAAAAATTTCTTATAGAAAATTCCTTATATGAAAAATTTCTTATAGAAGATTTGATAATTTTTTTATAGATTATAAGAAAATTTCTTATAAAAAATTCCTTATTTGAAAAATTTCTAATAGATTAAATGGAAAATTGCTTATAGATTATATGAAAAATTGCTTATAGATTATATGAAAAATTTCTAATTGATTATATGAAAAATTTCTTATAGAATATTCCTTATATGAAAAATTTCTTGTAGATTATATGAAAAATTGCCTATAGATTATATGAAAAATTGCTTATAGATTATATGAAAAATTTCTCATAGATATATGAAAAATTTGTTATAGAAAATTCCTTATATGAAAAATTTCTTATAGATTATATGGACAATTTCTTATTGATTATATGAAAAAAATTTTATGGATTATATGAAAAACTTCTTATAGAATATTTCTTATGTGGCAAGTTTTTTATAGATTATATAAAAATTTTCTTATACATTAGGTACCGAGTTGAAATCAGAACCCATATCTACACCATCAGCTATCAGAACCCATATCTACACCATCAGCTTCTGGTAGCATTGCGAAGCTGTTTTGGCTATCTTCATTAGATTCCATTTTATGCTTTTTTTAGGAAAGTGATCTATATCATTATCGCACATTACTCAGCAGAAGCTGGTAATCGGTACCGAGTTGAAATTATAAGCTTTTTACACACTTTATTGTTTTTAAATATTTTTTTTTTAAATTTAATTGAACTGTTTATCACAATTGAATTCCGTATGCACTAGTAAACTGCAGTGCGACTACTCTGAGTGACTGCTCGTACACGACTGTGATATATGGAAAGTTTCTTATAGAGTATATGAAAAACTTCTTATAGATTATATGAAAAATTTCTTATAGAAAATTCCTTATATAAAAAATTTCTTATATATTATATGAAAAATTGCTTATAGAAAATTCATTATATGAAATTTTTTTATAGATTATATGAAAAATTTCTTATAGATTATATGAAAAATTTCTTATTGATTATATGAAAAATTTCTTATTGATTATATGAAAAACTTCTTATAGATTAAATGAAAAATTTCTTATAGAAAATTTCTTATATGAAAAATTTCTTATAGATTATTTGATAAATTTTTTATAGATTATAGGAAAATTTCTTATAAAAAATACCATATTTGAAAAATTTCTTATAGATTAAATAAAAAATTGCTTATAGATTATATGAAAAATTGCTTATAGATTATATGAAAAATTTCTAATAGATTATATGAAAAATTTCTTATAGAAAATTCCTTATATGAAAAATTTCTTATAGATTATATGGAAAATTGCCTATAGATCATATGAAAAATTGCTTATAGATCATAGAAAAATTTTGTAATAGATTGTATGAAAAATTTTCTTATATGGAAAGTTTTTTTTTTTTTATAGTTTCATTTATTTATTATTCAGTAATAGTGGTGGTGGCGTTCATATGAAACTTACAGCTAAAGAACCACTGTAGATTTTTATTTTTCTTAACCTACTGATTCACGATGGAATACTCTAGGTTACTTAAGCTATTATATTATTACAAGGTTTTTCCTAAGTCCATTAATATATTGAAATTTAAGTTTCTCTAATTATCTATTATATTTTTTTTTAACACATACTGCTAAAAAATTTAAAAAAACGTAGTCCATTTATTATTGTTTTTATATTGTTACTTAGACTAAAAGAAAGAATTTACACCTAATTTACAACTACCCATACCCAAAACTTATAACTAATCCATAACCCTAGTGATATTTTGGTTAACCTTCGTCGATCCACCAGCATCGCGTTTTTGTTTTCTTTTTGTCTCTTGTCGATATTTCTGTGTTATATTGTAGAGTATTTATGTTTCTGCTGTTTGCAATATTGCTTGTGAATGTTTTATTGGAAATCATATTAGAAACTGTTTTTATTAAGCACGGTTGGAAGTTATTTTTTATCAGTTTAAAGATTAAAGCTTCAGTCCATACTGAGGTAAAAGCATCGGATAAATCGACTAATAGCGCCCCGACACATTCTTTATTATTTATGTTAGCGGAATGAATTGTAGAGTGGCCCATTCTGAATCCAAATTGATTTTCTACTAAAATATTGTTGTTGTTTACTGAGTGTAAAATAGAGTCCTGTATGATTTTCTCGAAAATTTCACTGATGCTAGGCGTAAGACTGATGGGTCTGAAGTTGTTCGGGTCAGATGAATCTTTCCCCGGCTTTTTGATAGCTATTACTTTCGCTTCTTTCCAGCACGATGGAAAGTAATAATTGTTGAGAGCGTTGTTAAATATTGTGACGTAATCGAGGATAACTATATCAGTCAAATGCTTGAGGATGATATTTGGGATGTTGTCAGGACCTGGAGTTGTTTTGCTCTTAAGATTTCTAAAACAATATATTGCTTTGTCGGAGGTGGTGAAGTAATTATCTGTTTGGTGCTCTTCAATATTATTCGCAATTAATTTATTTGAAAAATTTCTCACATTAAGAGAAATATGTTGTTGTTCAAACTGCCTTACTGTTTCTCGTATTTCGGTGTTGAGTAATTCGTTTGCACTAGCATGTAATGTGTGTTTAGTTTGGAACGTGAGATCCAAAATATTGCTCATATGGTTATAATTGTCGATGATAAAGTTATTTTCTTCGTCTTTTTGTAGTTCATCAGTGTTGATTCCTGCATCGGTCAATAGGTTTATTTGGTTTATGTTAATTTTTAGTGGCTTGTTTATGGTGGTGTCTTTTTTTCTAAATATTTTGTTTAGTGTAGGAAACATATCCGTGTTGGAAGGTGAAATGTTTTTTAATTTATTTTCCCAGTGTTTGCTCGCTATTAATCTGTAGTTTTGCTTCATTAATGAATCTAAGTTTGATATAAAAGCCTTAGTCCTTAGGAGGTTGGGGTCGTCATTTCTGCAGCTGGTCCTATACATTTTGTGAAGGTCGTGAATCAAAGCTTTTTTTATTTTTTGCAGTTTTAAAATTAGGGTCGTATTAAACTTATCTAGATGATTGTAGATTTTGAGTTTAGGTACCGTTTTTTTGATAGTGTCCTTGATTATTTGGTCTAGCGTGTTGATACAATTGTTGATTTGTTCATTGTTAAGATTTCTATTATTTGGAACATAGCCTGTGTCTACTCATGTATGCTCCAGATATTTTTTATGTAATTCTTTTTGAAACTTTCGCCAGTTTGTTCGTTTGAAATCAAGGCGATCTTTAATATGTTGCGTGTTGAGTATGTTATCGTTATCGGATTCGGTGCTTATGTTAAATAGTAATGCACGATGGTCGCTATCATAAGTAAGCGTTCTGAGTAGAGAGGTTGATCTATCGGCATCGAAGGTTACTCTATTGTCAGCTATGCAAATATCTAAGTAAGAGCCGCATCTGGGGTACGAAGGATTTTTGCTGTAGTATAGCCTAGGTTTATATTTTATATTGTTATTTTGTAACCAAGTGTTTATAAAGTTTCCCCTGGTGTTGTTGCTTTTATTCTTCCATGTTGTGTGTTTGGCATTTATATCACCAGCCATGATGTATTTAATGTTACATTTATCGAGCTGTAAATCCTTGAAGAGTATTTCTAATTCTTCGGCGAATTCGTTATTGTGGCTATCAGGAGCATTGGCCGAAACTATGATGAGCTTTTCTCCGTTTGATATGTTTAAGGAAATTGTTGTTGTTTCAAGGCAGTTGAAACTTTTTAGTCTCGGCAGATTTATTTCTTTGTAACTCATTTTTTTGTTTATTAGTATGGCCGTACCTCCTCCTAGAGTTGAATTTGGTCTGTCCGTTCTAATTATGTTAAAATTTTCAATTTTCAATTTTCTATTTAAATTAAGTTTAGTTTCGGATAAAAGTACTAGATCTGGGTTATGTTTGTCTAAAAATGTTTTCAGGAAGTGTTGTTTATGTAGCGCTACGATTGAATTGACGTTTATTGTTATGATTTTTAGGTTATGATAGTGGTGATTGTTAGTTATCATCAAGTGGAAGGATATCATATATGACGTTGATGCGTCTAGTGTTTACTTTCAGTGAATTCTCTAATGATTTTAAATGGCACGATATTGTGTTCAGGGTGGATTGTATCTGTTTAAGATCAAACTGATTTGTGGTTGGCTCAGCATTGGTTTGGATCGTATTATTATTTAGTAATTTTATTATATCGGCAAATGATTTATTTAGTGAGGTGTAGTTGTTCAACAGTGTAGTTCTGAGTTACATTTTATCTTTATTAATATTTTTTTTATCTGATAAAGCTTGCTTCAATTTTAAATATTGTGAGCAGCCTTTGTAAGAAGCCGGATGTCCAAAATTTTTGCATAAAACGCAAAGTAGTTTTTCTTTTATATTTTCAGTTCTTAAGATAGTGCAGTCTCCCGGGTTGTGTGATTTATCGCATTTCACACATCGGTACTCCATTCTGCAATTAGGCGCAGCGTGGCCTAGACGCTGACAATGTTTGCATTGTAGGATATCTGGTTTGTTTAGCTTTTCCCAATTAACTATTTGATTATTAAGGATTTTGATTCTTAATAGATTTTATGAAAAACTTCTTATAGATTATATGAAAAATTTGTTATAGAATATTTTTTATATAAAAAGTTTCTTATAGAAATGAAAAATTTCTTATAGAAAATTCCTTATATGAAAAATTTCTTATAGATTATTTGATAATTTTTTTATAGATTATAGGAAAATTTCTTATAAAAAATTCCTTATTTGAAAAATTTCTTATAGATTAAATAGAAAATTGCTTATAGATTATATGAAAAATTGCTTATAGATTATATGAAAAATTTCTAATAGATTATATGAAAAATTTCTTATAGAAAATTCCTTATACGAAAATTTCTTGTAGATTATATGAAAAATTGCCTATAGATTATATGAAAAATTACTTATAGATTATATGAAATATTTCTAATAGATATATGAAAAATTTCTTATAGAAAATTCCTTATATGAAAAATTTCTTATAGATTATATGGAAAATTGCCTAAAGATCATATGAAAAGTTGCTTATAGATCATAGAAAAATTTTGTAATAGATTGTATGAAAATTTTTCTTATATGGAAAGTTTATTATAGAGTATATGAAAAATTTCTTATAGATTATATGAAAAATTTCTTATAGAAAATTCGTTATATGAAAATTTTTTACAGATTATATGAAAAATTTCTAAAAGATTATATGAAAAATTTCTTATAGATTACATGAAAAATTTCTTATTGATTATATGAAAAATTTCTTATAGATTTTATGACAAATTTCTTATAGATTATATGAAAAACTTCTTATAGATTATATGAAAAATTTTATTATAGAATATTTCTTATATGGAAAGTTTTTTTATAGATTATATGAAAATTTTCTTATAGATTACATGAAAAATTTTTTAAAGAAAATTCTTTATATGAAAAATTTCTTGTAGGTTCTATGAAAAATTTCTTACAGATTATATGAAAAATTTCTTATAGATTATATGAAAAATTGCTTATAGAAAATTCGTTATATGAAAATTTTTTTATAAATTATATGAAAAATTTCTTATAGATTATATGAAAAATTTCTTATAGATTATATGAAAAACTTCTTATAGATTATAGGAAAATTTTCTTATAGAATATTTCTTATATGGCGAGTTTTTTTATAGATTATATGAAAATTTTTTTATACATTATATGAACAATTTTTGAAAGAAAATTCCTCATATGAAAAATTTCTTGTAGGTTATATTAAAATTTTCTTATAGATTATATGAAAAATTTCTTATAGATGATATGAAAAATTTCTTATTGATTATATGAAAAATTTCTAATAGATTATATGAAAAACTTCTTATAGATTATATGAAAAAATTGTTATAGAATATTTTTTATATAAAAATTTCTTATAGAAATGAAAAATTTCTTATAGAAAATTCCTTATATGAAAAATTTCTTATAGATTATTTGATAATTTTTTTATAGATTATAGGAAAATTTCTTATAAAAAATTCCTTATTTGAAAAATTTCTTATCGATTAAATAGAAAATTGCTTATAGATTATATGAAAAATTGCTTATAGATTATATGAAAAATTTCTAATAGATTATATGAAAAATTTCTTATTGAAAATTCCTTATACGAAAATTTCTTGTAGATTATATGAAAAATTGCCTATAGATTATATGAAAAATTGCTTATAGATTATATGAAAAATTTCTAATAGATATATGAAAAATTTCTTATAGAAAATTCCTTATATGAAAAATTTCTTATAGATTATATGAAAAATTTCTTATAGATTTTATGAAAAATTTCTTATAGATTATATGAAAAACTTCTTATAGATTATATGAAAAATTTTATTATAGAATATTTCTTATATGGAAAGTTTTTTTATAGATTATATGAAAATTTTCTTATAGATTACATGAAAAAATTTTTAAAGAAAATTCTTTATATGAAAAATTTCTTGTAGGTTCTATGAAAAATTTCTTACAGATTATATGAAAAATTGCTTATAGATTATATGAAAAATTGCTTATAGAAAATTCGTTATATGAAAATTTTTTTATAGATTATATGAAAAATTTCTTATAGATTATATGAAAAATTTCTTATAGATTATATGAAAAACTTCTTATAGATTATATGAAAATTTTCTTATAGAATATTTCTTATATGGCAAGTTTTTTTATAGATTATATGAAAATTTTTTTATACATTATATGAACAATTTTTGAAAGAAAATTCCTCATATGAAACATTTCTTGTAGGTTATATTAAAATTTTCTTATACATTATATGAAAAATTTCTTACAGATGATATGAAAAATTTCTTATTGATTATATGAAAAATTTCTAATAGATTATATGAAAAACTTCTTATAGATTATATGAAAAATTTGTTAAAGAATATTTTTTATATAAAAAGTTTCTTATAGAAATGAATAATTTCTTATAGAAAATTCCTTATATGAAAAATTTCTTATAGATTATTTGATAATTTTTTTATAGATTATAGGAAAATTTCTTATAAAAAATTCCTTATTTGAAAAATTTCTTATAGATTAAATAGAAAATTGCTTATAGATTATATGAAAAATTGCTTATAGATTATATGAAAAATTTCTAATAGATTATATGAAAAATTTCTTATAGAAAATTCCTTATACGAAAAATTGCTTATAGATTATATGAAAAATTTCTAATAGATATATGAAAAATTTCTTATAGAAAATTCCTTATATGAAAAATTTCTTATAGATTATATGGAAAATTGCCTAAAGATCATATGAAAAGTTGCTTATAGATCATAGAAAAATTTTGTAATAGATTGTATGAAAATTTTTCTTATATGGAAAGTTTATTATAGAGTATATGAAAAATTTCTTATAGATTATATGAAAAATTTCTTATAGAAAATTCCTTATATAAAAAATTTCTTATAGATTTTATGAAAAATTGCTTATAGAAAATTCGTTATATGAAAATTTTTTATAGATTATATGAAAAATTTCTTATAGATTATATGAAAAATTTCTTATAGATTATATGAAAAATTTCTTATTGGTTATATGAAAAATTTCTTATAGATTATATGAAAAACTTCTAATAGATTATATGAAAAATTTGTTATAGAATATTTTTTATATAAAAAGTTTCTTATAGAAATGAAAAATTTCTTATAGAAAATTCCTTATATGAAAAATTTCTTATAGATTATTTGATAATTTTTTTATAGATTATAGGAAAATTTCTTATAAAAAATTCCTTATTTGAAAAATTTCTTATAGATTAAATGGAAAATTGCTTATAGATTATATGAAAAATTGCTTATAGATTATATGAAAAATTTCTAATTGATTATATGAAAAATTTCTTATAGAAAATTCCTTATATGAAAAATTTCTTGTAGATTATATGAAAAATTGCCAATAGATTATATGAAAAATTGCTTATAGATTATATGAAAAATTTCTAATAGATATATGAAAAATTTCTTATAGAAAATTCCTTATATGAAAAATTTCTTATAGATTATATGGAAAATTGCCTGTAGATCATATGAAAAATTGCTTATAGATCATAGAAAAATTTTGTAATAGATTGTATGAAAAATTTCTTATATGGAAAGTTTTTTATAGAGTATATAAAAAATTTCTTATAGATTATATGAAAAATTTCTAATAGAAAATTCCTTATATAAAAAATTTCTTATAGATTATATGAAAAATTGCTTATAGAAAATTCGTTATATGAAAATTTTTTATAGATTATATGAAAAATTTCTTATAGATTATATGAAAAATTTCTTATAGATTATATGAAAAACTTTTTATAGATTATATGAAAATTTTCTTATAGAATATTTCTTATATGGAAAGTTTTTTATAGATTATATGAAAATTTTCTTATTCATTATACGAAAAATTTTTGAAAGAAAATTCCTCATAAAAAAAAATTTCTTGTAGGTTATATGAAAAATTTCTTATAGATTATATGAAAAATTTCTTATAGATTATATGAAAAATTTCTTATTGATTATATGAAAAATTTCTTATAGATTATATGAAAAACTTCTTATAGATTATATGAAAAATTTGTTATAGAATATTTTTTATATGAAAATTTTCTTATAGATTATATGAAAAATTTCTTATAGAAAATTCCTTACATAAAAAATTTTTTATAGATTTAATGAAAAATTGCTTATAGAAAATTCGTTATATGAAAATTTTTAACAGATTATATGAAAAATTTCTAATAGATTATATGAAAAATTTCTTATAGATTATATGAAAAATTTCTTATTGATTATATGAAAATTTCTTATAGATTTTATGAAAAATTTCTTATAGATTATATGAAAAACTTCTTATAGATTATATGAAAAATTTTATCATAGAATATTTCTTATATGGAAAGTTTTTTTATAGATTATATGAAAATTTTCTTATAGATTATATGAAAAAATTTTTAAAGAAAATTCTTTATATGAAAAATTTCTTGTAGGTTCTATGAAAAATTTCTTACAGATTATATGAAAATTTGCTTATAGATTATATGAAAAATTGCTTATAGAAAATTCGTTATATGAAAATTTTTTTATAGATTATATGAAAAATTTCTTATAGATTATATGAAAAATTTCTTATAGATTATATGAAAAACTTCTTATAGATTATATGAAAATTTTCTTATAGAATATTTCTTATATGGCAAGTTTTTTTATAGATTATATGAAAATTTTTTTATACATTATATGAACAATTTTTGAAAGAAAATCCCTCATATGAAAAATTTCTTGTAGGTTATATTAAAATTTTCTTATAGATTATATGAAAAATTTCTTATAGATTATATGAAAAATTTCTTATTGATTATATGAAAAATTTCTAATAGATTATATGAAAAACTTCTTATAGATTATATGAAAAATTTGTTATAGAATATTTTTTATATAAAAAGTTTCTTATAGAAATGAAAAATTTCTTATAGAAAATTCCTTATGTGAAAAATTTCTTATAGATTATTTGATAATTTTTTTATAGATTATAGGAAAATTTCTTATAAAAAATTCCTTATTTGAAAAATTTCTTATAGATTAAATAGAAAATTGCTTATAGATTATATGAAAAATTGCTTATAGATTATATGAAAAATTTCTAATAGATTATATGAAAAATTTCTTATAGAAAATTCCTTATACGAAAAATTTCTTGTAGATTATATGAAAAATTGCCTATAGATTATATGAAAAATTGCTTATAGATTATATGAAAAATTTCTAATAGATATAGGAAAAATTTCTTATAGAAAATTCCTTATATGAAAAATTTCTTATAGATTATATGGAAAATTGCCTAAAGATCATATGAAAAGTTGCTTATAGATCATAGAAAAATTTTGTAATAGATTGTATGAAAATTTTTCTTATATGGAAAGTTTATTATAGAGTATATGAAAAATTTCTTATAGATTATATGAAAAATTTCTTATAGAAAATTCCTTATATAAAAAATTTCTTATAGATTTTATGAAAAATTGCTTATAGAAAATTCGTTATATGAAAATTTTCTTATAGATTAAATAGAAAATTGCTTATAGATTATATGAAAAATTGCTTATAGATTATATGAAAAATTTCTAATAGATTATATGAAAAATTTCTTATAGAAAATTCCTTATACGAAAAATTTCTTGTAGATTATATGAAAAATTGCCTATAGATTATATGAAAAATTGCTTATAGATTATATGAAAAATTTCTAATAGATATAGGAAAAATTTCTTATAGAAAATTCCTTATATGAAAAATTTCTTATAGATTATATGGAAAATTGCCTAAAGATCATATGAAAAGTTGCTTATAGATCATAGAAAAATTTTGTAATAGATTGTATGAAAATTTTTCTTATATGGAAAGTTTATTATAGAGTATATGAAAAATTTCTTATAGATTATATGAAAAATTTCTTATAGAAAATTCCTTATATAAAAAATTTCTTATAGATTTTATGAAAAATTGCTTATAGAAAATTCGTTATATGAAAATTTTTTATAGATTATATGAAAAATTTCTTATAGATTATATGAAAAATTGCTTATAGATTATATGAAAAATTTCTTATTGATTATATGAAAAATTTCTTATAGATTATATGAAAAACTTCTTATAGATTATATGAAAAATTTGTTATAGAATATTTTTTATATAAAAAGTTTCTTATAGAAATGAAAAATTTCTTATAGAAAATTCCTTATATGAAAAATTTCTTATAGATTATTTGATAATTTTTTTATAGATTATAGGAAAATTTCTTATATGAAAAATTTCTAATAGATATATGAAAAATTTCTTATAGAAAATTCCTTATATGAAAAATTTCTTATAGATTATATGGAAAATTGCCTGTAGATCATATGAAAAATTGCTTATAGATCATAGAAAAATTTTGTAATAGATTGTATGAAAAATTTCTTATATGGAAAGTTTCTTATAGAGTATATACAAAATTTCTTATAGATTATATGAAAAATTTCTAATAGAAAATTCCTTATATAAAAAATTTCTTATAGATTATATGAAAAATTGCTTATAGAAAATTCGTTATATGAAAATTTTTTATAGATTATATGAAAAATTTCTTATTGATTATATAAAAAATTTCTTATAGATTATATGAAAAACTTCTAATAGATTATATGAAAAATTTGTTATAGAATATATTTTATATGAAAATTTTCTTATAGATTATATGAAAAATTTCTTATAGAAAATTCCTTATATAAAAAATTTCTTATAGATTTTATGAAAAATTGCTTATAGAAAATTCGTTATATGAAAGTTTTTTACAGATTATATGAAAAATTTCTAATAGATTATATGAAAAATTTCTTATAGATTATATGAAAAATTTCTTATTGATTATATGACAAATTTCTTATAGATTTTATGAAAAATTTCTTATAGATTATATGAAAAACTTCTTATAGATTATATGAAAAATTTTATTATAGAATATTTCTTATATGGAAAGTTTTTTTATAGATTATATGAAAATTTTCTTATAGATTATATGAAAAAATTTTTAAAGAAAATTCTTTATATGAAAAATTTCTTGTAGGTTCTTTGAAAAATTTCTTACAGATTATATGGAAAATTGCTTATAGATTATATGAAAAATTGCTTATAGAAAATTCGTTATATGAAAATTTTTTTATAGATTATATGAAAAATTTCTTATAGATTATATGAAAAATTTCTTATAGATTATATGAAAAACTTCTTATAGATTATATGAAAATTTTCTTATAGAATATTTCTTATATGGCAAGTTTTTTTATAGATTATATGAAAATTATTTTATACATTATATGAACAATTTTTGAAAGAAAATTCCTCATATGAAAAATTTCTTGTAGGTTATATTAAAATTTTCTTATAGATTATAAGAAAAATTTCTTATAGATTATATGAAAAATTTCTTATTGATTATATGAAAAATTTCTAATAAATTATATGAAAAACTTCTTATAGATTATATGAAAAATTTGTTATAGAATATTTTTTATATAAAAAGTTTCTTATAGAAATGAAAAATTTCTTTAAGAAAATTCCTTATATGAAAAATTTCTTATAGATTATTTGATAATTTTTTTATAGATTATAGGAAAATTTCTTATAAAAAATTCCTTATTTGAAAAATTTCTTATAGATTAAATAGAAAATTTCTTGTAGATTATATGAAAAATTGCCTATAGATTATATGAAAAATTGCTTATAGATTATATGAAAAATTTCTAATAGATATATGAAAAATTTCTTATAGAAAATTCCTTATATGAAAAATTTCTTATGGATTATATGGAAAATTGCCTAAAGATCATATGAAAAGTTGCTTATAGATCATAGAAAAATTTTGTAATAGATTGTTTGAAAATTTTTCTTATATGGAAAGTTTATTATAGAGTATATGAAAAATTTCTTATAGATTATATGAAAAATTGCTTATAGAAAATTCGTTATATGAAAATTTTTTATAGATTATATGAAAAATTTCTTATAGATTATATGAAAAATTTCTTATAGATTATATGAAAAACTTCTTATAGATTATATGAAAATTTTCTTATAGAATATTTCTTATATGGAAAGTTTTTTATAGATTATATGAAAATTTTCTTATTCATTATACGAAAAACTTTTGAAAGAAAATTCCCCATATAAAAAATTTCTTGTAGGTTATATGAAAAATTTCTTATAGATTATATGAAAAATTTCTTATAGATTATATGAAAAATTTCTTATTGATTATATGAAAAATTTCTTATAGATTATATGAAAAACTTCTTATAGATTATATGAAAAATTTGTTATAAAATATTTTTTATATGAAAATTTTCTTATAGATTATATGAAAAATTTCTTATAGAAAATTCCTTATATGAAATATATCTTATAGATTATTTGACAAAATTTTTGTAGATTATATGCAACATTTTTTATAAAAATTTCCTTATATGAATAATTTCTTATAGAAAAAATGGAAAATTGCTTATTGATTACATAAAAAATATATTATAGATCATATGAAAACTTCTTATAGATTAAATGAACAATTTCTTATAATAAATTCCTTATTTGAAAAATTTCTTATAAATTAAATAGAAAATTGCTTATAGATGATATGAAAAATTGCTTATAGATTATATGAAAAGTTTCTTATAGAATATTTCTTATTTGGAAAGTTTCCTATAGATTAAATGAAACATTTCTTATACATTATATGAAAAATTGCTTATAGAATATTTCTTATATGAAAAATTTCTTATAGATTAATGAAAAATTTCTTTAAGATATTTCTTATATGGAAAATTTCTTATAGGTTATATGAAAAATTTCTTATAGGTTATATGAAAATTTGTTATGGAATATATCATATATGAAAAGTTTTTTATAGATTATATAAAAAATTTCTTATAGGTTGTATGAAATATTTCTTATAGAAAATTCCTTATATGAAAAGTTTTCATAGATTATATGAAAAATTTCTTACAGATTATGTGAAAAATTTCTTATAGAAGATTCCTTATATGAACAATTTTATAGATTATATGACAAATTTCTTATAGATTATATGAAAAATTTCTTATAGATTTTATGGTAAATTTATTATAGAAAATTCCTTACATGAAAAATTTCTTATAGATGATATGAAAATTTTTTTAAAGTATATTTCTTATATGGAAAATTTTTTATAGCTTTTATGAATATTTTCTTATAGATTATATGAAAAAAATTTTATAGAAACTTCCTTATATGAAAAGTTTCTTATAGATAATTCTTATAGATTATTTGACAAAATTTTTATAGATTATATGGAAAATTTCTTATAAAAAATTCCCTATATGAAAAATTTCTTATAGATTAAATGAAAAATTGCTTATAAATTATAAGAAAAATGTTTAATAGATTATATGAAAAATTTCTTATAAAATATTTCTTATTTGGAAATTTGCTAATAAATTATATGAAAAACTTCTTACAGATTATATGAGAAATTTCTCTTAGATTATATGAAAAATTTCTTATAGAAAATTGCTTATATGAAAAATTTCTAATAGATTATGTGAAAAAAAATTTATAGATTATAGGAAAAATTACTTATAGATAATATGAAAAATTTCTAATGGATTATATGAAAAATTTCCTATAGAATATTTCATATTTGGAAAGTTTCTTACAGATTAAATGAAATATTTCTTATACATTATATGAAAAACTGCTTATAAAATATTTCTTATATTGAAAATTGCTTACAGATTATTTGAAAATTTCTTATAGACTAATGAAAAAATTCTTATAGATTATATAAAAATTGCTTATGGAAAATTTCTTATATGACCAATTTCTTCTAGACTATATGAAAAATTTCTTATAGAACATTTCTTATATGGAAAATTTCTTAAATATTATATGAAAAAGTTCTGATAGAAAATTTCTTATAAGAAAAATTTCTTATAGATTTTATGTAAAATTTCTTATAGAAAGTTCCTTACATGAAAAATTTCTTATAGATGATATGAAAATTTTTTTATAGTATATTTCTTATATGGAAAGTTTCTTATAGATTATATGAAAATTTTCTTATAGATTACATGAAAAATTTCTTAAAAAAAATTCCTTAAATGAAAATCTGCTTATAGATTATTTGAAAATTTCTTATAGATTATATGAAAAATTTCTTATAGATTATATGAATAACTTTTTATAGATTATATGAAAAATTTCTTATAGAAAATTCCTTATATGAAAAATTGCTTATAGATTATTAGAAAAATTGCTTATAGATTATATGAAAATCTGCTTATAGATTATATAAACAATTTCTAATATATTCTATGAAAAATTTCTTATAGAATATTTCTTATATGAAATATTTCTTATAGATTAATGAAAAATTTCTTTAAGATATTTCTTATATGGAAAATTTCTTATAGGTTATATGAAAAATTTCTTATAGGTTATATGAAAAATTTCTTATAGAAAATTGCTTATATGAAAAATTTCTAATAGATTATGTGAAAAATTTCCTATAGAATATTTCCTATTTGGAAAGTTTCTTATAGATTAAATGAAACATTTCTTATACACTAAATGAAAAATTTCTTATAAAATATTTCTTATATGAAATATTTCTTATAGATTATTTGACAAAATTTTTATAGATTAAATGGAAAATTTCTCATAAAAATTCCTTATATGAAAAATTCCTTATAGATTATATGAAAAATTGCTTATAGATTATAAAAAATTTCTAATAGATTATATGAAAAATTTCTTATAAAATATTTCTTATATGGAAAATTTCTTCTAGATTATATGAAAAATTTCTTATAGAAAATTCCTTATATAAAAAATGTCTAATAGATTATGTAAAAAATTCCTTATACATTATAGGAAAAATTATTTATAGATTTTTGGAAAAATTTCTCATAGATCATATAAAAAATTTCTTATAGAATATTTCTTATTTGGAAAGTTTCTTCTAGATTAAATGAAACATTTCTTATACATTATATGAAAAATTTCTTATAGAATATATCTTATATGGAAAATTGCTTATAGATTATTTAAAAAGTTTCTTATAGACTATATGAAAAATTTCTTTAAGATATTTCTTATATGGAAAGTTTCTTATAGGTTATATGAAAAATTTCTTATAGGTTATATGAAAATTTGTTATGGAATATATCATATATGGAAAGTTTTATAGATTATGTGAAAAATTGCTTTTAGGTTGTATGTAAATTTCTTATAGAAAATTCCTTATATGAAAAGTTTCTTATAGATTATATGAAAAATTGCTTATAAATTTTATGAAGAATTGCTTATAGAAAAATTTTGTATTTGATTATATGAAAAATTTCTTACAGAATATTTCTAATATGGAATGTTTCTTTTAGAGTATATGAAAATGTTCTTATAGATTATATGAAAAACTTTTTATAGATAATATGAAAAATTGCTTAAAGAATATTTCTTATATAAAATGTTTCTTATAGATTATATGAAAAATTTCTTATAAAATATTTCTTATATGAAAATTTCTTATAAATTATATGAAAAATTTATAATAGATTATATGAAAAATTTCTTATAGAAAATTCATTATATGAAATTTTCATATAGATTATTTGACAAAATTTTTATAAATTATATGGAAAATTTCTTATAAAAAATTCCTCATATGAAAAATTTCTAATAGGTTAAATGAAAAATTGCTAATAGATTATGAAAAATTTCTAATAGATTACATGAAAAATTGCTTATAGAATATTTCTTATTTGGAAAGTTTCTTATAGATTAAATGAAACATTTCTTATACATTATGTGAAAAATTTCTTATAGATTATATGAAAAATTTCTTGTAGATTATATAAAAAATTTCTTATAGAAAATTCCTTATATGACAAATTTTTTATAGACTATATGAGATATTTCTTATATGGAAAATTTCTTATAGGTAATATGAAAAATTTCTTATAGGTTATATGAAAATTTGTTATGGAATATATCATATATGGAAAGTTTTTTATTGATTATATGGAAAATTTCTTATAAAAAATTCCTTATATTAATTATTTCTTATAGATTATTTGACAAAATGTTTATAGACTATATGGAAAGTTTCTTATAAAAATTCCTTATATGAAAAATTGCTTATAGATTAAATGAAAAATTTCTTATAGATTATGAAAAATTCCTAGTAAATTATATGAAAAATTTCTTATAGAATATATCTTATATCGAAAATTTCTTATAAATTATAAAAAAATTTCTTACATATTATATGAAAAATTTCTTCTACATTATATGAAAAATTTCTTATAGAAAATTCCTTATATAAAAAATGTCTAATAGATTATATGAAAAATTTCTTATAGATTATAGGAAAAATTATTTATAGATTATATGAAAAATTTCCAATAGATCATATGAAAAATTTCTTATAGAATATTTCTTATTTGGAAAGTTTCTTATAGATTATATGAAAAATTTCTTTCATATAATTTGGCGAAAATCCCCAACATGCTTCCGAAACTCTCCAAATCCAAATCCAAACCCTCCAGAACTGGTTTACTAGATGGAGAATAAAAGTCAATGAACGTAAATCTACCCAGGTAACTTTCACTCTTTGTCGTGAGTCATGCCCCCCCTTATACCTTAATGGCAGTACCATACCTCAACACACCGAAGCTCAGTATCTAGGACTGTACTTAGACAAACGCTTGACATGGAACCCACATACAAGACTTAAAAGACAAGAACTTAAAAGACGATACCTAAAACTACTTCGACTTCTAGACAAACGTTCCAAACTTAGTACAGACAGCAAAGTTCTGTTATACAATACCTTACTGAAACCCATATGGACATACGGACTAGAACTCTGGGGATCTACTAAGCCTTCTAATTCCCGTCGAATCCAATCCCTTCAATCAAAAATACTCCGTACAATTGTCGATGCCCCCTTTTATGTTCGCAATACTGTTATTCATCGTGATCTTAAAGTCCCATTTGTTTTTGATGTGGCTGTATCTCATTATAAAAAGTTCCGTTCCCGTGTCCTCAATCATAATAATCCTCTTGTTTAAGAACTATCCTCCATTTCCTTCCCTAGAAATACCCATCGAAGACTTAAGCGTCACTGGTCGCGTGATTTACTTAAATACTGAGGCCTTACAGAAACACACGCTAGCAGGAGGAACTTCATTGGATGTTTACTCCCCACAACCTATCAAGTTAATTAATACTATTGCAAAAATTTGCTTATTACTATGTTGTAGTTGTAAATATCTAAATAAATAAATAAAAAATAAAAAATAAAAAAATTGACTTTTGCTTCAATTACTTGTAGTGAATTTTGTAGACGTTAAATTAGTGACATACAAAATAAAAAAAAAGTTTTAAGAAATTGTTTACCATCGATTCGAAGATGTCTCTTCGAAGGATGGAAATTTCGGAGGACAACACGATAGTCCCGGACGGGGATGTCAAAATGTTCGGCGAGCTTCTTGCCGATAAGAAAAAGCTAAGCACGGACATAACGGCCTTTCTGAAAGTGGTTGGCATTCACTTCAACCTTCAAAAAGAAATTGAAGGCGTGAGCTTCCTTACTGCAAAGAAAAGGAAGAACGTGGCAAATAATGACGCTTCTCTGACAGAAGCTAGCAAGTTTATTGCAGAGCCAATTAAGCCGCCAAAGAAGGCTAAAAAGGTAAAGGCACCGATGGCTGCGGATTCTATACCTCCAGTGAGCCAAAATCGGTTTAGTCTGCTCGAAGAAGCCACTATGCCAAAACCACCAACCACTACGAGCAGGATTGCAAAAGCAAGCACCTTGGCTCCACAAAAAATGCATATACATCCGATCACGTGTCGAGGTTTAAATATTAACGCCTTCATTAAAGAAATGAAGACGCTAGCCAGAGCACCCGGTTATAAAATAACCAATAACAACGGCAAGGTAATTATTAAGCCGGAGACATTGGAAGATCGAAGGATCATTCTCGACTTCATCAAGTCAAAAGGTATACCTGGGCATACCTATACGTCAAAAGAGGAAAGAAAGATTTCCCTCCTTGTAAGAGGTCTTCACAAATCCTGTGAAGCCTCTGATATAAAAGCTGATCTGGCCAACCAAGTGGAGGCAGCTTTAATTAATAAAGTGGAGAATTTTAAAATAAAATTCTCAAAAGAGAATAATGTCCAATCGGACATTATTCTTGGTGCAGTTGGCTCCAGGACACCAGCCATCCAGTGTCACGCACGTGACAAAAATTCACCATCAAACAATAAGATGGGAAAAGCTAACGAGAAGTGGCCCACTCCAATGCCACAGATGTCAACAGTTTAGACATGCACCAGCAAACTGTTTTTATAAATTTGTCTGCGTGAAATGCGGGCAAAATCACATGCCTGGTCTAATCACCGAGGTAAGTCAATTAATGAACTCATATAAAACACTTTCCTCTTTTGCAGATCGACAGGTTGCATACTTGCATTTTCTTCGAAAAGTTTGCAAATGATGCTGCTTGTACTGAAGAATTCATGTAAGACAGCGATGGACAATCATTATCAGGAGAAACTACACTATCGGGCCAGCCAAGAACAGCAGTCCATCATAGTTAATTACATTCTGCGGATTCGAAAGGAGCAAAAAAAACCGGCTAGGATTCATATAGAAAGACAACATTTGGAATTATTAGCAAGTAAGAATAATTTAAGATACACCCTACCCATGATATTTGTAAGCCTTCCCTACCATACTCCATTATGACGTGCTCTCTAAATATCATAGCACTTAACATGCGGTCTATCGTCGGCCTGTCCAAAAGAGTTGAACTTTATCAGTTCATTCAGAACCAGCTTGCCGACTTCTATTTCATTAATGAAACTTACTGTAATTTGAAGCATAAACTTTCACTTCCGCGGTATCATTGCATGGCATTATCTTCTCAGAATATATCCAATATAGTAACTTGGTTAACTTCAGCTCAAATAATATCTGCACAACTTGTGTTCTTACGCGATGTCACGTGAACAATTCGGGTATTAAAAATATAGCATTAGTTTCATGTTATATTGCCTGCAAGTGTTCACCCGTTGAAATTAAGGACCTGTTCGAATTCTTACAGGATCTCATCAGTAAAGGATATGAGATAATCATGGGAGGGGATTTTAACGCCAGACACACCTCATGGGGAGATTCTGTCCGTAACTCTTCCGGTATCTGTATTCAAAATTTGCTCACTAGTATCTCCACATTACAGGTAATTGCACCTTCTGGTCCTACCAGACCTAGTAGCTTATCTGTAATCGATCTGTTTTTCGTTTCAAGTTGTTTAATTAATCCATACTCTTCGAACATTACTTGTTCAACTCTCGACTTTCATTCAGACCATTATTCAATTCGTATGCAAATTAAAACTCAAACTCAATTCAACTTTGAATATATCGAGTTAAAATCTTTCACGTCGTATAAGAACAGGAACTGGAAAGAATTTAGGCACGATGTAGATTTGGCCATATCTAACGGAATGAATGTTCCTTGTTTCAAGAATATAACCAACCAAGAAATTGATTTCCATATAGAAACCTTTAGCCAAATTGTCTCGGATGTATTTCATAAACATTCAAGGCAACTGTCTAATAGTACCCATCGATTTGATTCTCTCCCCGAGGACATTAAGAAAATGTATTGGTTGAAAAATCGTTGGGTAAGGGAAATGAAACGCATTTTTCGGAGAGAATTAAACACTACATCTTCAGATTATCGTCTCTTAGAGGCACAGGTTAACTGCATATCCACTATGATACGCAATAAAGTTAACAAACATTTTAATGACCAATTTTCTGAATGACTTTCAAAAGCACGTCAAGGTCTTGATGCTTTCAAGCAGCTTAACACAATCACCGGCCGAAAGTCTCTGAATAAAGTAACAGTCACCGATAATAACAACCGCGAAATAAAAGAAGGTCCAATTAATATATCTAAAAACCTTGCCTCATTTTATAAAGATCTTTACAACTCTAGTTCAAGCTCACCTCTACAAACTCATGTAAACGATCGGGTTGACATTTTTTTATCAAACTCCCCAACTCATATTACAAAATCCAGCACCAATAACAGTGCAAGCAATCCCAGCTCTCTAGATATGTTTATATCCGAAAACACACTCTATTCTATAATAAAATCTTTAAATAATAAAAAGTCTGCTGGCATCGATAATATATCGAATTTTATGCTGAGAAAGATTCCGAAAAAGAGTTTGAGTGCCTTAGTTGCAATATTTAACCACTGCATCCCTAAATCCTGGAAGATAGGCATAATCTTTAATATTTCGAAAACTCAAGGTAGAGCAGCCATCCAACAACATCGACCTATATCTCTTCTTCCCTGTTTGGGGAAAATATTAGAAAAATTCTTTTACGAAAAGGTAAATGAATTTTGTAATGAAAATAAAATTATTCCCGACTTTCAATTCGGATTTCGGAAAGGGCACACAACTTTGGATGCGCTTTTTCTACTACATAGTGAGATCACAATTGGGTTAAACCATAAAGAGTCAATAGTTGCTTGTTTCCTAGATATTACCAAAGCCTTTGACTCAGTTTGGCATAAGGGACTAGTGCACAAACTATGTAAACTAAATTTTCCTCCATATTTGCTGCTGCTGCACTCATTTCTTCAGGATAGATCATCTTGCGTCAGATATCAGAACACGACTTCCGAATTCTTTACAATAAGTAAAGGAGTTCCACAAGGCTCGGTATTAGGTCCCTTGCTGTATTCAATATATACTTCAGACATACCAACAGCCGCAAAAGCACAAATGATATTATATGCAGACGACACTCTTATTTATGCCAAAAGCAAATCACCAAAATTAGCTTTAAAGAGAACGCAAGAGCTTCTTTTTAAAATTATAAATTATTATGATGACTGGAACTTATCAGTCAATCTTAATAAGTCCAATTTAATATGTTTCTGTAATCCCAGCACTCGCGGACCGAGGAAAATTGCTACAAAGAGCAAAAAGCTTCGTATTCTGATTAAAAACACAGCTATTCTAGTCTCAAATCAGCTAAAATATTTAGGCATCAACTTTAATTCAATGTTCAAATTTAACCCACATGTTGAGTTAACTCTGAAAAAAGCCAAAAGGGCTATTCATACCTTCCTATTCCTACTTAGGCGTCGGAAGGGGCTTAGTATAAATACAAAGTTAATATTCTATAAACAAATTATTCGGCCAATTATTGGCTATGCATTTCCGATCTATATTAGTTTCTCGAAAACGAATGTCAGTAACGTCCATGTATTCGAAAGGTCAATCATTAGGAAATGCCTTTCAAAACATCGTAAAATAGACGGCAAGCATTATTCTAACTACTATATATATCAGAAAAGTAATCTTACTCCTTTTATTTCATACATGGTTGGTCTAACCAAAAAAAACAACGAACAACTAATAATAAACAACAAACAAAAAACAACAAACAACAAACCGCAATCAACAAATCCACAAACAACTTACAATAAATAAAAAACAACGAAAAACAAAAAACAAACAACAAACAACAAACAAACAACAACAAACAAAAACAACAAAGAACAAACAACAAACAACAAACAACAAACAACAAACAACAAACAACAAACAACAAACACCAAACAACAAACAACAAACAACAAACAACAAACCGCAAACAAAAACAAGAAACAACTAACAAAAAACAACAAACAACATACAACGTACAACAAACAACAATCAAGAAACAATAAACAAGAAAAAATAAACAACAAATAAAAAACAACGAACAGCATCCAGCAAACAGCAAACAATATACAATACAAAACAAGCAACAAATAATAAACAACAAACAACAACAAATAAACCAAAAACAGCAATCAACAAATAATAAAAAACGAACAACATACAACGAACAGCAAACAACATACAGCAACCAATAAACAACAATCAAGAAACAACAAACAAGAAACAATAAACAACAAATAACAAACAACGAACAGCAACCAACAAACAGCAAACAATATACAATAAAAAACAAGCAACAAATAATAAACAACAAAACAATAAACATTTAAAAAAAACAACAAAGAATAAACAGAAAACAACAAGCAACAAAGAACAAACAACAAACAACAAACAGCAAACAGCAAACATGGAACAACAAACAAAAAACAACAAAGAATAAACAGAAAACAACAACCAACAACAACAAACAACAAACAACATACAATACATAACAAACAACGAATAATAAACAACAAACAACTAACAATAAACAACAAACAAGAAACACCAAACAACAAACAACGAGCAGCAATCAACAAATCCACAAATAACATACAATAAATAACAAACAATAAAAAACAAAAAACAAAAAACAAAAAACAAACAATAAACAACAAACAACAAACAAAAAAGAGAAAACAACAAATAACAAACAACAAAGAATAAACAACAAACGACAAACAACAAACAACAAACAACAAGCAACAAACAACAAACAACAAACAAAAACCAAATAAGGACCAACAGAAAACAACAAGCAACAAACAGCAATCAACAAAAAACAAACAACAAGCAATAAACCACAAACAAAAACAACAAACAACAAATAATAGACAACAAACACCATACATCAAACAGTAACCAACAAACAGCAAACAACATGCAATACAGAACAGGCAACAAACAACAAAAAATAAACAACAAAAAAACAACGAACAGCAACAAACAAACAACAAACAATAAACAGCAACCATCAAATCCACAAACAAAATACAATAAATAACAAACAACAAAAAACAAAAAACAGACAAATAACAATAAACAACAAACAAGGAACAGCAACCAACAAACATCAAACAACATACAATACACAACAAGCAACAAATAATAAACACCAAACAACTAAAAATATACAACACACAAGAAACAAAAAAACAACAAACAACAAATCAACAAAGCCAGAAACAACATACAATAATTAACAAACAACAAAAAAACAAAAAACAAACACAACCAACAAACAACAAACAACAAAGAACAAACAACAAACAACAAACAGCAAACAGCAAACATGGAACAACAAACCAAAAACAACAAAGAATAAACAGAAAACAACAAGCAACAACAACAAACAAATAACAACAAACAATAAACAATAAAAAACAAACAAAAAAATAAGCAACAGAAAATACAATACAAACTATAAGCAACAAACAATAAACAGCAAACAACAAGCAACAAGAACAAACAACAAACAACAAGCAACAAACAATAAACAACAAACAACAAACAACAAACAATAAACACAAACAACAAACAACGAACAGCAACCAACAAATAGCAAACAACATACAACGTACAACAAACAACAATCAAGAAACAACAAACAAGAAACAATAAATAACAAATAACAAACAACGAACAGCAACCAACAAACAGCAAACAATATACAATACAAAACAAGCAACAAATAATAAACAACAAACAATAAAAAAAAAAACAACAAACAACAAAGAACAAACAACAAACAAAAACCAATAAACAGCAAACAAGGAACAACAAACAATAAACAATAAAAAACGAACAAAAAAATAAGCAACAGCAAATAAAATACAACTTTAAACAACAAACAGCAAACAATAAACAGCAAACAACAAGCAACAAGAACAAACAACAAACAACAAACTACAAACAATAAACAACAAACAACAAACAACAAACAACAAACAATTAACACAAACAACATACAACGAACAGCAACCAACAAACAGCAAACAACATACAAAGTACAATAAAAAACAATCAAGAAACAACAAGCCACAAATAATAAACAACGAACAACTAATAATAAACAACAAACAAAAAACAACAAACGGCAATCAACAAATCCACAAATAACATACAATAAATAAAAAACAACGAAAAACAAAAAACAAACAACAAACAATAAACAACAAACAACAAACAAACAACAACAAACAACAAACAACAAACAACAAAGAACAAACAACAAACAACAAACAACAAACAACAAACAACAAACAACAAACAACAAACAACAAACAACAAACAACAAACAACAAACAACAAACAACAAACAACAAACAACAAAAAACAAACAACAAACAACAAACAACAAACAGCAACCAACAAACAGCAAACAACATACAAAGTACAATAAACAACATTCAAGAAACAACAAGCCACAAATAATAAACAACAAACAACTAATAATAAACAACAAACAAAAAACAAACAAAGAACAAACCGCAATCAACAAATCCACAAACAACATACAATAAATAAAAAACAACAAAAAACAAAAAAACAAACAACAAACAACAAACAAACAACAACAAACAAGAAACAACAAACAACAAACAACATACCTCAAACAACAACCAATAAACAACAAACAAGGAACAACAAACAATAAACAACAAACAGCAATCAACATATTCACAAACAATATACAATAAACAACAAATTACGAACAATAAACACCAAACAATAAATAAGAAAATAAAAAACTATAAACAATAAACAACATACAACGATCAACAATTAACAATCAACAAACAACACTCAACAAACAATAAACAACAAACAACAAACAAAAAACAACAAACCGCAAACAAAAACAAGAAACAACTAACAACAAACAACAAACAAAATACAACGTACAACAAACAATAATCAAGAAACAACAAATAAGAAACATTAAACAACCCACAACAAACAACGAACAGCAACCAACAAACAGCAAACAATATACAATACAAAACAAGAAACAAATAATAAACAACAAACAACAACAAATAAACCAAAAACAGCAATCAACAAATAATAAAAAACGAACAACATACAACGAACAGCAAACAACATACAGCAACCAATAAACAACAATCAAGAAACAACAAACAAGAAACAATAAACAACAAATAACAAACAACGAACAGCAACCAACAAACAGCAAACAATATACAATAAAAAACAAGCAACAAATAATAAACAACAAAACAATAAACATTTAAAAAAAACAACAAAGAATAAACAGAAAACAACAAGCAACAAAGAACAAACAACAAACAACAAACAGCAAACAGCAAACATGGAACAACAAACAAAAAACAACAAAGAATAAACAGAAAACAACAACCAACAACAACAAACAACAAACAACATACAATACATAACAAACAACGAATAATAAACAACAAACAACTAACAATAAACAACAAACAAGAAACACCAAACAACAAACAACGAGCAGCAATCAACAAATCCACAAATAACATACAATAAATAACAAACAATAAAAAACAAAAAACAAAAAACAAAAAACAAACAATAAACAACAAACAACAAACAAAAAACAGAAAACAACAAATAACAAACAACAAAGAATAAACAACAAACGACAAACAACAAACAACAAACAACAAGCAACAAACAACAAACAACAAACAAAAACCAAATAAGGACCAACAGAAAACAACAAGCAACAAACAGCAATCAACAAAAAACAAACAACAAGCAATAAACCACAAACAAAAACAACAAACAACAAATAATAGACAACAAACACCATACATCAAACAGTAACCAACAAACAGCAAACAACATGCAATACAGAACAGGCAACAAACAACAAAAAATAAACAACAAAAAAACAACGAACAGCAACAAACAAACAACAAACAATAAACAGCAACCATCAAATCCACAAACAAAATACAATAAATAACAAACAACAAAAAACAAAAAACAGACAAATAACAATAAACAACAAACAAGGAACAGCAACCAACAAACATCAAACAACATACAATACACAACAAGCAACAAATAATAAACACCAAACAACTAAAAATATACAACACACAAGAAACAAAAAAACAACAAACAACAAATCAACAAAGCCAGAAACAACATACAATAATTAACAAACAACAAAAAAACAAAAAACAAACACAACCAACAAACAACAAACAACAAAGAACAAACAACAAACAACAAACAGCAAACAGCAAACATGGAACAACAAACCAAAAACAACAAAGAATAAACAGAAAACAACAAGCAACAACAACAAACAAATAACAACAAACAATAAACAATAAAAAACAAACAAAAAAATAGACAACAGAAAATACAATACAAACTATAAACAACAAACAATAAACAGCAAACAACAAGCAACAAGAACAAACAACAAACAACAAGCAACAAACAATAAACACAAACAACAAACAACGAACAGCAACCAACAAATAGCAAACAACATACAACGTACAACAAACAACAATCAAGAAACAACAAACAAGAAACAATAAATAACAAATAACAAACAACGAACAGCAACCAACAAACAGCAAACAATATACAATACAAAACAAGCAACAAATAATAAACAACAAACAATAAAAAAAAAACAACAAACAACAAAGAACAAACAACAAACAAAAACCAATAAACAGCAAACAAGGAACAACAAACAATAAACAATAAAAAACGAACAAAAAAATAAGCAACAGCAAATAAAATACAACTTTAAACAACAAACAGCAAACAATAAACAGCAAACAACAAGCAACAAGAACAAACAACAAACAACAAACTACAAACAATAAACAACAAACAACAAACAACAAACAACAAACAATTAACACAAACAACATACAACGAACAGCAACCAACAAACAGCAAACAACATACAAAGTACAATAAAAAACAATCAAGAAACAACAAGCCACAAATAATAAACAACGAACAACTAATAATAAACAACAAACAAAAAACAACAAACCGCAATCAACAAATCCACAAATAACATACAATAAATAAAAAACAACGAAAAACAAAAAACAAACAACAAACAACAAACAACAAACAACAAACAAACAACAACAAACAACAAACAACAAACAACAAACAACAAACAACAAACAACAAACAACAAACAACAAACAACAAACAACAAACAACAAACAACAAACAACAAACAACAAACAACAAAAAACAAACAACAAACAACAAACAACAAACAGCAACCAACAAACAGCAAACAACATACAAAGTACAATAAACAACATTCAAGAAACAACAAGCCACAAATAATAAACAACAAACAACTAATAATAAACAACAAACAAAAAACAAACAAAGAACAAACCGCAATCAACAAATCCACAAACAACATACAATAAATAAAAAACAACAAAAAACAAAAAAACAAACAACAAACAACAAACAAACAACAACAAACAAGAAACAACAAACAACAAACAACAAACCTCAAACAACAACCAATAAACAACAAACAAGGAACAACAAACAATAAACAACAAACAGCAATCAACATATTCACAAACAATATACAATAAACAACAAATTACGAACAATAAACACCAAACAATAAATAAGAAAATAAAAAACTATAAACAATAAACAACATACAACAATCAACAAACAACACTCAACAAACAATAAACAACAAACAACAAACAAAAAACAACAAACCGCAAACAAAAACAAGAAACAACTAACAACAAACAACAAACAAAATACAACGTACAACAAACAATAATCAAGAAACAACAAATAAGAAACATTAAACAACCCACAACAAACAACGAACAGCAACCAACAAACAGCAAACAATATACAATACAAAACAAGAAACAAATAATAAACAACAAACAACAAACGACAAACAATAAACAACAACCAAGAAACAACAAACAACAAACAATAAACAACAAAAAACAAAAAATGAACAGCAAAAAACAAACAACCAAACAACATGCAATACAGAAAAAGCAAGAAACAACAACAAAAACAACAAGCAACGTACAGCAATCAACAAACGGCAAACAACATACAAAACAAAACAAGCAACAAAAAATAAACAACAAACAATAAACAACAAACAACAAACAACAAACAATAAACAACAACCAAGAAACAAAAAACAACAAACAATAAACAACAACCAAGAAACAAGAAACAACAAATCACAAACAACAAACAACAAACAGTAATCAACAAATAATAAAAAACAAACAACATACAACGAACAGCAAACAACATACAATACACAACAAGTAACAAATAACAAACAACAAACAACAAACAATAAACAACAATCAACAAACAACAAACAACAAACAGCAACCAACATATTCACAAACAATATACAATAAACAACATATCACGAACAAGAAACAACAAACAATAAAAAAGAAAACAACAAACTATAAACAATAAACAACATACAACGACCCACAATTAACAATCAACAAACAACAAACAGCAAAAAATAAACAACAAACAACATATAATGAACAGCAACCAAAAAACAGCAAACAACATACAATACACGACAAACAACAAATAATAAACCACAAACAACTAACAATAAACAACAAACACGAAACAACAAACAACTAACAACAAGCAGCAATCAACAAATCCACAAATAACATACAATAAATAACAAACAACAAAAAACAAAAAACAAAAAACAAACAACAAACAACAAACAACAAAAAACAAACAACAAACAACAAACAACAAACAACAAACAACAAACAAACAATAACAAACAACAAACAACAAACAACAAACAACAAACAACAAACAACAAACAACAAACAACAAACAACAAACAACAAACAACAAACAACAAACAACAAACAACAAACAACAAACAACAAACAACAAACAACAAACAACAAACAACAAACAACAAACAACAAACAACAAACAACAAACAATAAACTACAAACAACAAACAACAAAAAAGAAACAACAAACAACAAACAACAAACAACAAACAACAAACAACAAACAACAAACAACAAACAACAAACAACAAACAACAAACAACAAACAACAAACAACAAACAACAAACAACAAACAACAAACAACAAACAACAAACAATAAGCACCAAACAACAAACAACAAACAACAAACAAAAAACAATAAAGGACCAACAGAAAACAACAAGCAACAAACAGCAATCAACAAACAACAAACAACAAGCAATAAACCACAATCAAAAAACAACAAACATCAAAGAACAAACAACAAACAACAAACAACCAACAACAAACAATAAAAAATAAAAAACTAACAAAAAAATAAGCAACAGAAAATAAAAAACAAACGATAGACAACAAACAACAAACAATAAACAGCAAAAAACGAGCAACAAGAAAAAACAACAAACAACAAACAACAAACAAAATACAACGTACAACAAACAACAATCAAGAAACAACAAACAAGAAACATTAAACAACCAACAACAAACAGCGATTAGCAACCAACAAACAGCAAACTATATATAATACAAAAGAAGCAACAAATAATAAACAACAAACAACAAACAACAAACAATAAACTACAACCAAGAAACAACAAACAACTAACAACAAGCAGCAATCAACAAATCCACAAATAACATACAATAAATAATAAACAACAAAAAACAAAAAACAAAAAACAAAAAACAAACAACAAACAACAAACAACAAACAACAAACAACAAACAACTAAAAACAAGCAACAAACAACAAACAACAAACAACAAACAACAAACAACAAACAACAAACAACAAACAACAAACAACAAACAACAAACAACCAATAACAAACAACAAACAACAAACAACAAACAACAAACAACAAACAACAAACAACAAACAACAAACAACAAACAACAAACAACAAACAACAAACAACAAACAACAAACAACAAACAACAAACAACAAACAACAAACAACAAACAACAAACAACAAACAACAAACAACAAACAACAAACAACAAACAACAAACAACAAACAACAAACAACAAACAACAAACAACAAACAACAAACAACAAACAACAAACAACAAACAACAAACAACAAACAACAAACAAAAAACAACAAACAACAAACAACAAACAACAAACAACAAACAACAAACAACAAACAACAAACAACAAACAACAAAAAACAAACAACAAACAACAAACAACAAACAACAAACAACAAACAACAAACAACAAACAACAAACAACAAACAACAAACAACAAACAACAAACAACAAACAACAAACAACAAACAACAAACAACAAACAACAAACAACAAACAACAAACAACAAACAAAAAACAATAAAGGACCAACAGAAAACAACAAGCAACAAACAGCAATCAACAAACAACAAACAACAAGCAATAAACCACAAACAAAAAACAACAAACATCAAAGAACAAACAACAAACAACGAACAACCAACAACAAACAATAAACAATAAAAAACTAACAAAAAATTAAGCAACAGAAAATAAAAAACAAACTATAGACAACAAACAACAAACAATAAACAACAAGCAACAAGCAACAAGAAAAAACAACAAACAACAAACAACAAACAATAAACAGCAAACAACAAACAACAAACAGCAATCAACAAACAACAAACAACAAACAATAAACAACAAACAACTAACAACATACAGCAAAAGGCAAACATGAAAAATGAACAAAAAAAACACATAACAAACAGAAATAAACAATAAACAGCAAACAACAAACAATTACCAAAAAACAACAAACAATAAACCACCAACAAAAAACAAACAATAGAAAATAAAAAACAAAATATAACCAACAAACAACAAAGAATAAACAGCAAAAAAACCAACAAGCAACCAGAACAAATACAAATAGCAAATAACAAACAACAAACGCAAAACAACAAACAGCAATCAACAAACAACAAACAACAAGCAATAAACAACAAACAAAAAACAATAAACATCAAACAACAAACAACAAACAACAAACAATAAACAATAAACAATAAACAATAAACAATAAACAATAAACAATAAACATTAAACAATAAACAATAAACAATAAACAATAAACAATAAACAATAAACAATAAACAATAAACAATAAACAATAAACAATAAACAATAAACAATAAACAATAAACAATAAACAATAAACAATAAACAATAAACAATAAACAATAAACAATAAACAATAAACAATAAACAATAAACAATAAACAATAAACAATAAACAATAAACAATAAACAATAAACAATAAACAATAAACAATAAACAATAAACAATAAACAAAAAACAATAAACAATAAACAATAAACAATAAACAACAAACAATAAACAACAAATAACAAACAAGAAAACTCAAACAACAAACAATGAACAACAAATAACAAACAATAAACAACATACAATAAACAAAAACAACAAACACATATACACAGCAAACAACGAACAACAAACACTAAATAATAAACAACAAAAAATAAATAACGAAGATAAACAATAAAAACAAACAACAAACAGCAAACAACGAACAACAAACAACAAATAACAAACAAATAAACAGCAAACAACTAACAACAAACAACAAACCACAAAGAGTAAACAACAAACAATAAACAACAAACATCAAATAACAAACAACAAACAACGTACAATTACCAACAAAGAATAAACTACAAATAAGAAGAATCAAACAACAAAAAACAAACACAAAGAACAAACAATAAGGAACAAACAACAAAGTATAAACAACAAATAACAAACAAGAAGCAAGAAATGGAAACAACAAACAACAGACTACAAACATTAAACAATATACAACAAACAACAAAGAATAAACAGCAAATAATAAACAACAAAAAGCAAAGGAAAAGCACAAATAACAAGAAACGAAAAACAAAGAACAAACAACAAAGAACAAAGGACACACAACAAATAACAAACAAAATAGGACAAACAACAAACAATACACAGCAAACCACAAAGAGGAAATAATAAACAACAGACAACAAACATTAAACAACAAACAACAAACAACAAACTGCAAACAAAAAACAACAAATAACAACCAAAAATAACAAACAACAAAAATAAACAATGAACAACAAACAACAAAACACAAACCAAAAACAATAAACAACAAACAATAAACTACAAAAACATAAAACAAACAACATATAGTATATTAAACGACAAAAACCAAACAACAAACAACAAAAAATAAACAACAAACAAGAAATATTAAATAATAAACAACAATCAACAAATACTTCATTTCAAAAAAAACAAACAACAAACAACAAACTACCAACAACAAGCACCAAATAACAAACAACGAATAATAAACAACGAATTACAAACAACAAATAATAAACAACAAGCAACAAACAACAAACGATAAACAACAGACAACAGACAACAAATAATAAACAACAAACAACAAATAAAAAATAAAAAAACACAAAAAACAATAATCATAAACAAATAACAACAAACAAAAAAACAAAAAACAACAGAGAACAAATAACAAAGAACAAACAACAAACAAAACAGTAAACAACAATTAACAAACAACAACAACAACAATGAAAAAACAATATAGAACAAAGAATAAAGAACAAATAACAAAGAACAAACAACAATAAACAAACAACAAATAAAAAAGAACAAAGAACAAAGAATAAAGAATAAAGAATTAAGCACAAACAACAAACAACAAATAAGAAACAATAAACAACAAACAACATAAAATAAACAACCAACAGCAAACAACAAATAACAAACACCAAAGACCAAACAATAAGGACAAACAACAAAGGATAAAGAACAAATTAGAAACCACAAAAAAAAAACAAAAAAAAAAAAAACAACTCACAACAAATAAGAATTAACAAACAACAAACAACCAACGGCAAACTACAAAATAAAAACAACAAACAGCAAATAACAAACAACGAATAATAAGTAAAACACAACAAAAAATAACAAACAACAAAGATAAGACAACAAACACCAAAGAACGAGCAACAAAGACCAAACAATAAATAATAAACAATAATTAACAATCTACAAAGGACAAAGAAAAGAGAGCAGACCCGAAACAATAAATAAAAAGAACAAACAACAAAGAACAAATAATAAAGAACAAAAAACAAAAGCCAAACAACAAATTGCATAAAATAAAGAAAAAAGAATAAAGAATAAAGAATAAAGAATAAAGAATAAAGAATAAAAACAATTAGCAAATAACGTAGGAAAAAAACAAATAACAAGGGACAAACACCAAAGAACCAACAACAATGAATGCACAACAAACAACAAAGAACAGAAAACAGACAACAAAGAACAAAGAACAAACAATAAACAGAAAACAACAAAGACCAAACAATAAAGTAGAAATAGCAAAGAACAAGTAAAAAAGGACAAAAAAAGGACAGACCCCAGACAATAAACAAAAAAGGACCAATTACAAAGAACGAACAATAAAGAACAAAATATAAAGAATAAAAACAAACAACAACAAAAACAAAGAACAAAGAACAAACAACAAAAAACGGAAAACAATGAACAAAAAACAAACAACAAATAAAAAAGACCGAACAACAAATAATAAAATATTAACTACAAGCAACAAAAAATAAAGAGCAAAAAACATACAACAAACAACAATCAATAACCAACAAATAAAAAAATAACAAATAACAAACCACAATCAACAAACAAGAAACAACAAAAACAACACAAAAAACAAGAAAGAATAAAAAACAAAGATAAAACAACAAAAAACAATAAGCAAAGGACAAACAACAAAGAACAAACAATAAACCACAAACAACGAGGAACAAACAACAAAAAATAAAAAACAAAGAACAAACAAAAAATAACAAACAAAAACAACAAACAATAAACACCAAACAATAAACAACACACAATCAACAACAAAAAACAAACAAAAAACAACAATTTACAAAAAACAAACAACAAAGCATGAACAATAAAATAAAGAACGAACAACAAAGAATCCCCAACAAAGACAAACATCAAATATTGTAGCAGTCAAAAAAGGATAAACAACCAAAAGCGAAGACCGCAAACTATGAAAAAAATAAAGACTAAATGACAAAGAATGCAAAGAAATAACAAATAACAAAGATTAAAGAACAAAGAACGAACAACAACAACAAAGAACCAAAACCAACGACCAAACAAGAAACAGCAAATAAAAAAACAAACAACCAATAACATTCAACGGAAAAACAACTATAAATAATAGGCAGCAACCGACAAACAACAAACAATAAAAACCAAACAACAAATAATAAACGACAGAAAAAACAACAAATAACAAACAATATATAGCAGACAACACACACCAAACAACAAAAAATATACAACAAACAACAAATAATAATCTACAAAAAAAAACTACAAAAAACTTGTACCAAACAACAAACAACAATCAACAAATAAAAAAACAAACAAGAAAAAAATAGAGACCAAAGAACAAACACCAAAGAACAAAAAACAAAGAACAAACATCAAAGAAAAAACAACAAAAAATAAAGAACAGAGACAAAACAGTAAACAATAGAGAACAAACAACAAAAAACAAAGACCAAACAACAGAGAACAATCAACAAAGGACAAACAACAATGCACAAACAATAAACCACAAATAACTAAGAACGAATAATAAAAAATAAAAAACATCCAAAAACAAAATACAAGAAACAACAAACAACAAACGACAACAAACAATAAATAAACAACAATAAATAATAAACAACAAACAACAAAATAAATATAAACAACAAACAACAAACAAGAACTACAATTAACAAACAACAAACAACAATGAATAAACATCAATCAAAAAATGGCAAATAATAAATACCAAAGAACAAACAACAAGAACAAACAACAGAAAATAAAGAACAAAGATAAAACCACAAAAAATCAAAGAACGAACAACAAAGAACACACAACAAAGAACAAACAACAAATAACAATTAATAAATGCCAAACAACAAAGAGAGGACCACAAACATTAAACAAAAAATAACAAACAACAAAGAACAATTAATAAAGAATTAAAATTAGCGAACAAACAAGAAACAAGAAATTAAAAAAACCAACAGCCAATAACATACAACGGACAAACAACAAACAACAATCAACAAACAAAAAATAAACAACCAAAAATAAAAACCAAAGAACAAACAACAAAGAACAATTTCAAAGAACAAACAACAAAAAATAAACAACAAAGACTTTACAACAAAGAACAACATTTATAAATGAATAAATAATAAAGAACAAAGGACAATTAACAAACAAAAAGAATAAATAACTATCAAAAAACAGCAACTAATAAATAACAAAGAAAAATCAACAAGAACAAACAACAAACAATAAAACGTAAAGATAAAACCACAAAAAAAACAGAGAAGGAACAACAAAGAACACATAACAAAAAAAAAACAACAAATAACAATCAAGAAAGGTCAAACAACAAAGAATAAAAAATAAAGAATAAATTAATAAGAACAAATAAAAAAGAACAAACAACAAACAACAAACAGGATAAAACAAACAAGAAAGAACAAACAACAAACAACAAACGACAGATAACAACCAATGCAAAACAACAAACAATAAACAAAAAAACACAAACAACAAAGAATAAAGAATAGAATAAAAAAAGGAACAACAAATAACACAGAGCAAAGAAGAAAGAACAAACAACAAAGAACAAAAAACAAGGAACAAAAATAACTTGGCGTAGCTGGTAGGATAAGTTAAAATTTATTTATAAGTTTTCAGTAGTTGCAATTAAATCTTATATACAATATTAATACGCAAACACAAAAGTTTGTGGTACCTTTTTGAGTGTGTTGTTGTTCACGTATTGGAAAAAAAAATATCATTGTATAGGTAACTGTTTGTAGAAGTGCAGAATATAATTTTTTATTTTATACGTGAACATAAAGCAGGTAAATTTGATTTTGAAAGATGCAAAGCGCTACAACAACAAAATCTACATACACGGGCCCAATACAAACTTATTCGGTAAGCACGAGCATACGTATCAGCCAATAAATCGGATGACTGTGAAATGCAATAAAACAACACAACTGAACAAAAAACAACACAATTGTTCATGAAAACATGAATACTTACAGTCGACATTTCTCAAAGAAAAAGAAATGCATATAACTTTTTCCTAAACGTCTGTTTATGTTCTCAAAGAACAGCTGATTATGAGCATGCCTTTGCCTTAGCTTAGAGTAGCTAGATGGGAAAGAAACACTGCTTTATGAGTGTGCGTAAGCGACTCATAATACAGCAGCGTATTAATTCTATGAACCAATGAGCGTGCGTCGATATTTTTGGGATAGCGAACAACCCAGTGTGAGGAAAAAAACCCAAGCGCAGCCAAGATATCTCATTGGTTGGAGAAATTTGTCATTGGTGTGTTTGGCTATATGTGTATGTCACGGCAGAGTGCATCTTTCAAAACACATAGAGTGATCAGCGCACACTACTTAGTAGGTGGACTGAGTGAATTTTTTTGCATTGGATGCGAGTGGAATTTTTCGAATCAATGGAAGCTAACAGAGTGAACAAAATATACGTCATTTTTGTTTGTTTGTATGCGTGTCAAATGACACTGTGGAATTTTTTCAAACCACATTAGCATACCAGCATTCAAGTTTGTTTGTTGCAAATCAATGTTGATGCATTTTATTTTTTTATTAAATGTAGAAAACATCATAGTTTCGAACAATGCAGATTGACATCGAGAGAGTACAGACGACAAACGTTTCGTTACGTATTGAAATCCGGAGAGTTTCTTTTGATTTCATTTTTTGAACGAAAATAGGAAAAAGCCTTTCGAATATTTTTATTCCATCAATGTTAATGCTTTGTATTTTTTTAATATATATAGTTTCGAAGAAACAAATACAAATCATTTTCGTGCCACGGCGTCGAACGCTTTCGGGGCAGGTAGAAAGGCAAAGAAACAGGGAGAGTCAAGTTTTTCGTAGAACTACTAATGTAACAAATACAAGTAATGGAAATTTAATTCAGAATGATGATCATGGTGTTATTGATTCAATCGATTTATTGAAAAATTCGTTTAAATGTGCATTGCAAGTGGTTCCAATTAATTTTGAAAGTTTTGATATTGGTTTGTTGAATTTACAATGCAGATACTGTAAGGCAATTACATCAGATATCACGATACGCGATAGAACAATATTTAAATCAGAAATCACGATACGCGATAGAACAACATTTACCATGTGTTGTCATAAGGGAAAAGTAAATTTGCCGGCATTCACACTGAATGACAAATTTAATTCACTTTATCATAGGCTCACATCAAATGATGCACAAATAAAAAAAAATAAAAAAAATATTTCAATTATATACGGAACTATAATTCAGCATTTGCGATGGTTAGTTCTGAAGCGAATATTTCTGAGACGATTTTAGGTGGTGTATATCACTTTAAAATTCACGATACATTTTATCATAGATCTGGACCATTGACAAATCCATACGGTCGCATGCCTTTTTATGCACAATTATACTTTTATGATGTAGATACTGCAGTGAATTTTAGAATGCGACAAAAATCAAATAGCTCATGCGATATAATTTTGATGAGAGAACTTTCTCTTGAATTAGAAAGAGTTAATAAATTTATTCGTTCTTTTCGCACAATGAAAGATCACTGTGAAAGTATAGATAATGCGGATAAAGAAATATGTATGGTCATTACACTGTAATCGAGAAACAGATTTACGTACGTATAACGATACAACACAGACTGATGTAGCTGTTATATTTACGACTGTTGATGGGGAGCAACCTTTCGAACGAAACATGATAGCCTTTTCAATTACCCAGTTCGGGCAGAGGGTTGACAGTATCTTCCTACTCGCTCATCTTCTGGATGATTTAGTAATCATTCCAGATTCTTTTGACTATGATTTCACGTCTGTAATAAATTTATTTTTTTGGTTAACTCCACCACCTAATGTTTTAATTCTATGATTACAAAAATATAGAATATGGCATCCGATATGAAGTACAAGTTGTTTTATTAACATCGAGAATGCGAAAATTGTCTTCCGCCACTTTTACCTATTCTACTACTTGTTGTAGACGGTATAAACCATCTTGAGTTTATAAGAGTTTGCTTTTGCTAGCTACTCATCTCGATGCTTGACTATCTGAATTTGCAGCACGGAAGATTTTGACTTCCATGAGTTGAATACAAATTCAAATTTGATTGTAACAATATCTTCAAATTATAATAATTTTTATAAATTAATGAATATAATACAATATTTTTTAGATCTTTTGTGAAAATCTACTACTATAGGGTGGTCCATCTAGCGGTTCCATTTTGTACTACTATTTATTTGAATTACTAGAGCGAATTAACAGATTGTTAGTTGAAAGTCAGAATTTAACGAAATGGTAATCCATACGCTTGAAGAAAAATGGAAAATATTGAGAACTTACTTCCAAAGTGGTGAGTCTTCAACCCAAACTGTGAGAAATTTAAAAAAAAATGAGTAAAGATCGAATGCCATCACGTGAATTTGTGGGCAATTTCTTGAAGCGAGTTCGCGAAACTGGTTGGTTGGTTGCCAAAGCAACTTGTTCCCGCTCTAAGACAGTGCGTACGACCGAGAATATTGCCGCCGTTGCTGAAACCATCAACATCAACTCGTCACCGTTTCTCAGGAATAGAACATAGAACATTTCTCGCACTTCTCTGTTGAGAATTTTGCACAAAGACCTCGGTATGAAAGCTTACAACGTTCAATTAGTCCAACAACTAAAGCCGCATGACCATCCGATGCGTTTTCGGTTTGCCCAAAAGACTTAAGATTGGCCCGTTTTTCTTCGAAAATGATGAAGGAGCCGCCGTTACGGTCAATGGGGAGCGCTATCATGGCATGCTCAACGAATTTTTCTTTCCAAAAGTTGAAGAGAATTGCATGGACGACATTTGATTTCAACAGGACGGGGCCACTTGCCACACAGCCAACGTAACAATCCAACTTTTGGGCACTACTTTCGATAACCGAATAGTCAGCCGAAATTCTGATGTCAATTGGCCGCCTCGGAGCTGTGATTTGAGCCCGTTGGATTATTTTATGTGGGGAGCCGTTAAGGATTGCTTACGCAAGCCATCCAGAGACAATTGAGGCCTTGAAACACGAAATCAAAGTTGCCATTGAAGAAATACAGGCACGGACAATCGAAAATATACTGAAAAATTGGGTCGAACGAATGGGGTTCTGTAACGCCAGCCGTGGCAGTCATTTAAATGATGTTGTGTTTTATCTTAAATTTCAAGGTTCAATCTTTTTAATAAAACCGGAAATTTGAAAAACCATACAGTTGTTCTTTTTTATTTACTTTTTAAAATGGAACTTCTAAATGGTCCACCCTGTAGGAAATAACGGAAACTGTTTTCTATTTATCGGATTTCATTCCTTAGAAAACTTTAATAAATTAAAATTTTATTGTCCTATACGTATACGGAATCGGTTGAGAGGTTTATCATGCTTTTATCGCTCCTGAAAGCTCTACCATCGACTACCTCTACGAGAAATTGATATGCAGTATACCAGGAATAAAACTGTATTATTAAAACTGAACTATAAATTATGCCGTATCAATATTCGTTACATAAGGTTTACCTGCTGAAATGGTTTAAAGAAAATAGAAACTATCCTTTTTGCCGAAACTTAGTTACTATTGAACAATATTACACATATCGGGCCGCAAATCCCAAAGTACACCATAATCGATAAAGAGACAATAAATCCAGGAATCTTCTACCCTAGTACCAACATCAATGTCAAGATACCCCAGTATTCGAACCAAAGATTTTCGTCTTTTTGATGACCCCAGTATTCGAACCTCAGAGCAAATACAATATTTGTTTCCAAAAACTCTGAAGTTACAAAATTCCTGAAAATTTATTAATCAAAACCCTCAAAGTTAAGGTTGAGAGCATTCACGAACAGAATCTTTCAAACTAGACGATTGATAGCAGCATCTATTTTATCTCTTGAATATTGTACTGTTAGTTTTATCGGCAGAGGGAACTACTGTTAGTTTTATCGGCAGAGGGTCTGAACAGCGATTGACGGGACAATCATTTAGAAAATGCTAAACGCATATTATTTTAAATAGTCTTGAGCTTAACCCAAAAACTATATCTGAGAGTTAAAATCAAATTTACTAGCAGCAGTACAGGTCTGGTATGTACATACTATGTTCTAAATAAAAACTAAAATTTCAACTCGTAAAATCAAAATTTCCTTCGTATACTGTATCAAATCTATGAAAAACTTAGAATATCAGATCGACGTAGGTTCAGCAGCACTAATTTGATGATGTCACTTGGAGGGATAGAGGAGAGTCAGAGACCATGGAGTTTTCTCGTAGCACTAGTAAGGAGACCTGGGAAGGTCAGGCTATATTTCGAAGCGAGGAAGATGGATGTAATCACCAGAGAGGGCGCTTATCCACTTCCTCAGATTAATGGACTGCTTAGACGAACTCCTCCCGCTGAGTTTACAATTAGTCTGGACTTCAAAGACGCCTTCTGAAAAATACCCCTAGAACCACCATCACAAGAGAAAACCACTTTTACGGTACCTAGTCATCTTCTATACCATTATACAGTAATGCCATTTGGTTTGTGTAATACTCTTCAAACTTTGTGTCGACTGGTTGACAAGGTGATACTATATGATCTCAATAACTGCATTCTAATATATCTGGATAACCTACTTGTTTTATCTAAGAATTTTGACTGATATTTAAATATGCTTGCTCGGATATCCACATGTTGAGGAGATGCCGAACTAACAATAAATATTGAAAAGAGTAATTTTGGTTTAAAAGAAACTAAGTACTTGGGCTACATTATCGGACCCTGGTAAGGTGGCAGCTATTATAGAATACCCTTCCGCAAAAACACCCAGGAAGGTGAGGCATTTCATCGGAATGGCAGGATGGTTACGGAGATTTGTTGAGAATTTACAAGCTTTATCAGCTCTTACTATCGATACTCTCAAAAAATCTCAATAACTGCATTCTAATATATCTGGATAACCTACTTGTTTTATCTAAGAATTTTGACTGATATTTAAATATGCTTGCTCGGATATCCACATGTTGAGAAGATGCCGAACTAACAATAAATATTGAAAAGAGTAATTTTGGTTTAAAAGAAACTAAGTACTTGGGCTACATTATCGGACCCTGGTAAGGTGGCAGCTATTATAGAATACCCTTCCGCAAAAACACCCAGGAAGGTGAGGCATTTCATCGGAATGGCAGGATGGTTACGGAGATTTGTTGAGAATTTACAAGCTTTATCAGCTCTTACTATCGATACTCTCAAAAAACCACCAAATTAGTCTGGACTCCAGTAGCTCAAGCGACTTTTAATCAATTAAAAAACCCACTATTTTTATCGCCATTACTTCTTAGAACAAACTTTTCATAACCATTTATTCTGCAGTGCGATGCTAGTCAACAAGGAATAGGAGGTATTCGACTTCAATTAGATAATAATGAGCAGAAACGACCTATAGCATACATGCCACAAAAACTAAATTCTACATAACGAAACTACTGTACACCGAGCTAAATTGTATGCCAGGAGTGATTAGTATTGAAAAGTTTGGAAGCTATTTCGAATTAATGTCCTTTAAGGTAATCTCTGATCATGCAAGCTTGAAGTATTTTATGAGCCAGAAATACCTAAGTGGACAGATAGCCCAATGAAGTTAAAAATAACAATGTTTCGACTTTCATATAGAACACTGTAAGGGACTTTTAAATATCGTCTCAGATGATTTGTCGCGTTTTTTAATGAAGTTATCAAACTTGAGATCAGTAGACTATAGTTGTGTAACACAGATAGCACTACAGAATCAACAGGGTCAGACCGGGAAGATCTTTATATTAACCTTCAGTCACCCCACTTTGATGCACCAGATAACCTTGCTTTAAAATCTAACGGAAGCAACAGAGAGGGCATCAAGGACGTATAAACTTGGAGCAAAACCCGTTATTTATAAAATGTCGAATTAGATTTTGAAATAGGCAATCAATATATAAACTGGAGAATCGGCGAGGTAAGCAAAGAATATTAGGCCATAGCAACATGCGGTATGATCACACTAAGACTTACGACAAACAACGAATTGTGCGTTTCTAGATGACTGCAGATTCCCTCTCATCTTTACTTTCTATTAGAGTAGTATGTTGGGAAGGGACCTCAGAATTCTACAGTTGTATATTTTAGAGAGTACTCAACTTTTAGGAATTCTACCCTGAGAGTACGGCTCTATTCAGTCCCAGGTACTTCGTCATCTCCAGCGTGCTGATAGCATACAGACTTCTGGAAAAAGTGCATGGAAGTATATTTTTCCGCACATATGTTACTTGATAATCTGAGAGTATTCTAGCCGATGGTGCTTCTTTTTTCAGCTTCTTCTTCTGTGATATCGATGTATCGGCTTAGTTGGACTCGAAGTATTTAAAATATCATCCAGCTGACTCATTCGAGATTAATAGCTAGCGGGAGAAGAGGAAAAAATAAGAATGTGGCGTTGTTGGGAAAATTGGCTTGGATTTTTTCGCTCTTGCATTTGGTTCTTGATACCATGGTACATAAATAAAATCTAAAAGAACAAAAACTAAATAAATAACATCTAAGATAGATTATGTCAACGAATCACTTATGATTCGGTTGATAATAAACTTAAAATAAAAAAAACAAAGAAAAAAAGTAGTTTAATTTCTACTTTTATTCAGTAAAAGTAGTTCAAGTTTTTTTTACATCAGTTAAAGTAGTTTAATTTTTTTAAGTTAAAGCTAGTCATTCTTATGTCTAACCATTTCATTTCTTTTTCTACGTTAGGGCTAGTTACTTTTGTGTATAAATATTTTATTGCAAACACAGACCGGTCTCTCTCAGATGATCTCCCACACGTACTACGAAGTCGCCAAATGGCCTCACGGTCGTGGCGGTATGAAGTGTCCCCTGGCACATGTCTAAGGGACCTTACAAACAAACAAACAAACATATTTTATTGAAAATAGGTAGAATCAAGCAAATTCATAGGCCTTCATATAAAATATCGTTTTTGTGCGCAAATGTATAGAGTTATTAGTGGAAAAAAATGTATAGAAAAAAATAAGCCTTACAACTAAATAATAATAATATAAATCAAAATAATTAAATTATTTCAAAATTGTTATCATTATTCGAAGCATTTTCTAGTATGCTTGGGGATGCTAAATATATAAATGTGAATATGTATGTATTTGTGGATATGCGAAAAAAGGAAAAAATATACGTACTTCGACAGTTAATATATATTGACTTGAAGTTATAGCAACGAATATAATTTTTCTGTGCATCTTCATTGTAGAGTGAATTGTATGAAAACCATATGCAAAAATGACTGACTGGTTGACTGCGTAGTGAACTTGTAAAAACGTATGGTATGTAGTTCGATAAAAAAAAGAGAACAAACTAAATATTAATAAATGAATAAGACTAAATAAGCGTAAATAGAAATGGGATATATAATACAATAACGTTCAGATGAATTTAAAAAAATATATAAAAAATTAATTAATTTAAAACGATTGCAGAAATACAATGAAAGTAAAATAATAGGATAAAAAAAATTGAAGTAACCAATACAAAATTTCATTTGTATGAAATAAGAAATAAAAAATATCTTATATATTAATACGCAAACACAAAAGTTTGTGGTACCTTTTTGAGTGTGTTGTTGTTCACGTATTGGAATAAAAATATCATTGTATAGGTAACAGTTTGGAGAAGTGCACAATATAATTTTTTTTTATACATGAACAATAAAGCAGGTAAATTTGATTTTTAAAGATGCAAAGCGCTACAACAACAAAATACACTACGTTTCTGTTTCTGCTCATTTTCTTCAGCTCTGCTTACTGTGTATTTTGAATGGGAGCGTATCTTCTTTCTATGCATTTTATACTTATGTTTAAGTCCTCGCTCGCCAAATAGCTGTTCTCCATTGAAATACTAGAATGCACATCGATTTTTTTTTCAAATTTATTCCATGGAATCGCTTCAAAATAATTTTTTTTTATTCAACAAACGAAAAAATACAGTTTTTAAGTAATTTTCACTGAGAAGTCAACATTTATTTATTTGTTGTCGCAGCTTAGAAAACATTTTTTTTCTTTTTTTTGAAGAAAATCTAATTGAAAGTATGAATTAGATTCTCAAAAAAATAACGAACGCTCACGTTCATGATAGTTTCGATTTCTTTCCATATTCGTATGCGAATTTGTCGGTTGGTCTCTTTTTGATTTTCTGAAATACTTCCTTCATGTTCATGACATCTATTTCTAATTCAACTAATGCACGGGCCCAATCCAAACTTATTCGGTATGCACTAGCATACGTATCAGCCAATAAATCGGATGACTTATTCGGTATGCAAAAAACAACACATTTGTACATGAAAACACGAATACTTACAGTCGACATTTTTCTAAGAAAACGAAATGCATATAACTTTTTCCTAAATGTCTGTATATGTTCTCAAAGAACAGCTGATTATGAGCATACCTTTGGCGTAGTGCAGATGTAAAAAAAACACTGCTTTATGAGTGTACGTAAGCGACTCTCAATCCAACAGCGTGTTAATTCTATGAACCAATGAGCGTGCGTCGTTGCGCTTGGGATATTTTTGGGAAAGCAAACAACACAGTGTGAGAAAAAAAAACCCAAGCGCAGACAAGATATCTCATTGGTTGGAGAAATTTGTCATTGGTGTGTTTGGCTATGTGTGTATGTCACGGCAGAGTGCATCATTCAAAACACATAGAGTGATCAGCGCATACAGCTTAGTAGGTGAACTGAGTGAATTTTTTTGCATTGGATGCGAGTGGAATTTTTTCGAATACAATGGAAGCTAACAGAGTTAACAAGTACGTCATTTTTTTTTCTATGCGTGTCAAATGACACTGTGGAATTTTTTCAAACCTCATTAGCATACCAGCATTCAGGTTTGTTTCTTGCAAATCAATGTTGATGAATTTTATTTTTTATATTAAATGTGCAAAACATCATAGTTTCGATCAACACAGATTGACATCGAGAGTACATACGATCGATTTAACAAAGACACATTTTTGAAACGTTATTCGATTTCATTCTTTGGGATAGCTGAGAATACAGTAATTACGTTGAGTGGATTCGTTTGTCTTCAATGTGTGTTTTTTTATTTATTTTTTCAAAAAAATTACGATTTTGTTTGTTTGTTGCAAATCAATGTTGATGCATTTTATTTTTTTTATTAAATGTAGAAAACGTCATAGTTTCGAACAACACAGATTGACATCGAGAGAGTACAGACGACAAACGTTTCGTTACGTATTAAAATTCGGTGAGTTTCTTTTGATTTCATTTTTCGAATGAAAAAAAGTAAGAAGCCGTTCCAATATTTTTATTCCATCAATGTTAATGCTTTGTATTATTTTAATATATATAGTTTCGAAGAAACAAATGCAAACCATTTTCACGCCACGGCGTCGAACGCTTTCGGGGCAGGTAGAAAGGCAAAGAAACAGGGAGGGTCAAGTTTTTCGTAGAACTACTAATGTAACAAATACAAGTAATGGAAATTTAATTCAGAATGATGATCATGGTGTTATTGATTCAATTGATTTATTGAAAAATTCGTTTAAATGTGCATTGCAAGTGGTTCCAATTAATTTCGAAAGTTTTGATATTGGTTTGTTGAATTAACAATGCAAATACTGTTATGCAATGCATTTTAAATCACGATGCGCGATAGAACAGCATTTACCATGTGTTGTCATAAGGGAAAAGTAAATTTGCCGGCATTCACACAAAATGACAAATTTAATTCACTTTATCATGGGCTCACATTGAATGAAGCGAATATTTCTGAGACGATTTTAGGTGGTGTATATCATCTCTTTTTATTACAATGACCTGTAATTCTAATTGGCCAGAAATTGTAAAAAATATTGATTTAATAGAAAAATCAAATTTTAGACCAGAAATAGTTATTAGAGTGTTCAAGATAAAATTAAAAGAATTAATTTTTGCTATTACACATGAACATATTTTTGGTAGGGGTTATAATTTATACGATAGAGTTTTAAAAGCGGGGATTACCTCACGCGCATATTTTAATTAGTTTGTGCGAAAATGATAAAATTGTGGGGACAGTGGACATAGACAAAGCAGTTTGTCCAGAAATTCCACATATTAACGAGAATCCAAAAATGCATGAATATGTTAGAAAACATATGATGCATGGCCCGTGTGGAATTTTGAAACCAAATTCCGTTTGTATTAGGGATGGGAAGTGTTCAAAAAATTTCCCAAAATTTTTTGGAGAAAATACAAAAGAATCAGTTAATGGTTATCTGTTGTATAGGCGACGCGATAATGGAGTTTCTGTTGATGTCAGAGGAAAATCTCTTGACAATCGTTTTGTCGTTCCTTATAATCCATTTCTGCTTGCCAAATTTAATTGCCATTTAAATGTTTAGGTTTGTACTTCAGGAAAAAGTATTCAATACATATACAAGTATGTGTATAAGGGGTACGACAGTGCCACTGTTAGAATTCGCACTGAGAATACAGTTAATGTTGGAAATGAACAATTAGACATAGACGAAGTGAGTAATTTTTTGAATGGTCGTTTTGTTGGATCCACAGAAGCAATGTGGCGCATTTATGAATTTCCAATGCATTTCCAATCACACACAATAATTCGACTTGACATTCATTTACCACAAAGACAAAATATTATATTTCGCGGGGGCAAGAACGACAAGCAGTTCAAAATGAAAAAATAACGAAATTATTGGCATTTTTTAGATTAAATGAAAGTGATTCATTAGCTAATCAATATAAGTATATGGAGATTCCAATGCATTATATTTGGAAAGACTCCGCCAAAAAATGGGTGAGAAGAGTGCGAGGAGGAGATAAAATAATAACCAGAATGTATATGGTTTCTCCGAAAGAAATAGAACTATTTCATTTGAGATTGCTTTTGTTGCATGTTGAAGGACCAAAATCATATGAAGATGTTCGAAAATATAATGGCATTGTATATAACACATTTATAGAAGCATGTCATGCGCGTGGCATAGCATCGAATGATAATGAATGGAGATTATATCTCAACGAAGCAAAGGGATTTAATATGCCAAAACAGATGCGAATTTTATTTGCGATCACTTGTGCTTTGAATATTCCTGCAAATGCATTACCGCTTTGGAATAAATTTAAAGAAAGTCTATGTGAAGATTTTGTGAGAGATGGTCTTAATGAAGACAATTCATTTAATCGAGCACTCCTTGAAATTGAAGAAATTTTAATTACTCATAATGTAACATGTTCATCAATTGGGCTGCTAGTACTTAGAGCAATGACAGAACATGATGACATTGATAATCATTTCGATGTACAGCAGGAAGAGTTTTTATTCAATGAAATATATTAAAGAGCAAATGATGAACAGCGCAATGTTATTGAAAGAGTTATTCGTGAAGTACAATACCACGATACAGGTTCAAATGTTTTTTGTTTGACAGCCCATGCAGGGTGCGGTAACAGCTATCATTCATAAGATACATTCATTAAATCTTACATGCATTGCCACTGCATTTAGTGGAATTGCTGCAACATTGTTAAATGGTGGAAGAACACTTCATAACGCCTTTAAGTTACCAATAAAAATGACAGAAACAACTGTGCCAAATATCAAAGCTAACAGTAATTACGCAAATTATATAAACACGGCGTCCTTGATTATTATTGATGAAATATCTATGTGTCCAATTCAAGTATTGAAATGTATTGATAATTACCCAAACAGCTATCATTCATAAGATATATTCATTAAATCTTACATGCATTGCCACTGCATTTAGTGGAATTGCTACAACATTATTAAATGGTGGAAGAACACTTCATAACGCCTTTAAGTTACCAATAAAAATGACAGAAACAACTGTGCCAAATATCAAAGCTAACAGTAATTACGCAAATTATATAAACACGGCGTCCTTGATTATTATTGATGAAATATCTATGTGACCAATTCAAGTAATGAAATGTATTGATAATTTTTTGAAAGATATATGCATCAATCAAGCAAATAAAGGAAAGGTTTTTGCGGGAAAAACTATTTTCATGTGTGGTGATTTTCGTCAAATCCTACCCGTGGTACCCCATGGATTACGTGCGATATTAATTGAAAATTGTGCTTTAATTCTTTTCATCATTTGACTTTGACACAAAATATGAGAGCTCTCCCAGAAGAAATTGATTTTGTCGAATTTTTGAAAAAACTCGGCAATGGTGAACTCAATACATACCGACTGTACGGTGAAGATGTTATAGAAATACCACAACATTTAGTGGGTAATGAAGCAAATATATTAATTGACATTATCGGTGACATAAATGAAACTATTTTGTCTAACCGGATGTTGGAATCCGTTGTGTTAGCACCTACTAACGATGATTGTGCTTTGATAAATAACTATGTATTGAATCGCATTTATGGTGAAAGTAAAATTTATTTCAGTTTCGACAAAGTGATTTGTGAGAATGAATCTGAGGCAAATAATTATCCAGCTGAGTTTTTAAATTCACTTACAGTTAGTGGTTTGCCACAGCATAAATTACAATTGAAAGTTAATGAGATTGTTTTATTGGTTCGAAATTTAAATACGAAAGAAGCATTAGTTAATGGTACAAGAATGCGCATAAAGGTAATGCATAATAATGCAATTGATTGCGAAGTTTTGACTGGAATCGCACGCGGTAAGAGAATTTTGATTCCTCGCATAAATTTAACATATACTGGAACAATGGTTGCCATTTGATTTTCAGAGAACTCAATTTCCAGTGACAAGTGCATTTGCTATGACAATTAATAAGTCTCAGGGGCAGACTTTTCAGAGAGTAGGTATATTGTTGAGGAGACCGGTTTTTTCGCATGGGCAACTATATGTTGCCGCGAGTAGAGTTAGATCTTTTGACGGACTCAAATTCTATATATCTGATGGCGGTGGTCAACGTCATTTGGCTAATGATGAAAGAATATTTACAAAAAATATCGCTAACACAGAAAATTTAAATGTTATGACAAACAATTGAATTAATTACATTCATGATCTTTGTTGAATTAAATTAAAGTTTAAAGTAATGATAAGCTTAGTTCGAAAATACGTTCAAGTTTTTTCGAACTAAGCTTATAATATTTCAAACCAAATAGCTATTCAAAGTCGTAATGGCTGAGTATGGGGAAATGTTTGATTCATTGCGTCGGGAGGAAAACTTATTGAAAGAACGTATTATTGAAATTGTCAGCTCATTGAAAACTGAGCGAGAAAATTTACGCAAAACAGTAAATGAACTTCAAGTAAAGGTCGCTACTTATGAAATTGAAGAATCATACGCTGACAATTACCCAGTTCGAGCAGAGGGCGAACAGTATGAAAGTGACCAAAAGATACACAGCGTATTGTACACCTTTAAAGGGAAGGGTGCGAATTTACGCGAATTCATTGGTAATTTTTTCAAAAAATATAAATTCTTAGAAAAAATAATATAAAACATTTATAATATATTACAGCTGTATACGCTGCCAAGTACGATGAACATGCTAAATGCGTGGACACAATAAATCTGTTCGCTGATGGAAGAATCATTGCGCAAGGCAGATCAGGGAACATGATTGGCAAAGATTGGGAAGAACTAAAAAAAATTTAAAAATATTTATGGGAAAAAAAATTAACAATCTATTTTATGTTAAATGTGCTAAAATAAATTTCTAATCACATTTGAATTACCGAAAAAAAGTCAAATTAATAAATAAAATAAAAAATAAAAAATTATTGTAAGTTCATTATTAACAATCGCTGAAGAAATGTGTGGTAGAATTTCGACCACTGCCTACCCTAGTAGTATTGTAATATACACACAAAAAAAAACATATAGGAATAGAACAAATTCACGGTATAAATTAATATGCAAAAAATAATTTTTTTGGATTATTTGACTTAATCAATTTTTTTATAAAATAAACAAAAATTGACTAAGATTTTTTTTAGTGATAGAATAAATTAATTATAAACGTGTTTATAAAAACGTCATGACATCAAAATAATTAAAGTCTACACTAATATATTATTTGTTTTGAATATTTATTGATTAATTTTATGTAAAATTGGTATTTTTTTTATCCGTTTATAAATTATGTATGTATGTGTATGTCCTCAGTATTGTAACAAGTAAAAATAATAATACTTCTGTAAACAAAAACAGCATTGAATCAAAGAAACTACTGAGTGAATACATAGATAGGGAGAAGATATATTTATCGATAAAACTTTTCATTTTTTAAATACATTTCTAATTTTTTTCTTTACTGGAAAAATTAAGTTAAGTTATTTGTTTCATAACTTTGTAAAAGAATAAAAATATTTGCTATGATGAAAGCTTTATCTCATCATGAAATTTGACTAGATTTTTCTTATTTTATCCCCTCCTGTGTCCTTATAAATCATCCCGTCAACTTTCATTTTTTTAAACTGCATTTCTAATTTTTTATTGATGAAACTTTCATTTTTTTAAAAACATTTCTAATTTTTTTATTGACTGGAAAATTAAGTTGTTATTTTTTTCAGAACCACCCCTATAATGTATGACGACTTACATTGGCAGGCTGATCCTGCTAACGTAAGCCATTATAAAGGTCCAATAAAGTACCAAGGGCGGTTTTACGGGATAGCTAAAAAGGAGTAAATAACATCTATAGCCCTCCCAAAATGGCTCTCTGTCTCTCTACGATTCCTATTACATCTATTTTTTTCCTAAATTTATTTTATCTACAATTTTATCTTGACCTTCCCCATCCCAAGCTTACCACCTTTTTCTTGGGGAAATTTATACCTTAGTGTCTTCGGTATAAATAACCTTGGCATGAATCATTTTGTTTAATTATATATGCGTACAAAGGCAACGGTGACCTGTTAAAGAACCTCCCCTATTATCCCGTAATGTCAGCCTACAAGCATGCCCTATCACTTGTTCATCTTCTGGACGATCGGGTTAATCATCAGATCCATCCATCTTGGACTTCAAGCCAATAACTTTTTTTTAAATTTTAAATTTAAAAAAAAAATTTATCTCATTTTGTAGAAGTTGACATTGTATATGATAATTTAATGGATACCTCAAATTTAATAGTTTCTATTGATATTAGCATTATCTCTTATGTTATTAAGTAAATTATGAAGAATTTTTCCTGCATATATTCCACGATGCACTCTGTAATCGAAATTTTATTGCATATGAATTAAGAAAGTCTTGTTATATTTGAAATAATATTTGTTGAGTTGATAATTCTTAAAAAAAATTCAGTAAAAATTACAATTTTTTATATTTAACGTCTACGTTTTTATGAATAAAAATGCATTAAGTTAACTTTATTATAATCATTTTAAAAGTTATTTTATAACTATACTAGAGGGCTTCGCCCCCTGCTCGCGTCGCTCACCAACCCCCACCCCATGTCAAATATTCTACTTAATAGAGGGAAAACTACATCATAACAAAAATGCGTGACAATGTTCTTATTCTTTTTTCATGGCCCTCTATGTCCAAATATTCTACTTTTTTTCTCGCTCCATACAATCCTCACATCAATAATTAATAAACGGAATAAATTGCAAAAAATAATTATTAAATAAAATTGAGAATAATTATTAAATTAAAAAAAATAAACTGAATGAATTGCAAAAACATTAATATAAAATTGAAAAGAAAAAATAACAAAAAAACGGATTTTTAAACAACAGAAATAATTGCTAATAAAATGTAAAAATTTATATAGAATCAATTTATATAGGATATATATTATTGAAGATCTATTTTTTTATTTTTCAAAATATTAAACTTTTTTTGCTATTACCAATTATAATACCTCCCCCTATATCCTGTTTCTTTTCTACTCTACCTTAATATATTTTTATTCTCTTTTTCAAATTTTCTTTTTTCTTACTTCTTTTCCTCTTCTATGGAGAAGTTAATAACTTTAGGTGTGTCCATATTCTCCTATATGTTCGGTCATAATTCTTTTGTTTGGGTGTAAGGGTACTTCTTTGCACACAGTTGGAATACTCCCACGTTATCCGTACAAACCAAATGGCTGTAACTGGCAAGGTATTCTCTGCGTACACATACGGTGGTTAAAACAAGGTAATTTCTGCGTATTATGGCTGTAACGTTCTTTAAAATTTCCTTCCTTATCCGTATTTCAACACCCAGAGAATAACTATTATATTATCCTTTAATATACAATAACAGATTGTCAGCCAATATGGGGCATGAGGTATTGTAGTTTTCTATTTTGACACCGCAGTGATCACGATCTTGTGATGCATAGTAAAACGAAGCCGATTATTGAACCAAATTATGCATGAGCTAGCTGCTTCAATCCATTATATAATGGAGCATATTCATTCGACATCATAAACTCCAAAAATTATTCAAACTCGGCCTTAAATTTTAATTATTACTAGTGATTGTTTTTTTACAACTTAGAGTCAAGTATGAATAAACCTTGAGAATGCGGAAGAATGGCTTTTCGCTAACTTACAAATCGATTGAAGATTCCAAGAATGTGAGTTGAAAATATTAATTTTTGGATAAAAATCTATTTATTATTTAAGATTTTATAAATTTTTTATGCAAGACTATCGCTGGTACTCGGATGCCCACCTTAAAATTTCTAAGTTAGTCATTGTAAACATAAACAGCATTGCAAATAAATTCATATTTTCATATAGTTATTAATCATATTTTATACAATTTCTCTTCATTTTATTTTATTTAGGTTGGTGACTCAGACATTAAAATAAAAAAAATATGAAAAAGAATGCCCCTGAAATAATACAATATATATTAAAAATAACAAAAAATATTTTTTCCATGTCGCGAAATAATTATACATTTTTTTATAATGAAAAATTCTATTAACTTTTAAATATCCATACTTACTTATACAACTAGTTTTATCTGAATTAATAACAAAACTCGACCGGTTATTTTGTTCTAACTACATATATATTAGTCTTAATTTTCTTGCATACATAGTTTTTTTCCATTAAATTGTCTTGACTATTTTAGTTTGTTTTCTTTCAAATTTCCCACCAATAAATATGATGTTTTGAATATAGGTGTAATAATACATTTAACCATCAACGCCATAATTGCCTATTCGTATACTAAAGACTAAGAGCACCAACACCAGCACTGGGCCAGGGTCATCCCGTTAACGAATACTAAATTATCATCAAAATACAGCAGAACACATAAGATGGAACTATTTATTGAAGGATCGACTGAGGATGAGTCCAAGATCATCTTTTCATATATTACATCTTCAATATCCATAGTTGTATTAAACACAACCAGTCTGAGAAAAAGCTATTGCTCTAAATACCCTTAATTATCCCTCTTAAATCATATAAAATTTACGTCAAAGAACACGAAAAGGCCATACGATATATTTTTTTCTTCATCACTCGAACCCATGAACATCAATCCAAATATAAATTCCATTTACAAGTCTCATGTACAAATTCGCCCTGGTTTAAGACTACGATTTTACTGAAGATCCATAAAATTTGTAATAAAATCGTTAGCTACCTTCGCTAGGTTATGAAGAGGGGATTAGAGGCCTTTTGGTACAATATAACTAGTGAGACATAACCTTATGGGTTTATTAGATAGTGCAGCTAGCGTCAATATACTAGGTAAAGAATCTGAAAATATACTCAGTTAAGAAATATTGAAAATATCCTCCGCTAGAATCGAAGCCACTAATAGTATACAGGCAGTGTTAATACATCGATAATATACCGTTTTGTATAGGAGTTATTCTTGGGTATAGATTGTTGGGAGGTTTTTGGATCGGCAATAGTATATTATTGGATACATTGCCTCTTTCAAATTGAAGAATAACAAGGAGAAAGTAAACGAACATTTTCTAATACCGGAATAGGAATCATATTTAAAATTAATTAAATCTTTACTACCAGTCCAATAAAGTACAGAATCGAAGTTGGATTCATAATACTGATTTAACGACAATTTTACTCAATTTCACATGGAGTCTAAAAACTAATGGATAAATAAATGCAAAAAACTAATGCAGTTTAAAAAAAAGTAAAGTCCTTCAACTCCCCTGTAGTACTAATTAGAAAGCCAGGCGAAGTCTATTTGTAGTTCGATGCTAGGGAAGTAAATGCTATGGTGAAGAAAAACACATACCCATTATCATATATAAATGAATAATTAAGAGGTTTACCTCCAGTAAAATTTGTTACTACTCTAGATCTTAAAGTTGGCTTTTTGGGAAATACCACTAGATCGGGAGTCTCGAGAAAAGACTGCCTTCACTACACCAAGGCATCAACTATATCAATACAGAGTCATAACATTTGGATTATGTTATCAATATTTTTCAGAGAGCTTCTGAAGAATTAAAAACAAACTTGACTTACTCTCCAGTATTAATACGACATACTTTTTATTAACCCCTAATTTTTCAATGAAACGTGAGTCAGAATGGGATTACAGGTATTCTTCTTCGGTGAAATTATTCTGTAACTGAGCAAAAATATCTCGCTGCTTTTAAAAATATTGAAAAATTTTGCCCTTATGTCAAATTAATATAATTAAAAGTCATGACAGATCATGCTAGCTTAAAGTAGCATATAAGCCAGAAGGACCTGTGTGGAAGATTGGCAAAGTGGGGTCTGAAACTGCAACTTTTTAACTTTTACAAAGAACACCGTAAAGGAAGCCTAACATTACTCTTGTATATATATAGACTTACTTGGTTCGCAACGTATATATATATATATTTTCTTAGACCGTACCCTTTAATACTGAAGGAAATTCGGTTATCTTAATAATGTTGGAACATTTTTCAAATTTCTTTGTTAAAACATAGTCACTGATAATGGTATTCAATTTAGTTCCAGACAGGTCAAAGATCTTTTATTAAAATATGAAGTTAGACACATTAAAATTGTGCTCTATGCACTACAACCTAATGCATCAAAAGACGTAAATTGCTCTATATTCGTTCAATAAGTCCTTATAAAAAGATGGAAAAAAACTGTTTTTTTTTAAATAAACAATTTTTATTTTTCAACATAATCTTCTTTTAGCTTTTCCAACTATTTTTCCAAAATTTTTATCCGGTCCAAAAAATAGGATTTCGGAAGTTCTGCAAAATACTTATCCGTTTGAGCAATGACGTCCTCGTTGGAAGTGAACCGTCGTCCGCCAAGCCATTTCTTCAGATTGGGGAAAAGAAAATAGTCACTCGGGGCCAAATCTGATGAATAAGCGGGATGCTGCAACAATTCCATTCTCAATTCCACAATTTTGGCCATGGAAATAGCGCAGAGGATTTTTTTATTCTTCAGATGGGAGCGTTTCTCTTTGATTTCCTCGCTCAACCGTTGCAATAACGACGCGTAATACGCTCCTGTTATTGTTTTTCCTTTTTCCAAGTAGTCGATAAAAATGATGCCCTGCGAAAACCAAAAGACCGTGGCCATCACCTTGCCGGCCGATGGCACAGTTTTTGCCTTCTTCGGAGCCCGTTCACCCTTGAAAATCCACTGTGATGACTGTCCCTTCGTTTCTGGAGTGTAGTAGTGTATCCAGGTTTCGTCCGCAGTGACATATCGACGAAGGAATTCGGCAGGATTGCGATGAAAGAGTGCCAACATAGCCTCAGAGTCCACTACACGATTGCGCTTATTCTCCTCTGAGAGCAAACGCGGCACCCATCTTGCCGAAATTTTTTTCACAGACAATTTTTCATGTAAAATTGAAGCGACTGTACCTTGTGATATGCCCGTGGCCTCAACTAATTCGCGCACTTTAATTCCCCGATCGTTCAAACTCAGATCGTGGATTTTGTCGATGATTTCAGCAGTAGATACCTCAACTGGGCGTCCTGAACAATGTTCATCTTTTGTGGATGAACGGCCACGTTTAAATTCATTCACCCAATTGTAAGCCGTCGCAAACACAGGTCCAGATGTGCCATGAACTGCATCCAACTCGGCTTTGATTTCTTTCGGGCTTAAGCCTTTCAAATGGAGATGTTTGATGACAGCCATAAACTTGCTTTTTTCCATTGTTATGCAGAAATAAATGTCGTTAACTTTAATCGACGATAGAAATTGACCTACGCTATAGATCGTAGGTCAACTCCCCTGTAGTACTAATTAGAAAGCCAGGCGAAGTCTATTTGTAGTTCGATGCTAGGGAAGTAAATGCTATGGTGAAGAAAAACACATACCCATTATCATATATAAATGAATAATTAAGAGGTTTACCTCCAGTAAAATTTGTTACTACTCTAGATCTTAAAGTTGGCTTTTTGGGAAATACCACTAGATCGGGAGTCTCGAGAAAAGACTGCCTTCACTACACCAAGGCATAAACTATATCAATACAGAGTCATAACATTTGGATTATGTTATCAATATTTTTCAGAGAGCTTCTAAAGAATTAAAAACAAACTTGACTTACTCTCCAGTATTAATACGACATACTTTTTATTAACCCCTAATTTTTCAATGAAACGTGAGTCAGAATGGGATTACAGGTATTCTTCTTCGGTGAAATTATTCTGTAACTGAGCAAAAATATCTCGCTGCTTTTAAAAATATTGAAAAATTTTGCCCTTATGTCAAATTAATATAATTAAAAGTCATGACAGATCATGCTAGCTTAAAGTAGCATATAAGCCAGAAGGACCTGTGTGGAAGATTGGCAAGGTGGGGTCTGAAACTGCAACTTTTTAACTTTTACAAAGAGCACCGTAAAGGAAGCCTAACATTACTCTTGCATATATATAGACTTACTTGGTTCGCAACGTATATATATATATATATTCTTAGACCGTACCCTTTAATACTGAAGGAAATTCGGTTATCTTAATAATGTTGGAACATTTTTCAAATTTCTTTGTTAAAACATAGTCACTGATAATGGTATTCAATTTAGTTCCAGACAGGTCAAAGATCTTTTATTAAAATATGAAGTTAGACACATTAAAATTGTGCTCTATGCACTACAACCTAATGCATCAAAAGACGTAAATTGCTCTATATTCGTTCAATAAGTCCTTATAAAAAGATGGAAAAAACTGTTTTTTTAAAATAAAAAATTTTTATTTTTCAACATAATCTTCTTTTAGCTTTTCCAACTGTTTTTCCCAAATTTTTATCCGGTCCAAAAAATAGGATTTCGGAAGTTCTGCAAAATACTTATCCGTTTGAGCAATGACGTCCTCGTTGGAAGTGAACCGTCGTCCGCCAAGCCATTTCTTCAGATTGGGGAAAAGAAAATAGTCACTCGGGGCCAAATCTGATGAGTAAGCGGGATGCTGTAACAATTCCATTCTTAATTCCACAATTTTGGCCATGGAAATAGCGCAGAGGATTTTGTTCTTCTTCAGATGGGAGCGTTTCTCTTTGATTTCCTCGCTCAACCGTTGCAATAACGACGCGTAATACGCTCCTGTTATTGTTTTTCCTTTTTCCAAGTAGTCGATAAAAATGATGCCCTGCGAAAACCAAAAGACCGTGGCCATCACCTTGCCGGCCGATGGCACAGTTTTTGCCTTCTTCGGAGCCCGTTCACCCTTGAAAATCCACTGTGATGACTGTCCCTTCGTTTCTGGAGTGTAGTAGTGTATAGATCGAGCTTAAATTTTTACAACTTTCCTGTTGATAATGCTACTTACAAAAACAAATCTTTACCGACACTACGAGCGCAATTTCTCGGATTTTCTAAGGACTTATTGAACGACCTTCGTAGCACCAAACTGAGCTCATATCAAATATGATCATACGACATAGAATAACCACCTAAACAACTAAAGTAATAACAGGATATTTATGCACATGGTAGTACTAACTGACTAGGTATGCTATGGTCATAAATTGAGTTGCTACTGCATTCAAAGTTGAAATCTGAATAGCATTAAGACGGTATTCATTCATTATCAATTCTCGTATAGTGTGAGTGCACGTACGACCTACATGAGATCAGTGAATGGATGACTCTGGTTTGAATTTAAAGATTAAACCAAGGGAGTCTGATTTCAGATATTCTTTAATTCTTTTAATAGGTATCTAACTAAAAATTCAAACATAATGCTATTATGCCATAGATAACAAGTAGGAATTGCTCTAATGTCAAGTGCTTTATTTTCATATTTGAAATATTAACTAATATTAATATTTCAAACGCTTGAACATTTTTTATATGAAACTATTATTCATTCTATGTGAATTATGGTAATAAACACCAAATTTCTTGCTCAGAAATTTTCTAAGCAAATTCTGTGGCTTAGATTACTTGAAGAGTATTTTCATATATAAATGAACAAGTGCATTGATAGCATTTAACTATGTATTAAGATAAGTTATTTACTTGGCTATCTAGATTTAAGAAATTGTAAAAATAATAAATCATTTTGATTAAAAAATTTAGTATTACTGTAAACATAACACGAATTACTTCGCATTTTGAAAATTGGTAAACCAGTACGTAACGGTGCTTTAAAGTATCAGTTTTTTATAGGAGCCTCATTTAATATTCGAACTTTACTAGCACGGTATTCTTTGTTTTAATGCTCAATTTGGGTATTGAGCAATAAATCATTTGTAAAATAAAAATGATAAGATTCATAATCTCAAAGTAACATCCAGAATTATTACATGGCTACCCTGCAAATTGTGGACGTAAAAACAACTGAATCAGCTAAAAATAACGAAATTACGATAGCAAACAAGGTATTTCTCGCGTAGAATCTTGATAATAATAATAAAATTAAATAGAATAAAAGTAAGTGACTTGCAAGAATCAGCCACATAATACATCACGAAGATAAACGACGACTTGGTATTAAATACATTTAAAAAAGGAATTAATACAGGTTTACAAGCAATAATTCATACGTTATGAATAGAAAAGACTTAGATACCTACAATTATATAATTTCAGATAATAAAATATTAATAATTATATAATCAAAATACCAAAATATTAGCATTTATAATAGATAAGGCGCCGATGTATCGGTATGAAAAGGCAATCATATCAATATAAAAAAGGTAAGTAAAAATGAGGTAAATAGAATAACGGACATTATTAATATAAAATGCAAAATGCAAAAACAAAAATATGAAGACAACATGATAAAACAAGGATTCTACAAAGTCAATCATAACATGCCAATAATTACAAATGGCATAATAGCAAGGGATTTGCTACTAAATTCAGCAAAGATATTCACCTTTAAATTGAGGTTGAATCTATAAATATACCTACATTATATGCGCTTGAAAAGGGAGCTGAGAATTTTATACATAAGCTCAAATAGATTGAATATACTACTAAATAAGCTAAATCTTAAAACAATTAAGTATAAAAAATTTATGCACAGTATACCAGGATGTATTCTACATAAAGGGCAAACGACTATCTACGAATACGTTCCATATACAGAATATTCCGAGCACCAACAAAAATTCGATATATATTAAAAACTATAGATTGACATATATTCACATTGGGGAAATCAATAGTCCGGTAAGACAATTAATAAAGGATAATATAATTGAGTCATCGGTAAGTCCTTACAATTTATGATGATTTGTCATGATGAATTCCGACTGACCCGCCTGGATACTGTTCTAGATAACGTAGAAAGGGTAAAATTTTGCTCCGTTTTTAATATGATTAGTTCCTCCCACCAAACTAACCTTAAAAAGAAATCGAGACTACTGACAATATTTTCGACCTATAGGTGAAAAGAGATCGAGGCTAGTCACAATACTTTCGACCTATAAAGATATAGGGTGGAAGAAATCAACAAACATCTTTCAGAGCACACTGTGCATGGCACTAGTAGGTTTAGACTCATGTGCATATCTTTCTCAAATGAAAGTCATTTACCTAGAATACGTAATGGAATAAAAGTTTATTCTAGATATGAAATATTATCCTATACCAATAAACGCTGACGTAGTGAAGCAATTCATAGCTAGATTTCTGCAAATTACAATATGCAGAAATAGCTTAGCCACAAAAATATATCATTCAAGTAGATAAGTGAATCCACAATGGCATTCGACAAATTATGAAAACTATTAATAAGCGCATACTTACTCTAATACGTCTACTTTGGCAGACAATTCAACATAACAACTGATTGAACACACAACATCCACAAAAACCGTAGTGATATATCCACTTATCCCAATTGTCATCTTTAGCAAATGATAGTAGGTGAACGTTATTAGTTCTATAATTTCATTGGGTTCTATTAAACAAAATCTTCGACTTTAAACTAATACCTATTGTAGTTTGCTAAGTATAACAATTTGGAAAGGTATGTTAAATACCTCACTACGTTTTCATGTTATAATACCACTAAATATACGGAAACAAAATATACACTATTTAATCTGGTATTCGGAATAACGATATCGATACCACAAATAATATCCAAATTGCAACTCTCTGTTCTCTGCAATGTAGCCGCCTATGTAAAAAATATTAACTGAAACTAAAACGGGCATTAGCATTAGTAAAAGAAAGATTGATTCAAGCAAAATGAATCAAAACATCAATAACGATAAGACAATGAATCCAACTACGTTAAAAATTAATGATAAAGTTTACCTCAAATGCGGCAATCGAAAAAATAATGAAAGTTTATGCTAGAGATCCTACCAAATAATAAAAAGAGACGGTGGAAATTCAATAATCAAAATTGGTAAAAGTCTGAGAACTGTACTCAATATGAATATCAAAAAAATACTCCCTTAACGAAAATAAATTATTTTTGATTATAATATAAATTACATGTAACAATTAATTAAAATATAAAAGTCAATAAGAAACAAATAAATTATAAAATATATAAATAAGTACAAATTTAAAAACATTTGCAATAAATATGTAAACAAACAAAATATTTGTTTAATAAACAATAGTCATAATAATGTACTCGTATATTAAGTATCATATTACACTTAAGCAACTAAATATTAGTAAAATATGTATAAAAACAATGTAAACTTATAATCCAATAATAAATAAAAATTATTATAATGTATCTTAGTATAACTTTAGACTGATATTACCTTACGTTATTTAAACAAACAAGAAAACAATAAATAATAATATTTACATACAAGATAATAATATTAATCAAGATAAGAATAATAATAATAATTGTAATTAGATTAAAACGTAAACATTGTATAAGAAAATGACAACAATGAATAATGTACCTCTTATACGAGTATATAACATATAATGCTGTAAATAATTTGTTTCTTCTATTTCAAACAAAATGATTTTCTTTTTTATACTGGTGGAATTTAGTAATAAGTACAAAAAAAAGAAAATCATTTTGTTTGAATTGGGTATGCATATGGTCAATGAATGATTTATTACTGCATCAAAAGATGAAATCTAAACATCATTGAAACGGTATTCATTCACTGTTTATTCTTGCATTATATAAGTGCACTTATGCCTTAGATAAGAGCGGTAAATGGATGACTCTGGTTTGAATTTACAGATTAAACCAAGAGAGTCTGATTTCAGAGCTATAGGGAATGTATCATGCCCAAAGACTTCCGCCAATGAGAAAGGGGAAGGTACAACCACATCCACCACCGAAGAATTAACTAAATGGTGCCGGCTAGCTCAGTATTCAGTTAAGTCGTGCATTCGAGAAAGCGGTTAGTTAAACTATAAGCAAAACCTTCACATTCAACCGAATGTCGTCACATCTTCTCGATCCTCTAAGAACATTTTGTACCACCGATGAACGTTACAATAGCTAACGTTATTGTCCAAGATACAATAGCTTCACCATATGCCACAGTCAACATTCGGAATGCGTCCCTGCAATTAATTTTGTTTTTTTGATCCATTTTTTGGAATGGGCAACAATCGAAGACGAGCCAAAACACGTGCAAGCAAAGCAGCTATCAAAAATTAACTGAACATTCAAAATGGCCGAACTTGTCAGCATAAGTGAGAGACATAAGTATCAATATAACGTTACAAAAAAATTGGAAATCGAATATACATCATTTTAATTATGGCAAATTTCCAGAGGATTGGGAAATGTGTTGTTCTAAGGATGGAGTTATATATTGTGGCAAGGAAAACTATTGCTCTTTTAGGGAGTTGTTGGATTATATTGAAGGTAATCAAATCAGAGCCAGGAGCTTTATTTTTGGGAAGGAGCTTGATTAAATTGGCAACTTCGGTAGGAATGATTGCCTTAGGGAGAAGACTCATGGGTAAAGGAATGGATAGTGCCGTCTCGATTGTAGTGCAATGAGTCCTGTCTAATATGTCCTCATGTGGAGTAAATGTTTGTGCAAGGTGTTTAGCAAAAGCATCTGCTTTATGTTTATACGTTTTGGCCCAGGTTCCGTCAGTTTTTCGTAAAAGGTGCTTTTTTTTGTATAAGATAGTATTTGTCTTGTAGCAATGCACAAAGTTCTGTTTTTCGTTAGGGTTGAGTGTAGTTTCTAAAACGTTCTTATTGTATTTAGTGATTTCGTCATGTAGTTCTTGTTGCAGTTTGTTCAGTTTGGTTTTGTCGCTGGGCATTCTTGTATGTTGCCAATGAGCTCTTGCTTTTCATTTTTCTGCAATAAGACGCCTAATTATTAATGGTTGAATTGTCAGGTTTTGTGTAGGTTTCGAGTTTTTACTTTTTTGCGAAAAGGCTGTAGCATTTTGTAATAAACATGTAAACTTGTGTACCGCATCATCTAGTTCTGGTTCTGTTTTTAAGCTTTGTCATAAGTCTAAATGCTCATCAATATATTGTTTGAACAATTCCCAATCAATTGGTCTATTAATAAGTGTCGGCGCATTGACTTTTGGAGTGGATTGGGAATCGAGGACTAGTAGAACAGGGCTTTGATCGGAGTTAAGGTCTAGGAGTGAATTAACATTAATGTTGGAGGAATTCATGGGACTAGTTATAAAGTAATCTAGAATGTCAGGAAGCTTAGATAGAGAAGTTGGCCAGTAACTGGAGTCGGAGGAGAGATGACTTGGTAGGGAGAGGATAAAAGCACTTGGTTAAGCATAATCCCACGGGGATTGGAGACTCGACAGCCCCATTGTGGGTGCTTGGCGTTAAAGTCACCACCAGAAAAGAATGAATTCCCAGGAGCTTGGAAAAATGACCTAAATTCAAAGGAGTTTATAGGTTTATTAGGAGGGCAATAGATTGCGGCAGTAGTTAAGGGGACAGGGGAGCAGTCAATTGATATTTCGGTAGATTGAAGAAAATCTTCTGTAATATAGAAATAAAAAGAAAAGGATAAGGAATTTCTAATTTCCCGTGGGCAGTATTGTCAGAATGGTCGATCCGGAATGTTGTGTAGTTACGCATGTAAAAGTTAGACCTGGACGTAAAGTGTGTTTCTGTAATGAGTACTACGTCTATTCGTTTGTCACGTAGTAATAAGTCAAGTTCTAGTCATTTGGAACTCAGTCCATTAGCATTCCAAAGGAGGATTATACGGGAATTTGCAGTATAGGACGACATTTATTTCTGAACGGCGGACGATAAAGTTGACACAATGGATATTAACGCATTTACAAGAGGTATTAGTATTTTATTTAATTCCTATACAAGTGAGTTAGTTAATTGGGAGAACATTGAGTATATATCGTGGGACGAAAATGACGGAGGGGGAATATAGTTCTTACTATATTGTTGTTGTTGTTGTACTTTTGGCTGCTGATATTGCTGTCGGTTTGGTTCTTGTTGAATTTCGGAGACTCCTCAAGGGATATTAGTATTCGAATTTTGTTCTTGTTGATGTTGCTGTTGTGGCTGATGTAGTTGTTGATGTTGCTGCTGCTGCTGTTGCTGTGTCTGGTGTTGTCGTTGCTGTTATTGTTGCTGTTGTTGTTGTCGATGTTGAGGTTGACCTGATGCTACTGATGTATATGAAATGGTCGGTTCTACGTAGCTTGTATGCGGAATTTGTGCTCTCTGTGGTTTTATTTTAGCTTGTAGGGTCTGGTAGGTAGCACAACCCTTTTAGTTTGCTGGAAGTACATCCATGCAGAGGACGCACTTCGCTGCACTTGTCCTCTCTTTTAAGCATGCAGATGTCAAATGTTCACCAGTACATTTGACACATTTAGGCGGGTGCCTACTATAGGCTTTGGAGTGTCCAAATTCCTGGCATCTGTGGCATTGCAAAATATCCTTTTGCGGATTCGGTTCCTCTACTTTAATTTTTGTGTAGAACAATGTCTCTATTTTTAAAATTTTTTTTTTCTTCGCTGAGGGTTCCAAGTCCACAAAAAATAGTGGAAGAGATCGATCCTCTTGTCCTTTGGTTTTAACGTTGTTGATGTTGCGCACAACGAAATCAAGCACTTCCAACTCTTTTTTGATGTCTTCCACCGGCGTAGTATGATGTAGGTGGCGAATCACTAAATCGGAGTTTCACAAATATCAGCCTAAAAATTTAAAGCCTTTAAAGAAAGGCTTTAAATTTTTAGGCTGATATTTGTGAAACCCCGATTTAGTCTCGTCCAAGTACTTTACGATACTTCTGTAAGAGGCGCCGCTCTCTGTATAAATTGAAAGACCTATTGGATGTACCTTGCATGTGAATTCACTCGTACAAATGAGTTTGTCAATGGCACGGCTTAAATCACCAAAATTGGTGACGTTTTTAACGTAAATGGGCGGTGTACTCTGTTTCCCCGCCCCCATATCGCTATTAGAATCAATTGCATCTGGAAGCGCTAAAGCAGCAAATCTGTTACTGCACGATGGCTGCCTAGTTGTTGGCTTCGTTACTTGCTTTTGCTTCTTTGGAGGGTTTGGAGATTTTGACGATGAGAGCCACTTTCCCGATACTTGTTTAGCTCTGCCAGTCAGATAAAAATTTAAAATAGAAAAATAATCTATAAATATAAATTTAGAATAAGAATGAATGTGCAGGAAAATAAAATTATTTTTTGTGATTTATTTTTATTTTTATTCTTCATATAATAGAAATAAAAGGTTGACGGAATAAAAACTTATTAAATTTAATCAGTGAAATTGGAAAATGCATCTGCGTTGATTTATGATGCTTTTCTGCCATTTACCCTAAGCTTTTTATATATATTTTTATATTTTTTGGCTTTTGTTCAAAAACGCCCTTTCTATTTATTTTCGTGATAGTTGGTTTCAAATTTTTTTTTTAATTTTCAACACTACGAGTATCTCTTGATGATTAAACCGATTATTAATTATTACCACATAGAAAACAAGAATTTAACTAGTTTGATAAAAGACTAATATATGCGATGAGTTTGTTTCCCTTACATGAAATAATTATTTGACTGTGTTGGTAGAATTTTCTGAAGAATAAAAAAAGATAAGAGAAGAAAAAAAGAGAGTGTGGAGAGGAGGAGGTTTACAAATATTTTAAGGAGCAAAACCAAATAAAGATAAACGTTGATATCTGTTGTAATAACTGACTAATCCATACATGAAATTGCAATGATTCCAGCCAATGACGTATTCCTCTAAATAATTCTTTCTTTCTGAAAAATTATTATTTATGAGAGAACGTCACTGGAACATTTCCAAAATCACATTCAGATACTGAAGTACACAAAAAATGGTTTGTGAATGATGGTGAAGCTGAGTCAGACTTATTACTGGCGACTAGTCCAAGTGATGTCAAGCCATTCAAAGATCTAAAACTTTCAAAAGATATCTGGGATATGTTGAAAAATACCTTCAAATCAAGCAAAACTAAAAGAATCTCAAGGCTATTAAAGATGTGCGTTAAGTTACGTATGCATGAAGGTGATGATTAAAGAAAACACGTACTCGAGTTTTGAAACACAGCCAAGAAATTGAAAGATATTGGCCTAAATATTATATGTCTTATGCACCAGATTTACGTGTATGCTTATTCTTTAACGCAAAGTCAACAGATTATGGTTCCGAAATAATATTTCGCTAGAACAACACTCTCATAACAAACAAAAACCAGCATGTAATTTTATGTGTAGACCAAAAATGAAATTTATACTATGTGCGAAAAGTGATGACCTGTCGAACAATACAGAAATAATTTAATAATTTCGTCAAAAGTAATGGAATTCAACAGCTTTTCACAGTACTACTCACACCATAACAAAATAGTGTTGCCCAGAGAAAAATAGAACTATCGTAGAAATGACGCGATATGTGATATGTTAAGCATGTGCTTTTTCCCCTTTTTGGGCTAAGGCAATTGATGCTGCAAATTATACGTGGATTAAGTATCAAACTAGTGCGCTAAATGGAATGATACCCCACAGGATATAGAAGAAGAAACTCCTACAGTGAACTATTTTGAAGTATTCGGTATAAGGCCGTACATATATAGCAAAATGGCCCACCATACGAGGGTCATTCAACAAGTACTTAGCCTCAGCGGCCGATAGAACTGCTGTCACAAAAGAAACACTAAAAAAATGTACTACACCATCGTGTAGTACATTCTTTTAGTAGCCTACTGTCAAAGTTTCAGTCGATTCCCTTCATTAGTTTTGTTTTGAGAGCCTTTGAAAGCGAGCGTGTCGGTCGGTTGCACAAAAATGGAAAAAGAACAATATCGTTCGGTGATTAGATTCTTGTTTTTGGAATGGAAAACGCGCAGCGAAATCAAAGATCGCTTAGATGCTGTGTATGGTGACTCTTCTCCTTCGATGGCGACCGTCAAGAATTGGTTCAACGAGTTTGTTCGTGGCCGCACGTCGGTTTTTGATGAGCCACGCCCAGGTGCCAACACGAGATCGTGGAAAAAAGTCCACGATCTCGTGTTGGCAGACCGTCGATTGAAGGTTCACGAGATAGCTGAGACTGTGGGAATCGCAGTAGGAACGGTGCATCATATTCTACACGAAGAACTGGGCATGAGAAAGCTGTCGGCGCAGTGGGTCCCGCGTTTGCATACACCGGAAAACAAGCGCAACTGTGAGACCACATCGGCAACGTATTTGGAGCTGTTTCAGCGCAATCCAGCGGAGTTCTTGCGTCGTTTCGTGACCGTCGACGAAACATGGATTTACTGGTACACACCAGAGACCAAGGAACAGTCGAAACAGTGGACTTCACCCGGCGAACGTGTTCCGAAGAAGGCGAAGACTGTTCGATCGGCTGGAAAAGTGATGGCCACCGTTTTCTGGGATTCATAAGGTGTGATCCACATCGATTACCTCGAGAAGGGTAAAACAATCACGGGGCGCTACTATGCTGATTTATTGGGCCGATTTAACGTTGAATTGAAGAAAAAGCAGCCCCGCTTTGCGAAGAAAAAAGTGCTGTTCCACCACGACAACGCACCGGCTCACACCTCCGCCGTCGCCATGGCCAAATTGGTCGAATTGCGTAGTCCTGTGACTACTTTTTGTTTCCAAACCTGAAAAAATCACTCGCCGGGAATAGATTTGGGTCGAATGAGGAGGTCATCGTCGCCACGGAGGCCTATTTTGATTCCCTCGAAAAAATGTGTTTTTTGGACGGGTTAAAAAAGTTAGAGCATCGCTGGGCCAAGTGTATCGAGCTTGAAGGAGATTATGTGGAAAAATAAATTGCCACCTTTCCAAAATTTTCGTTTTTCTTTTGTAGGCTAAGTTCTTGTTGAATGCCCTCGTATCTATATGTCTGAAATGGTAGCTAGATGAACTTTGAAACAAATTTAAGTTCAAATAGCTAAAATACCAGTGCTTCTCAACAAACCCGATATTGTCCCTATTGATCTATCGTAGCTAAAAAAGTCTGTTATCATTACTCAATACCTCTCTCCATTAAAAGTTACTCTCTAGACTTATTTGGAAAACAGTACAACACAATAATTCTGTCCCACTTAAATTTACACCAGATAATATTGTAAGATTTTCTGGATGGACGAAAAGCTTTTAGAAATATTGTAGTTGTTTTTCGTTCCAGATCCAACAATTTGGTTTATTTATACAACCATTTAACCAAAATTGGGTTTTGTCTTTGAAGCTACCATTTTAAAAATATAAAAAATTTGTTTCCAACGGCTTAAGAGCTAAATAAGTTGATTCTCTTCTTTTTACATTATCATTTTGCTTTAGTTCCTACGCCAATTGAATCTTAATATATGAAGATGCCAGTTTTTTGCAAAAGTTCCCAAGTTGAATTCACAGAAAGGCTTATGGTCTTCACGTTTTTGTTCGACCGAGCATTTGGTAATGTATTATATTAAGAAAGTATGGTTCGAACCGGTGAGTTTTCCGTATAGATCGTACGATTTTTACGTGTCTATTTTTTATATACTATACTACGATTTTTACGTGTCTATTTTTTATAAACTAAAATACTTGCTTTTTTATAAATAAAATAAACTAAAATTTTTCTGGTTTTTTTCTGGAATTTTGAAAACCAAACATTAAAAAAATCACTCATTATTAATTTGAAGAAATTTATTTAATTTAATGCAATTTTATATATTTTTCATAATCATTAATTCCTATTTGGTAGTATAATATACTTTCATTTTATATTTTACTCAGATGAGCTATTCAGACAATCTAAATTTACTAACTCAATATTTGAAATATTCAAAAATATTTCTGGGTATTTTAGTGCTACAAAATTGACATTTAACTCAATTCATATACTATTTATGAATATTAAGAAATATATTTTATGATTTTTTAATATCAACATATTTTAATTTATTGAGCAAACCTGTATTTCTAATTTTTTGTAAAAAGTGGACTTTTATTAAGAACAACAGCTTACAATCGTAATACAAATCATAAATTTTTAGTACTAAATATATTTACCATGTAAATATGTACTCTAATTATAAGCCCATTTAAATACTTAATATATTAAATTTAAATATCAGGAATTTGTATGAATAATCTTTTAGTTATTTATTATAATTTTAATCGGATTTATAATTATCTATATCTGCTAAAGCGAATAGAATATTTTAAATTTGAGTAAACTATACAAAAATTCAGTTCGATTTTTATATAATATGATAATAGCACTCATATAAAATGATTTATTAATGATAAAAAAAATAAGTTGATATTTACAACTTATATGTTCTCAACAACACCCTTATTGAAAATAATATAATTAAAATTCAAAATATATAAGTATTTGGTTTTTATTAATATAACTAAACCTATAAGGGCGTACATACATAAATATCCCTCATATGTTGAAATAATCGATTTATATTTTATTATATTTGTATATTACGTGCTGATAAATAATTTCCAATACTTTAAGAAATGATACTCCAACGCAAAAGCTGCTGCTCCCTGCGATTGCAACTAAAATATGTATAGACAAATATATTTTTTTTTGTTTAGAATATAAATGTACGTGCAATAAAATTAATTTATATATATGTAAGTATGTTATTTATAAAATGTATGGATATTGTACATTGCTTGTTTATGAACATGATTTCAGTTAGAATATAAATGTACGTGCAATAAAATTAATTTATATATATAAATATAAAATTGTTTATATATGTAAGTATGTTATTTATAAAATGTATGGATATTGTACATTGCTACATAATGAACATGATTTCAGTCCTCCCCTTCTATGGGGATTTTATTGTGCACTATCATTGTTCTTAAAAAAAATTTTTTTTTTTCGACGATTTTTTTTTTTTGCCAGGCATTCAGATATTGACTAGAAAACTTTAAATTGACTAGTAGTACATTTGTTAAATGAATAATTGTATGCTGCCTGATTTTGTAAGTATATATGTAAACTCAAGAGTATGAGAACTTGAAATAAAAATGTTCGATAAATATCTTCAAATTTTGATTTAAATTGCAATTTACTAACAATTTTTTTAATAATATAATAATATTACTACCTTTAATTTTATTTTAACAAATTTTTCTAACCTTTTACTGTTATGCAGTTCTAGGGGTATTTCAACTTGCCTCGAATATGATTTGCTTCTATTTTCTTGCTTTAAAAATTATTTAAAATATAATGAAGCGACTTAACATAATTTTATCTAAATATCTAGTGGTGCTCTAAAATTAGAAAGATAATAAATATTCATCTAAATATTGAGTAATTTTAATTCTTAGTATTTTGCCTACCAAAATTAGCATCAAAAATGCAATAGAACATATCTATTTAATTTATAGAACGAAAACTGTAAAATATAAATCTTAAATTTTGAAAGTTTAGACATAGTTTCTATATCTGTGCAAAATTATTTATATGTTTTCAAATATTTAATATTAATTTAAATTACTCCTAACTCTTATAAATTGGTGAATTTTAATCTTTCTATAGCACATTCCAAAAACTAAATTTATAGCATTAATACTTCTGATTCTAATGACTTTAGCTTCTTATATCCGTTGCTAAGTATTCTTTTATTGTTCATCGAACTATATGATTTTAATCTTCAGAGTGATATATGTGAATTTATTCATTTTAACAAATCATGTTTTGAAATGTTCAAATAATCTCTTAATGATATCGGTAATAGCATTTTATAAGAGTTACATTCTCTTAAATATCAGAAACATTATAGATTCTTAGCTAATAAAATAATCATGTTTTAAATCTATTGGTATTTTTAACCGATTCAGATTATTTTTAAATATAATAAAATGATATTATGTTTATATTAGTTTCCGAGTATGATATTTTTATAGCCATATTTTACACGTCCCGTGAACCATTTACTTCTCTCACTTTTTACTACTACAAAATTTTTTTTAGATTTTTCTCCTTTTTTACCGTTATGCAGTTCAAGGGGTATTTCAACTGGCCTTGAAACGGAAAACAAGCGGTATTTCAACTGGCCATCAAGCGATTGTATAGTTCAAGAAGTATTTTAACTGACCATACAACTTCCCATTAGAACGATATTGTATTAATAAACTATTTCTATCCAAGTATTTTGGTTTTGCATAGAACTTTAGTTCTTACCTTTAATAAAAAAAATATATGTAAGTAAACTTAATGAAAGAGCACGTTTTAGTTTAATTTACATGCGCTCCAACAAAAAATAATGTTCGGTAAAATATTAAACATTTTACACGTATGTATTCTCAATTAATATAATAAACAACATCATATAAATAATTGTAGGAGGAAATTATATTAATATAAAAATAAAAAATAGAAAAAAAACTTATTCAGCACAAGGGAGAAAATATAAAGTTGCGAAAAAAGACAATAGGTATGAAAATGGTACCGACAAGGTGGAAGTTCTTCAAGTATAGAAGAGATTAGAAATGTACCTCAATATAAATCACATTATCCTAGAAGGTCCGTATTTTATGCGTACAATGTATTGCACAAAATGATCCAGTTATTTAACCAAAAACAACATGAATAATAATCGATAAATGTTCATATATGTATGTTAGATATTCACGTAAGTTAAAACTTTATTATATAATAAATAAAATCGTGAAATAACAAAAATTATGTTTTAATAAGTTGACATAAACTTTACTACAAAAATACAATGAAAAGTTAGAAAGGCTATTCAAATGAATAAAAGAATACAATTTAAAAATTAAGACCCGAAAAACTTTGCTTTGTAAAAAAGTCATTTATCCAGGTCACTAAATAACTGCGAATGGGGTAAAAACAGATCCAAGGAAGTATTCTCAATCACATAATGACCCATCTATATAATTTATCTCATATCGAAAAATGCAGGTGAAGTAAAATGGTTCGTAGCTTTCTACAATTATTACAGACGGTTCATATCAAAATTTACATAAATATCCAAATTAAAAATGAATGCATAATGGCATTCACTAAAAATGAATGCATAATGAGCGAGTTTTACAAAGTATTCATCATAGCAACTAAAGCCTGAGAATGTGCCCTAGGAACTGTTCTATCAAACGGGCAAATTGGGAATGACAGGTTAATAGCATACGCCTGTAGGACTATAAATAAATACGAGCTTGAGAAAGAGCTGCTAGATATACATTCGGGTATATAACATTTTTAAGCAATACTTATATCGCAAGCGGTTCAAGATGGTAATTGATCATAACCCTTTAGTAAGATTATTCAGCCACAAAAATTCCTCTTCGAGACTAACTTGAACTCCATTAGATCTTACAGACGAGATAACATATAAACTGTATAAAATGAACACAAACACTGATGCTTTATCACGAATAAGGATTGATAAACATATTTAGCTGACTTCATTTTAAAATCTATGAAATTAAGTTAAAATTGATGACAGACATAAGAAGGGCTTCTTTATTTTATATATGGGAATGAACCTCTATTTCGTATACAAGAAACGTGACATGTATCCAATTCGGGAAGATAAATGAGAACACTATTATAAACAAAACAAAATAAGAAGAACGCCAAGATAGTTGAGGATGAAAAAATTCTAGACTTTAGAAAGGAAGATACATAGGATCTTATAATAAATTTGAGTAGGAATCCGGCAGATCACTTGTCGATGATTCTGCAGAAGCTAATAAATCACACTGGTAGACTAATAAATCAGTGATGAAACATTTAAAAACCTAAGCGTAACACAATTTAAAAAAAATTTCAATAATACGCAAACCAAAACACAATCGAAATCTAAAATATATCCGTTATGAATACTACTATATAAACCGCCATCGAAAATAACGGATGATGATCAAATAATTAACCTTATAAAGGAGTATTATTCGACTCCATTAGGGGAAGAAAATGCCATAAAAAGATGCATTGATAAGTTAAAACAATATTATGTATGGAAGAACATGAACAAAATAATTAAGCGATATGTAAATAATAACGAAAATTATTTAAAACATAAAGTTGTTAGACCATCGGAAGGATATAGACGTATCAAGAC